>JANRMT010062792.1:55846786-55943029 GCA_026402145.1 Polypterus bichir lapradei
ATAGATAGATAGATAGATAGATAGATAGATAGATAGATAGATAGATAGATAGATACTTTATTAATCCCACGGAGAAATTCACATACTCCAGCAGCAGCATACTGATAAAAAACAATATTAAATTAAAGAGTGATAAAAATGCAGGTATAACAGACAAGAACTTTGTATAATGTTAACATTTACCCCGCGGGGTGGAATTGAAGAGTCGCATAGTGTGGGGAAAAAAGACCTAAACGTCAGAAGAGAAAATGTGGGATTTTGGGGGTTCACTTTAACAGTGACAGAGCCATTTAAACAGATTAATGGTTCAGAGTTACAGTGAGTAGGAGCCATAAAGCAACATGACTATTCACTTCTCCTCTGGTTTGTCAGGATCTGGCCATAAATGATGTGGCTTTAGTTTTGTACCCTTTGATTTATATGCATTTATTAGTTAAAAAGACATGTACTGTTGTTTTGTTTGCAGTTTCTTTTTGGATGTCATTTGCCAAAGACATCACGTTAATTTGTTTCCAGATGGGTGTGCATGTGATATTATGATTGACATTTTGTTTAAGAAAGAGCTATGCTTCTGGAGCCCAACTTAACTTCATTTAAATTAAAAGGAAGACTGCCTTCTGAAAAAAAATATTCATAACTATTTTAAAAAGTAAGAGAATTTTGGGTTTTTATCCTATTGTATATGTTGTGATTCTGAGTCCTGATCTTGCCCTCACAACAAAGACACACACATTTGCTTAATTATTGTTGTTTCAAGCTGCCCCCCATTTGATTTAATTTCTGTTATTTTTTTCCTGTAAAACAATCTCTGACACTCACATATTATATTACTGTGTTGGACTTTTTTTTTTGGAGAAACAAGATTTAAGCTTTTCTTAACAAGAAATTTTCTTTTTTTTGCTATATCAATTTTCTCTTTTTAGTGTGAACTTTGAATTTTTACTAAAACTTTTAAAAACTAACTATATTTTGTCTGTGGAATCATTTCGACGCATCAGGCTTTTTCTGAATCCCATTTACAAGCTGCAGCTGCTGAACTTTAGTAATTTTGGGTAAACACAGCTACACTATCCTACACAGGCTGTTCATGGGGGCTTAGTGCTTTAGCCCCATCTGTAATTCATTTGCTTTCCTTCAAGCCAATGTTTCTTTCAATGGGTTAAATATTTTTTGTTAAAATGATGATGATCTTATATATGCCTATACCAACCCTATCTTTCTTGGAATCAACACACAGTACATTATAATCAACTGGATGAGCATTAACTTCCTTAAATTAAACTTTAGGAACACAGATTATTATGTCCTTTAAAGCCCTACATGGCAAAAGTTTCTTATTTGTTTCTTGACATTGTTGACACCACTGTGCACACTTCCAAAGAGGATAGAAAACATGCTCTATTTTTGATCCCACACTGTCTTTTGAAGCTCACTGAATAATATTGTCGAAACAGATTTTTTGCACCTACGCAATAGAATTCAGCAGTAACACACCTTCTAACTCAAAGACGCAGAAATGTTATACATCCTTGTTTTGTTAGGTTGCAATAACCTTCTTGTGTTATCCTTACTTTTACACATGTCAAGCTCTTGTACATCCAAAATTTTGGCATTAGGGTCTCAGATAACTTTAAGAAATGTAAACACCAAACTTTCTACAGATTATTTTGCTCCCTTTTAAATCTTCTGTCAGTTATGAAGGTTTTGTAATATTCTAATGTAAGTTTTAGGTTTTGTACTGTTCTAAAAGTGATCTTCCTATTTGTTGGTATTTCATGTTATCATATAAAAACACCAGAATGTTATTCCTGTACCACTGTATGATTTTAAATGTCCATCCATTCATCCATCCATCCTCTTCCGCTTATCCGGGGTTGGGTCGCGGGGACAGCAGCTTAAGCAGAGAGGCCCAGACTTCCCTCTCCCCGGCCACTTCTTCCAGCTCTTCCGGGAGAATCCCAAGGTGTTCCCAGGCCAGCTGGGAGACATAGTCCCTCCAGCGTGTCCTGGGTTTTCCCCGGGACCTCCTCCCGGTTGGACGTGCCCGGAACACCTCACCAGGAAGGTGTCCAGGAGGCATCCTGATCAGATGCCCGAGCCACCTCATCTGACTCCTCTCGATGCGGAGGAGTAGCGGCTCTACTCTGAGCCCCTCCCGGATAACTAAGCTTCTCACCCTATCTTTAAGGGAAAGTCCAGACACCCTGCGGAGGAAACTCATTTCAGCTGCTTGTATTCGCAATCTCGTTCTTTCGGTCACTGCCCATAGCTCATGACCATAGGTGAGGGTAGGAACGTAGATCGACTGGTAAATTGAGAGCTTTGCCTTACAGCTCAGCTCTTTTTTCACCATGACAGACCGATGCAGAGCCCGCATCACTGCGAATGCCACACCGATCCGCCTGTCGATTTCACGGTTCATTCTTCCCTCACTCGTGAACAAGACCCCAAGATACTTGAACTCCTCCACTTGGGGCAGGATTTCTCCCCCAACCCTGAGAGGGCACTCCACCCTTTTCCGGCTGAGGACCATGGTCTCGGATTTGGAGGTGCTGATTCTCATCCCAGCCGCTTCACACTCAGCTGCGAACCGTTCCAGAGAGAGCTGAAGATCACGGCCTGATGAAGCAAACAGGACAACATCATCTGCAAAAAACAGTGACCCAATCCTGAGTCCACCAAACCGGACCCCTTCAACACCCTGGCTGCGCCTAGAAATTCTGTCCATAAAAGTTATAAACAGAATCGGTGACAAAGGGCAGCCCTGGACTCTCACTGGAAACGGGCTCGACTTACTGCCGGCAATGCGGACGAAGCTCTGACACTGATTGTACAGGGACCGAACAGCCCTTATCAGGGGGTTCGGTACCCCATACTCCCGTAGCACCCCCCACAGGATTCCCCGAGGGACACGGTCGAACGCCTTTTCCAAGTCCACAAAACACATGTAGACTGGTTGGGCAAACTCCCATGCACTCTCCGGGACTCTGCTAAGGGTGTAGAGCTGGTCCACTGTTCCGCGACCAGGACGAAAACCACACTGTTCCTCCTGAATCCGAGGTTCGACTATCCGACGGACCCTCCTCTCCAGAACCCCCGAATAGACTTTTCCAGGGAGGCTGAGGAGTGTGATCCCTCTGTAGTTGGAACACACCCTCCGGTCCCCCTTTTTAAAGAGGGGGACCACCACACCAGTCAGCCAATCCAGAGGCACTGTCCCCGATGTCCATGTGATGTTGCAGAGACGTGTCAACCAAGACAGTCCTACAACATCCAGAGCCTTGAGGAACTCTGGGCGTATCTCATCCACCCCTGGGGCCCTGCTACCATGGAGTTTTTTGACCACCTCGGTGACCTCAGTCCCAGAGATGGGAGAGCCCACCTCAGAGTCCACAGGCTCTGCTTTCTCATTGGAAGGCATGTTAGTGGGATTGAGGAGGTCTTTGAAGTACTCCCCCCACTGACTCACAACGTCCCGAGTCGAGGTCAGCAGCGCACCAGCGCGCACCATCCCCACCATATACAGTGTTGACACTGCTTCCCCCTCCTGAGACGCCGGACGGTGGACCAGAATCTTCTCGAAGCCGTCCAAAAGTCGTTCTCCATGGCCTCTCCAAACTCCTCCCATGCCTGGGTTTTTGCCTCAGCAACCACCGAAGCCGCATTCCGCTTGGCCTGCCGGTACCTATCAGCTGCCCCTAGAGACCCACAGGACAAAAAGGTCCTATAGGACTCCTTCTTCAGCTTGACGGCATCCCTCACCGCCGGTGTCCACCAACGGGTTCGGGGATTGCCGCCACGACAGGCACCGACCACCTTACAGCCACAGCTCCGGTCAGCCGCCTCAACAATAGAGGCATGGAACATGGCCCATTCGGACTCAATGTCCCCCACCTCCATCGGGACGTGGTCGAAGTTCTGCCGGAGGTGGGAGTTGAAGCTACTTCTGACAGGGGACTCTGCCAGCTGTTCCCAGCACACCCTCACAACACGTTTGGCCCTACCAGGCCTGACCGGCATCTTCCCCAACCATCGAAGCCAACTCACCACCAGGTGGTGATCAGTTGACAGCTCCGCCCCTCTCTTCACCCGAGTGTCCAAGACATGTGGCTGCAAGTCCGACGACACGACCAAAAGTCGATCATCGAACTGAGGCCTAGGGTGTTCTGGTGCCAAGTGCACATATGAACACCCTTATGCTTGAACATGGTGTTCATTATAGACAATCCGTGACGAGCACAGAAGTCCAATAACAAAACACCACTCAGGTTCAGATCAGGGGGGCCATTCCTCCCAATCACGCCCTTCCAGGTCTCACTGTCATTGCCCACGTGAGCATTGAAGTCTCCCAGCAGAACGAGGGAGTCCCCAGAAGGTATGCCCTCTAGCACCCCCTCCAGAGACTCCAAAAAGGGTGGATACACCAAACTGCAGTTCGGCGCATATGCACAAACAACAGTCAGGACCCTTCCCACCACCCGAAGGCGGAGGGAGGCCACCCTCTCATCCACCGGGGTAAACCCCAATGCACAGGCTCCAAATCGGGGGGCAATAAGTATGCCCACACCTGCTTGGCGCTTCACACCGGGGGCAACTCCAGAGTGGTAGAAAGTCCAGCCCCTCTCAAGGAGATTGGTTCCAGAGTCTAAGCTGTGCGTCGAGGTGAGTCAGACTATATCTAGCTGGAACCTTTCGACCTCGCGCACTAGCTCAGGCTCCTTCCCCTTCAGAGAGGTGACATTCCACGTCTCAAGAGCCACTTTCTGTAGCCGAGGGTCAGACCGCCAAGGTCCCCGCCTTCAGCCACCACCCAACTCACACTGCACCTGACCTCCTTGGCTCCTCCCATAGGTGGTGAGCCCATGAGAAGGAGGACCCACGTTACCTCTTCGGGCTGTGCCCGGCTGAGCCCCATGGGTGCAGGCCCGGCCACCAGGCTATCGCCATCGAGCCCCACCTCCAGGCCTGGCTCTAGAGGGGGGCCCCGGTGACCCGCGTCCGGGCAAGGGAAAACGTTGTCCAGAGTTTTTGCTCATCATTGGAGGTTTATTGAACCACTCTTTGTCTCATCCCTCACCTAGGACCAGTTTGCCTTGGGTGGCCCTACCAGTGGCATAAAGCCCCGGACAACATAGCTCCTAGGATCATTGGGACACGCAAACCCCTCCACCACAATAAGGTGACGGTTCAAGGAGGGAGGTGACGGTTCAAGGAGGATTTTAAGTGTGTTACTACTTTTAAATATACATCTAATATGCATCTTTATGTAACATATTTTTAACCCATTTATCCTTTTCTTATTTATTACTGGTCTTTTGTTTTATGTAAAGTGTCTTGACTTCTACAAAGGTGCACTATTTTATAAAGACTCAATTAAGGTATTATTATGATTCCTATTCCCTTCAGTCCTGGGCTGAATAACACTGATCCAACAGATGGATATTTTTGTAAAATGTTAAGATCTCAATCAAGAGTGTCTGTATAATGTAACAACTATTTAAATTTGATTGTCTGAAGCATGTATAAAAGAGTGCAAACATACTGTTATAATTTATCTATCCCACAAAAACTTGAAATTGTGATAGGTCTTAACCTGAGAATCAGACCAGTACGGAAAGTGCAAGGCTCATCTGCCCAATTAAACATGGTTGCCAACATCAAGGAGCAGAGTCTTTGCACAAATCACATTGGACCAAGGCATACATTTACCAGAAAAGGGACGGGGTGAAACATAGATTATTAGATGATTATTTTTAGAGTATTTTATTTCTAAAAACACATTTAAAACAACACAGGTTGCGCCAAAGTGCTGTACAAAAAAAACATTAAAATAAACACAATACAAACAATCATGCAAAAGCAGATTAATAAAACAACCAATCATAACATCCACCACAGTCCCATTGTACACAGTGAAAGACAGAAGAAAACTTAAGCCGACTTTTAAAAATCTTGATAGAGGATGAAGACCTGATGTGCAGAGGCAAGTCATTCCAAAGCCTAGGAGCAACAACTGAAAAGGCTTGGTCTCCCCTTGACTTCAGCCGAGATCTTGGAGCTACAAGGAGCAGTCGTCCAGATGACCTCAGTGCTCTTGGTGCCACATAGGGGCAAAGGAGGTCACAGATATATTTTGGAGCGAGATCATGCAAGGCTTTAAAAACAAACAAGATTTTAAAATCAATGCAACACCTCACCGGTAGCCAGTGCAGAGAGGCTAAAATGGGAGACATGTGATCCTTTTTTCTGGACCCAATCAAAAATCTAGCTGCAGCATTTTTGAACGAGCTGAAGGCACGACAGAGCAGATTTTGGCAGACCTACATATAAGGAGTTACAATAATCAAGGCGAGATATAATAAATGCATGAATGACTGTTTCTAAGTCCTTCTGTGATAGAAAAGATTTTAGTTTAGAAATGTGCCTCAGTTGGTAAAAACTGGACTTTACTACCATGGAGATTTGTTTTTCAAAACTTAGTGAATACTCAAAGATGATGCCTAGATTTCCAACATCATTATGAATCATTGCTGCCAAAGGTCAACTGCAGATGTGGTAGGACCAAAAATAATGACTTAGTTATTGACATATAAAACATCTGGCCTCAAATAACACAATTCCTTGATTTTTACAGGGTTTATTAACAACAGGTAGAACAAAGATTCTTAACAAAGCTTTGTCTAAAAGAAGGCCAAAGATTTACAAAGCAAAATCTACAAACTAGAATCAAATGGAAAAAAATTGAGCAAAAGTCCATAAACCAAAAAGTCAGAGGAAAACAAAACACCTATAAAAATAAAATTGAAACTCAGCAACCCAATTCCAGAAAGGCAGCTGAACAACAGAAGTAAAACTAATACTTCAGTGAGGGTCCCTCGGCTGCAACATTTGGGGCCCCTCCCCCTTGGATTCAACATTTAGACAGTAAGAAACATCTGACAAAGAACTAAGAAATATATCATTAAAACAATATATGAAAAGTAATAAACAAAAAAACACTAAGAAATAATCTATACTAATAAAAGGCAACGCCCTCACTGGCTCACTCACTCACTGACTCACTGACTCATCACTAATTCTCCAACTTCCCGTGTGGGTGGAAGGCTAAAATTTGGCAGGCTCATTTCTTACAGCTTCCTTACAAAAGTTGGGCAGGTTTCATTTCGAAATTCTACGTGTAATGGTCATAACTGGAAGCTATTTTTCTCCATATACTGTAATGGAGTTGAGCTCGATGGCTGTGGGGGGGGCGGAGTTTCGTGTGACATCACGCCTCCCACGTAATCACGTAAAAAACGCTGAAGAAAACATGCATTATATAATTGAGAAGGCAGCGAAACAATAAGAAGCGAGCGAGTGACATATACAACCATATTCATGAGTGCTGCTACTTCGGAAACAAAGCACGGTGTAAACCTAAAGTTTAAATTAAGTTCATAGACAGGCTGCCGCTGGCGTTTGACATGCCCACGGCTAATGCGGGATACAAGATTAATCAGAGGACACAGGATATAAACGAGAGTTTTGATCACTTTGTAACTAAGTTAACATTGATGGTGGGGGGCTGTGCTTATGAAAATTCCAAGAGACTGTCTTTGTGGGGGGGATTGACAGTTTAGGCGAATGGGGGAGTCACGTCATCATCTCCCCTCCCATTCACCTCATTTCGCTCTGAGCTGAGCTCCGCAGCTAACGCAGTCTTGCAGAACCAACTTTGTGACGCTGCCACCACATACTCACAGAAAAATCCACAAAGTAATACACACGCTGTCTCTAGAGTTTCTCCACACTCTGAATCCTCCAGGCACTAGTTACAAAAGGTTACATTGACAATTGTGTTACGTTATTTTTAAAATGTTTCCTTTTCTTAGCACAAGCACAGCTGAGAAGCCTTGTTAAAAAATAACGCATTTAATCACACTTTGCATTCCAAGCAAAGGGGAACTTCTGTCAATGCATGATTTCCTGGTACACCGATTACATTGATGCACACATCAGAGCTACAAAAATTTAACAGTCGGAAGAAAGTATGTTGCTAAGACTGATTGGAGGAAAATTTCATTTCAAAAGACTACCCGACGGAAGCCTTGATAAAAGCGTGGTTTTGTGCACATATATATATGTGCCTGTGCCACCTCCACCTACTCAAAGCATCATGATGCTCCAACAATGATGGATGGATTAAAAGGCAGAATTCTACGTGACCATCATCATCAAGCCCTTCCGTGAGAACCCTAAATCCAAAGAGGACTGTTTCATTTATGTTAGGTAGAATGCCAAGAGGGGATTGGGCGGTCTCATGGTCTGGAATCCCTACAGATTTTATTTTTTCTCCAGCCGTCTGGAGTTTTTTTGTTTTTTCTGTCCCCCCTGGCCATTGGACCTTACTCTTATTCGATGTTAATTAATGTTGATTTATTTTGTTTTCTTATTGTGTCTTTTATTTTTCTATTCCTTATTATGTAAAGCACTTTGAGCTACTGTTTGTATGAAAATGTGCTATATAAATAAATGTTGCTGTTGTTGTTGTATATGTATATATACTGTATATACATGTGTATATATATATATATGTTTATGTGTGTATATATATATATATATATATATATATATATATATATATATATATGACAGCAACACTCATGACAATGACAATGTCAATCATGTTACGTTATTATTAAAATGTTTCCTTTTCTTTTTCATTACTTCTTTAACACACTACTTCTCCGCTGCGAAGCGCGGGTATTTTGCTAGTATACAGTATAAAAAAGAAAACAAAAACATATTAAGTCACAATTGTACTGTCTATTAAAGACAAGGAAACAGATGAATTAAAAAGGCAGTAGAGCCTGGGATGAGAATGTGGCAATACTATGACACAGACAATATTATTATTATAGAAAGGCACTTTAAATAACATTCTTAAAACCTGGATGTAAAGAAGGAAACAACACTAGACCATCACAGGAACTACTTACATACACATGAATATGTTAATCACCTTATCTAGCACATCTTAGCACCTTCAGTACATCCATTCAGACACAGGAAGAACATACGTGCTGCATATGGACAATGCCGTGGTACCTTTATTGTTTACTAGTAACACAGCTTTTCATGTGCTTAAAAATGTAAAAACAACTCAGTGACGCCAGTAAGGGAAAGGAAAATGCAAGCAGTTTAGTTACTTAAATGAGGCCAAGTGTAAATGGACAAAAACTA
Source organism: Polypterus bichir lapradei (assembly GCA_026402145.1). Classification (NCBI taxonomy): domain Eukaryota; kingdom Metazoa; phylum Chordata; class Cladistia; order Polypteriformes; family Polypteridae; genus Polypterus; species Polypterus bichir. The sequence continues at coordinate 55,856,009 of JANRMT010062792.1, forward strand.
AATTAAGAATCCACTTTAAAATACTGAAGGCTGAGGTTTAATTACATTTAATCCAATCTGAGAGGCAGTCCTCAAATTTCACCAAAATTATAGTGCCGGTAATTATGAATTATAGTGCAGGAAATCATCCAACTGCCTTTTGCACCAATTTCAGTTTGTAGAAACAATAGTGTAGGTGGCACACGGGATGGACAGGCATCTTGGCAAGGAATTGGGAATATCCCATACAAGAGAACAGAAAGGGATCCCAGCCAAGAGAGGGAAGGATATCGCACCTGGACAAGGCTGCTCTAATGGATGGATGGACATCCCAGTTCCTTACCCGGGTGGGATATGTGCTTAATACCTTTTCTGGATGGGATAAAAGAGGACAGGGAAGGACTGTCTCACAGGGGTGTTTATTCCCCCAGGCAATAGATAGCAGCAGCCCTTCATATCGATGCTGGGGTCCTAGGGTACCACAAGAGGGTGCTGCAGGGAGATGTGCTCCCTACTACACTGGGCTTACGGGCAGTAGCCCTGGCACCAGAAGTACTCCTGGGTCCTCAATAAAAGGGACTGCACTCTGTTGTCCAGGAAAGTCAGAACTGGGAGGAAGGAAGGCAACACTCGACTAAAGGAGGACAGGGTGGTGAAGAGAGGAGAGGTGAATTGGAAGAGAGATTACTTGTCCTTTGTGCTGTACATTGATGTACTGTGTATAATATATCATCCATTTATTTGAACCCATGACTGTTTTGTGTGTTCGTGTTGGGGATTGGGGCTCACTGGTGCCCTGGTTCCATCACAATGGTCATACTGTTTTCTGCTAAATGTGTCATTTTGCAGCATTCTTTTTAGATAAAATGTATAATATAAGATGTTTTATATCACAGACATCAAGAACAAATCTAGTTGAACCTCAATGTCGTAAACATAGTGAATTCAATTAAGTGTGATTATTAACTGATAGTTGTAGAGTAATTACTCAGTTAATACCATCTGCACGTGTCCTTAATTCTGTCCCTAAACAATTTTTTAAGGAAGTGTCTGACTCGATACTCAACAGTATACTTGATATAGTTAACAGTTCATTAGACTACATTTTTAAAAATTCTGTAAGGGGCAGCATTTGGTGCCATTGAGCGCAGCATTTTTATTAATCACTTTTTGTCAGTTATGGTCATTGTATAATATGTAAGAGATTCTTGATATTACATATGGTGTGCTGCTGGGTAGTGCTGGGCGGTATGACCAAAATTCTATATCATGGTATATTTCAAAATTATACCGGTTTCACGGTATTCAACGGTATTTTTTTCCCATGCATGAGTGGATGTTAACCACATTTTCCACCGCAATTACTACAGTAGACTGGCTAAGAATGACCTATTCCACTGTCATGAGAATTGTACGTTGTACAAAAAAACATTTTAATGTGCACACAAGAATTAATACAGGTTTGCATGGCCCCATAAAGTGATAGTTTTCAAGGGGGTGGCACTAATGAAGAGAAAGAATCACATTGCATGACAGTTGCAGTCAAAATATAGAAACTTTTTATTGAACAAGTTTTGCAAACAACTTAAACAAAAATTTTGACAACATATTGTCAACCATCCAAAGAGGCATTTAGACTTAGTAAAATATCCAGAGGTGCTTGTCAAACATTGTATTGCACTGAACATAAAGGAATAAATAGTAAATATTTTTTGTAAACCAACTACACTTTCTGTTAATCTCTGTCCACTGACACGTTAGCTATATGGATTGTAATGGCGTTGGTTATCTTGATCAACCGCTTGCTTTTTTTGTCGTGGGCAGTTCCTCCAGCAAATACATCTACAAGTGACGTCTGACTTGAGTGTCTTCTAGCTTTTTCAGGTTTACCTGAGGACATGGGGTGTGCCAATCTTAGTTCCATACATTCATAATACTCCAAAGCATGTTTGCGGCTAAGGTGGTGCAGCAAATTGCTTGTGCTGCCGCCTCCAGCAACAACTTTAGCTCAACAGCATTTGCAGTAAATAGTTGTTTGGTCCACATCCGACCTTTTAAAACTAAAGTATCTCCAGACAACAGACATGGCTCCTTTTTTCAGCTAAAGTTCTTCTGTGTCATCATGTTCAATTTTATCGTCTGCTACAGCTTCAGTTTCAGAATGTTCTCTGTCCATTTTCACTGCTCAATACCTCCACTAATGCATGTACTTTGTTGCATGCATGTTTAGCGGTGTAGCAGTGAAAAATGTCCCCCCTTAAACAGCTTCCTGCTGTGCTACGTTCCGAACGTTGTTTAGGCTATTTAAACCAGTTTTGCGGTATAAGAAAAATCCATATCATAACAAAAGTAAAAAATGTTTTTTGGTATGAACCGGTATACTTCTCTTTGCTCCCCATATCCTTGATCATTATAAAGTGAATTATCACAGCTATTTACATGATACACTGATTTAATCATTGCCAGCAAAAAGAAAAGTGAGGACCTTAGAAATAAATGAGATTGACTGGTGTTATAAGTAACCCCCAAAGTAAAGAAATTAGGCATCATTTATGATTCAGAGCTAAGCTTCAAATCACATATTACATATATAGGATTACTAAGACTAGGTTGTTTTACTTAAGAAACCTAACAAGAGTTACATCCATTATATCACCAAAAGATGCCAAAAGATCAGACTTTTTGGGTTACTGTAATTCAGTCCTATGAGAGTTTCCTAAAAAAAGATATAACGGATTAATTTATTCCAAAATGTCACAGCCTTAAATAAAAAAAACAACATATCTCACCAGTCTTTTGCATCACTACACTGGCTGCCTGTGTTATTGAGGATTGGTTTTAAAGTTCTTTTAATTGTATATATAAGGCAATAACAATCTAAACAATTGAGTACCTCTTGCTCCTCCATTCCTAATCATAATCCTCTGAAAGTCGCCTTCACAATACTGTGAGAGTGAATACTGTTGTAAAAAAAGGTTTCTCAAAAGCCTTTAGCTGGGAATTGGTAACAAATATAAAAGCAGTACTTTTTGTTACTTGGACATTTTTCTCTTGCTTTATACTTCACTGCTACTAATTAAAACTTAGTTCCTTACCTACAATATCAAAAAAAAAAAATCTATATTTGTTTTGTTCTATTTTCAGAGCATGTTTTACACTAGTAACACAAATATATTGTAAGTACCAGGGAGGATGGTCTGGCCTCCTGATGGGTGTTGAGGTAGATTCCTTACCAAGCCAGGTCAATGTATGGAAGGACCACTGCAGTGGAGACACAGCCCATCTGAGTGGAGAAACAGCAGGTGGGAGTTAGACAAAGCTCGAGGAGGAGAACAGGAAGAAGATGGAAGCTATTGGTCTGCCATTTGACTGTAGTCAGGGGGATTAGAGCCTGCAAAAGTACTGATGTTAATAAGTTATTATTTAATAGAACTTGGCATTGTGTCTGGCAAAGCAGTGTAGCACCCTCTGGTTATCACAATGTGTATGGACATATTGCTTTGGAGAAAGTAAAGCATGTCATATGAAACAGCGATGCTAGACCTTGATGTCAAGGAAGCCTAAATCTTTAAGTCTTGTGGGACTATGAAGCAGTGACAACTGTAAAGTGTTTCAGTGTCAAAATACATTGTTACATTATTTTTGTACATCTTCCCATTTATTAACTTTGTTTTGCCATATTGCTCATTTGGCTGCTGATTCTTCGACTTTGCTCCTGAGATATAAGAGTGCCACCATGTCATTGCACAGTAAGCAGGATTAAGAGTTGTAGTAGGTGTTGGTAAGATCCTGGTAAGACACGACAGCCTGTAGGCCTAATAATTAGATTAGAATATTAGGAAATGAAGTAACAAAAGGGCTAATTACATGTTGGATGACCAGGCAGAGGTCAGAATAAAAAAGCAAAACAACAAAACCAAAAAACAAACTTCAGAAGTAAGGCCAGAATAAGTGTTCCTAAATATTTCAACACTAAAACTTGGAATTCTTAGACTCTAATATTTAAAAAAAAATGATTGCTACTTCTATAAAGGTTTTGGTGAAAACTAGTATAGGAAAAGAGGAATGGATATAACAGTGTTGCATCAATTGCGACAATTGACTGGCATTGGCCATAGCAACAGTAAACAAGATGTCTGCACCTATGACAATACTGCACAAAATGGCTTTGTCTGTGAACAAAACAAAACCCGAATGAAAAAAATAACATCAAGAAATACATAAGCAACACATGCCAAAATTGCACAAATGCTTCATTTAAATAACAAAACACAGATATGTATACAAAGAAAGTCAAAATCATGACACCCACATATTAGCATACAAAGTTATAATAGACATGACCCGAGCGTAAGCAAACTGTTCGCACTTCCAATCTGATATTTATGTATTCACTTTTTTTTTGCTTTTTTTGATGGTGTTTTTGCCATTACCTTATTCTATATTATTTGTTCTCATTTTTATAACAGATGTATGGTGGTTTGCACTTGTCAATTATAAATTTTTCATTAGCAAGCATTTTCTTTCATGCTTTGATCTGTGACCTACCCTGGACCAGTGCCCTGTTATGTACAAGGGATAAAACTGGCTCCAGCAAAGGCACAGCAGAGAACAACAAACATCCTGGCTTCGGGGTCCTATTTATCAGTAACCTACAAGGATATGAGAACTGGTCTCTAATCACACACTTCTATAATAAATTGTGCATTTAAGCAGTGTAATCACCAGTTGTAATTCAGTTACTGCCTTCCTTGTACTGCATGACTCCACCTGTGAAATAAAGGTTTCTCCTCCATCCTAGGGATAGTTCCATTCATTTATCTTTGAAAGACTCATTAGCACGTGTTCACACTAATTGTACAGGGCCAAGTGGATAAAGCAAGCTCTTGTTAGCTGTAATCTTTGTACTCAGCTCCTTTTTGCAGGTTAGCAGTAAGGCCTGTCAGTGCTTTTTAGCACCATGTCCCATTTTCTTTCTTTATCCCTACATCTTTGCTAAAATTTTGTGAAACTCAGCAGAATGCTTAGTGCACGTTAGTATATTTTACTTCACGGTCGTTACAGTTATTCTTTTTCAAATGTCTGTAATGGCTCTGGTAACTTATAATGGGGCACTAATTTGTCTATACACTCTTAGCAATGAGGGTTGAACCTTAAATGTTTTGAAAGTGGGCAAGTCTTTAGGAATAATAATAATAATAATTCTTTACATTTATATAGCACTTCTCTGGGTACTCAAAATGCTTCAGTAACTGGGGAGCCACTTCAGCCACCACTAATGTGTGGCATCCACCTGGATGATGTGACAGAAGCCATTTTTGCACCAATATGCTTTCCACACATTTGGTGTTAGGTGGTGAAGCGGTGAGATAGTTAGCCAATCAGAGACAAGGGGGTGATTGGGAGCCAAAATGGCTAAGCAGATTGTAACTCCTAAAATATTTAGTTTATAATGTTCCATAAAATATTTGTGATCCCACAATAAAGATTCTATTAAGACAGGGGTGGACAAACTACGGCCCATATATTAGAGTATATTATGCAGCCCATAGGCACGCACATGTTGCGATTCTACGTCGATGTTAATTTTGTTCAATTAGAATTTTCACTATATTTTTGAAATTATATTCCGAGTATTTGATTCGAATCTAGGGATATTAAATTGGTTTTAATTGCTCCAGAATTGATTAGTCATTAATCGTTAACATTCCTATTCGAAACTGCGTTTCCGCTCAACCGGAAGTGGCTTTTGTTCACATTTTGAAAGGTTTTGTCGTGTTTTTAATGACGAATGGACTGTTAAGTACTGCTTCACGAACGATGGGAGGAAAGCAGTGTAATGGATGGCCGGTTTCATATTCCGGCCCTAACCCCCAGGCCACCAGGAGGAGCTCTCCCGAGAGCATGTACAGGCCCCGAATTCCAGCAGGGCCTCATGGACTATGTATTTTTTATGCACAGCCCTGCTGGATACCTTGGGGGCCACCAGGAGTCGCTGTAGGGAGGTCAGTGGACTCATTTATGCCCTATGACCCGGAAGTTCGTCACATGAAGAGCGACAGGCTTCTGGGGTGAAGAAAAATACTATTTACCCTGACCCGGAAGGAATAAGGACTTGTGGACTGTTGGGCAGGAACACTTTCGGGTCAGGGAGTATAAAAGGACTGTGGGAGCTCCCAGATGGCGAGCTGAGCTGGGTGGTAGGAGGGCAACGCGTCTGGGAGTGGAGGATTGGTTTATTGATTTATTATTAGAGTATTGTGATTGTTTATGAGTAGTGTGGAGTGGAGGGTGCTTAGTGCACGTAATTATTGTAATAAAAATAATTATTGTTGGATTTTTACCTGATGTTTGGCGTAGTACCTGAGGGTTCAAGGGAGCGATAGCGCCCCCTACTGCGGCAGCAGTTTGCTTGCTGTGCCATGAGTGTGTGAGCGTCTTTAAGGAGTACAATTTAAAAAGACACCACCAAACAAAACATTTGGATTTCAGGCACAATTTAACGAACGAAGAGAGAAAAAGGAAATGCCAGGAGTTGGTTAACAATTTAAAGAAGCAGCAAACTGTTTTCACCAAACAGTCTTTAATACAAGATGCTGCAACCAAAGCCAGTTTGGTGCTGTCTCATAGGATTGTAAAACGGAACAAGCCTTTTTCTGACGGCGAATTCATCAAGGAATGCCTGTCAGATGCAGCAAACATTATGTGTCCAGAACAGAAAACAAAATTTGATAGCATTTCTTTATCAAGAACTGTAGTCAGGCGTATTGAAAAGATAAGTGACAATTTGATGCACCAACTTTGAGATGCAAGCAAAGACTTTATGTGGTGCGTTGGACGAAAGTACCGATGTACAGGACACAGCACAATTGTTGGTATTTATACAGGGAATAAACACCCGTTTCGAGCTTACCGAGGAATTATTTAGTGTTGAGTCACTCAAAGACACAACCACAGGCCAGGATTTATTCAGTGCTGTTGTGAACTGTGTTGAAAGAACTGGGTTGGTATGGAATAAGATGGCAAGTGTATTAACCGATGGAGCGCTGCTTTAACTGGGAAAAACGTAGGTCTGGTGAAGTTGATGAATAAAAAAAATTAAAGAAGAACACCCTGACCACACACTCTTACCTCTTCAACGTGTCATCCATCAGGAGAGTCTGTGTAAAGCTGCGTTGAATATCAAGCATGTTATTGACCCAGTTGTCAGTGTGATAAACCTCATCAGAGCCAGGGCACTTAACCACAAACAGTTCAAGGCAGTGCTTGAAGATTTGGAAACTGAACATTCTGCTATTATCTACCACAGCAGTGTCCGCTAGCTGAGCCTGGGCAAGATATTGAGGCAAGTGTGGGATCTTAAGGAAGAAATAGTTATTTTCCTGGAGATGAAGGGTATTGATTGTGACTTTGTTACTAACATTGTTAATGAAGAGTGGAAGTCAGACTTCATGTTTGCTATTGACATTATGGAAAAGTTGAATGAACTGACTGTCAAACTTCAGGGCAATAGCTTGTTTGCACATGAAATATATGTGCATGTTAAATCATTTCAGGCAAAACTCTCCCTGTTCTCCAAGCAAGCAGGTGAAAGCAGGTTTTGCCATTTCCCTTTGCTGAAACAGAAAACCATTTCTGGTGAAATGGCTAAGTACAAGGCCCAGTTGGATCCCTAGGTTGTGGAATTTGAAAAGGAGGTTTGAAGACTTCAAGAACTTGGAACCACTCTTCAATATCCTCAGTTCGCCATTTAGTGCAGAAGCTGATTCAGCCCCAGAGGATATACAGTTGGAGCTGCTTGACCTACAAGCAGATTATGACCTGAAGGAGAAGTTCAAGTCAGTTCTTCTGCTGGAGTTTTATGGATCTTTGTCAGCAGCAGCATTTCCACACTTAAAAAACTTTGCTGCTAAACTTTTGTCACTATTTGTGTCCACATACATCTGTGAGCAAGCTTTTTCTTGTCTGAAAATAAACAAGTCTAAGAACAGGTCGATGGTGACTGACTGCAATTTGAATACAGTCATGCGAATCACAACCAGTAAACTGGTTCCACAGTTCAAGAACATTATCCAAAATTGTGAACAGTTACATACTTCTCATCCACACTAATAAAAGGCAAAGCCCTCACTGACTGACTGACTCACTCACTCACTGACTGACTGACTCACTCATCACTAATTCTCCAACTTCCCGTGTAGGTAGAAGGCTGAAATTTGGCAGGCTCATTCCTTGCAGCTTACTTACAAAAGTTGGGCAGGTTTCATTTCGAAATTCTACGCGTAATGGTCATAACTGGAACCTATTTTCGTCCATATTCTCTAATAGACTGCAGCTCGATGTCTGTGGGAGGTGGAGTTGTGTCTCGCATCATCACGCCTCCCACGTAATTGAGTGCCTGCCCATATAAGGTAAATATTCGCGGGTCAAGGACTGTGCTTAGCACATTCATAAGTAAAAATATCTGAATCACAAACTGATGTTAATTATATTTTGCCCATGAATTCTTATTAAATAATTCCAAATAGTCAACTTCCTTTCATAGCATGGTTGTGCTGCTTCCAGGCATGTATTTTCGTATTAAAGCATTTAACCAATCACATTTTAGCCATCATTTGTTGCCAGGCAGAGAGGCCTTCACAATCCGTTGTGCAGGCACTTCAACACAGAATAAATGTTGATTAACCTGTTGCTTCAACCAATCAGATTTTGAGTTGGTGTCAGTAGGGCCCTCTAGCAGGCATACGGCAACGTCACCGTATTTAGACCCATTGATTGGATAGAAGCCGATATGAGGAACTCTACGAGGCCACTGAAGGCACCGCAAGCGCTCACTACGGTCAACACCATGGCAGGATTCTGGACAATATTATTTGCCAGACACAGACCAGATTTCAAGACCACGAAAACCTGATGTTTGTCACACTCCTCGAGCCCCAGAAGTTTCGGGAATACAAGAAAAATTTCACGCATGCAGCCTTCTCCAGTTTAACACAAGAGCCACGGAGCGGTTTTTGATCTGTCTCGGCTAAAAACAGAACTGACTGTAATGTATGCCATGGATGATTTTGCAGAAAAATCTCCCACTGATCTCCTTGACTTCCCTCATCAGAAAAATCTGAATGAGAGCATGGGGCAGCTGTTCACATTGGTTAATTTGGCGGTGACCATTCCTGTGTACACTGCTTCTGTCGAGCGAACATTTTCAGCCCTAAAGTGAATTAAAACTTATGCCAGAAATACTACAGGGCAGGTTCGACTTTCAGCATTAGCTTCGATGGCGAAAGAAAGGGACTTTTTGATGGAACTGAAGCGCACGGATAATCCGTATGACATTGAACGGAGTAATTGAACTGTTTTTGAGGAAAGAGAGGAGGGTGGATTTTGTTTACAAATAATCCGAATTTTTGGTGAGTAAAATGTCGAGATTTTCCTAAATAATATTGCAAGTTTATGAGTTATTATTGATGTTTTTTATGTGTGTCGCGGCTGTGGCTACAGTAGAAATGAACTTGCTCACCCCTGGTTTGTCTATTCAATAAAGGTATTTATTGTGGCTACAGGAGTTATCTTATACGACGTATATATATATATACCCCGATCTACATACTGTCAAATAAACAAACCACACGCCATGGCGCAACACAAGAGGCTTCGCCTCTAGCTCTGACGTCCGAGGTTCGATTCTGGAGAGGGGGTGCAGTGAGTGTGTACTCCTGATGAGCCCAGAATTAGGGCGAAACACATGTTGCGTACTCTTTGCATTATTTGACAGTAAAACTATTTCAACCATTCTATGATCTGCTTCTTGCAACTGAAAGAGGGCACCGTGGCGCATGTTAGCCGATTTGCTGACCAGCCACAAGCGTTACCTGGTAGGTAACCACCCATACAGTCAGATTGTGATTCAGACTATGAATGCCTTGAATATATATATGTATGTATTGTGAACGCTGGCCCGGACACAGACAGACGGACATCATAATTTCACCACACACCGTTTATTTATATTAATATTTACAAGTTTACCGTGCAATCACACCCCAGTGCCTCCAGCACCGATCCCCCAAAGTCCAGGCCACACTCTCAGTCACTGTGCCTTTCTTTTGGCCGCCTCCCGTCCTCTCTCCAGCTCCGTCTTGCTTCCTCCCGACTCTTGCCAATGACTGGAGGGAGGCGGCCCCTTTTATACAGCTCCCGGATGAGCACCAGGTGTTCCCGGTATTCCTCCCTTGGCCACGCCCCAGCGTGGCGGAAGTGCCGGCTGTCCCCCCGGCAGCTCTCTGGGTGTCTCCCAAAGTCTTCCCCCCAGCACTTCCTGGTGTGGCGGAAGTGCTGGGCTCTCGGGATATGTAGGCACTGGCCATGGGTCCCTACAGGGCTGGGCTTCCAAGCCCTGTACCCGAGGCCCCCAACATAACCAGGACGGACGCCCCCTCTCGGTCTGGAGGAGGCACAAGCCCTCCTCCGGTCCTCCTGGGTGTCCCGGCCGGGCTCCTGCCTCGGCCGGATGTGGCAGATAATGGTCTGGAAGTGGGGCGCCGCCTGGCGGTGGCCACGGGCCCCTACAGGGCTGGGCTTCCATGCCCCCTACCCGAGGCCACCAGCGTAACCAGTATGGACGCCCCCTCGCGGTCTGGAGGAGGTACAAGCCCTCCTCTGGTCCTCCTGGGCGTCCCGGCCGGGGACCACAGTATGTGTGTGTATATGTTTATGTGTGTGTGTATATATACACTGTATATATATATATATATATATATATATATATATATACAGTAGAAACTCGGTTTGCAAGCATAATTCGTTCCGGAAAAGTGCTCGCAATCCAAAGCACTCGTATATCAAAGCGAATTTCACCATAAGAAATAATGGAAACTCAGATGATTCATTCCACAACCCAAAACTATTCATATAAAAATGTTTAATACAAAATATAAAGTAAAAATACATAAAACAAATTAACCTGCACTTTACCTTTAAAAAGAATCATGGCTGGTGTGAGTGAGTTTCTAAACTCATGTGGGATTCCACCTAATTGGATGACACGCAGAAGAGTGTCCCAACGCAATCGCAGTCTCCCAGCGCTGTAGCAGTTCGCCGTATAAGCGCATTTAAAAAGATCACAGACATGCTATAAGCGGCTGGTGTTGTTAAAGTACTGAGACTCAGCTTCGTGTTTTGGGGCGCAAGATGGGGACTCGCAATTCACAGCACACACGTGTGCACGCGCGCACACACACACACACACAGTCACAATGCTGTAGTAAACAGTATACGCTCGTACGGATGTTGACTATATGAGTGAGGCACACAGACTCAGATGGAGAATAGGAGACAATTGCCCTCAAGAGAAGAGAGAGAGAGAGAGACGCGCTGCGCGCGAGAAAGAGAGATAAGGAGAGAGAGAGAGACGAGTGCGAGCGAGCGAGTGAGATAAGGAGAGAGAGAGATGCAGCGCTGTGCAAGCAAGAGAGAAAAGGAGAGAGAGAGAGAGAGGCGAGTGCGAGTGAGCGAGCGAGATAAGGAGAGAGAGACCCGCTGTGTGAGCAAGAGAGATAAGGAGAGAGAGAGAGAGAGAGACGAGATAAGGAGAGAGAGAGAGAGAGAGAGACGCGCTGTGCGAGCAAGAGAGATAAGGAGAGAGAGAAGAACCATCAGCTCAGTTGTGATCGCATGACACTCAGCAGACAAAGTGTATCCACACTGCTCGTATTGCAAGACATCGCTCGTTTATCAAGTAAAAATTTATTAAAATATTTTGCTTGTCTTGCAAAACACTCGTAAACCAAGTTACTCGTAAACCGTGGTTCCACTGCATATATATATATATGACAGCAACACTCATAACAGTGACAAGACAATTACATTGATAACCATGTTACGTTATTTTCAAAATGTTTCCTTTTCTTTTTCATTACTTCTTTAACACACTACTTCTCCACTGCGAAGCACGGGTATTTTGCTAGTTAACTATAATTGTACTCTGTGGTCAGATTGTATGTAAATTAAGTTCCTTCTTCTTCATAATTATTATGTTAGGTAACAATAAACCTTTGTTGAAATAATTATGAATAGTAAAATCTTATTACCAAATTAGAAACCGTTTCAAGTTCGTATTTTAAAATATAATGTGCATGTGTAATACAGTGTAAATGTGAAATAAAATGACAAATACATGGTTGTTATCATTAATTCATATTTTCATACGTTGTAAATTGTAATTGAAGTAGACAAAATATATATGCGGCCCCCCGATAACAATAAAGTTTTCAATGTGGCCCTCCGTAGAAAATGTTTGCCCACCCCTGTATTAAGATAAAATAGTATTACTTGCACATCCGCTCCTGTTGGTAATGAATCCTAAATTTGAAGTCCAGACTGCCATGGCCCAGTCAAAAGTAAACTCCATTATACTCCAAAAAGCAGATTTTGACATTGACTGAACACATGCAAGATAGTAACATCTTTAGTGCAATGCCCAGTAAGCTGCTGGCTCTTAAACTGAGATGTTATGAAGCATGTGTAACATCTCAGACATCAAAAGTAAGTCTGGCTTTATTGTTAATAACTTCTTTTCAATAAATAACTGCTTCTTTTAGTATGTCTCTGATTTTCACTGGAATGACCCTGATTTACCCCATCTTGAATTTCACCTCTTTCTTTAAGAAAACTTACAGCTCTGTAATTGGCTGCTCAGGGTATTGCTCTGTTGATTGTACCAGACACATTCAAAGAGCCTGATGACTCACTGAGGTCCATGAAAGCAGGCTGCTCACTTCCTGAAGTGCTTATAAGTTTTGGAAGCAGTGGGCATTTGCCCTACCGACACATTAAATTCTACTTCCTCTTAAGTTAAATCCTACTATCAAACTCAGCTTTGAACATCATCGTTTTGAAACTCAGGAAGGACTCAATGGACTTTATTAGCTATTGCCCCAGTTTGTAATTTTTTGTTTTTGATGAATGCAGATTGCAAGCTACTGGTAAAGCTCCTGGTGAGATGTTTCCAAAAAGTAATTCCAAAATTACACCACTTAGGTCAGTCTGATTCGCCTCGGTGTGCCAGTGTGCAGGTAATGTTAGATACTGTCATGCATACGCGCATGGACATTTCTTAACAAGCTTGACTAAAGTAAGCATTACCACTCCGGGGTGAGACGGGGTGCTGTTGCTAACATGATCATCTTCTTTCTCCACAACCCAGAGAAGACATCCAGTAAGGGCATGCACAACCAGTTGTGACATCACTAACAAGTCCCTCCCCTCCCAGACCATTTGCTATTAAAAGCGACGAGCTAGAAAGGTGCCAGCTTTGTCCTGATCAGAAGCACAGCATGGCACTACTGAAAGAGCAGGCTAATGTGGTTTCAGCATGTTTTAATAAGTAATATCATTTTGCAATTACTTGTTTTTGTTGGACTTTTGTTTCAATTAAATGGAGTTACCGAGATGGTACCTCAAATTTTTCCCTGCTCCTGACTGCCTCCTTGCCACTGATCACAACAAATTCTGTATGGCCTAGATACAACAACATTTTTGTCTCACCTAGTGGCTGTTCTGGTGTACACACTAAAAAAGCATTTGAAATAATGAGCTGGCAATGTGGGCTTAACAGAATTTGGGGATGGGTTCAAAAACATGGTGTCACACACGTGTGAGTAGGATGCAGCTAAAGGGTCTGAGTAATTGTAATAAAACATCTGATCAGGGGGCAGCGGAGTGCACTGACTGTCTTTCTCAGTTCCCTACAGACCTTTCCCGGGAAACCCTGCAAGGTTCCGGTGCCTCAGAAAACATCACGTCCGGAGCCAGCCCCTTTGCTGACATCATTTCCGAAGCCGGCCCCTTTGCTGGCGTCACTTCCGGTCCAGATGACATCACTTCTGGTTCCAGCCCTTTTGATGACATCATTTCTTTTACGGGCCTTTAAAGCCTCCATCTTTGTCTTTTGTAATCAGTTCTGTTGTGAACTCTGTTCTATGCACATCATGCTTAAAAAAACTTAAACTTTTGCAGCCGCGAAAACAATATACGGGTGGCTGCCCCAAATCTTTATGATGTCTGTGTTGTATTATTGTTACAATGGTTAAGACTCAATACTGTTTACTCCCCTATAGCAGTTGTGCTAACACTAATATGACTTGTCCCACTAGTCACCATTGCTGTTTAACATTAATCTGGAGCGTCTTGTTGTTGCCCTCCACAGCTATGAATTAATTAAATTGTTTGTTAATTCATAATTGCCCCAAAAATATCACTTTATACTGATGACATTGTACTATTTCTAAACAATGAGCTTAAGTCCTTTGAGTCTCTTTCAGGCTTAAAAGTCAATTGGCATAAATCTCCTGTTCTGCCACTTAACACTCCTGACTTCCAGTGGCTAACTCTATTAGATACTTAGTATCGGACATTGTTCCATCAGTTCAATCAACCATATCATCTAACTGTTTTCATGCATTTAAAAGTATTAAAGAATACATCACTCATTGTTCTTTTTGCCCGTTATCTTTTCATTCCAGATTAGCTGTTCTTAAAATAAACCTACCTTAACTAAATCACTGTTTCTGCCACCCCCTCCACTCAATTATATGTCTCATGTTAAATTGTTATTTTTTCTATTTTTCTGAAACAAGAAATACCTCTCAAATTGTTCATCCCCATTAAAGAGGAAAACTACATAGGGAATATCTCTATCAGTATGGGGCTTTGTCACTATACACTTGTGCTACAGTTTACTTCATACTGGTTCCCCCACTCTCATAATTCTCCCCTTCTGACTGCCTATTGAGACATAAATTGCGACCCCTATGTCTTAAATAAATGGCCAGATGCCAATTCTAAGATCTCAGACACTTCATCATGGCCTAGTAATTACTTCAGATTATACTTTGAGTTTGGCATTAAATGGAGAGGGAATTATCGCCATATTCACAGTGGCATCAGCATACCCCTGTTTTCCAAAACCTAGTCTTATATATACTGTATGAGTTAAGCCTATACATTTTATAGTATGGTCGGAGCCTTGGAAATATTTTTGATTTTACTGGTCTCTGCACATTGCTGCCACTGGGGTTAAGTTATGCTATTTATTCCTCACTCTTCTTTCTTTCTCTACCTCCAACACATGTTGATCATTGAAGCATATAATATCCTGTTATCCTTTCCACCCTCTTTATATCCTTTTGTTAAAATTTATAATTCAGTGATCTTGCATCCAATGTCATTGACAACCCTCTTTTCCCTGTTCAGTCTAGTTGTCAAAGTGATCTCTATACAGCACATTCACTTTAGTGGCCCTCCCTTAAAATCCTATCTGCATGTCAGAGTCTCAATCTATATGCTTCCGTTAGGTCAGATTATCTCAAGTTACAACGTGAGCTACCACAGCTATGCTGATGACACACAGCTGTACTTATCAGTAGCACCTGATGACACCGGCTCTCTCGAATCAATAACACAATGTCTTACTGGTATTTCTGAATGGATGAATAGTAATTTTCTCAAGTTAAATAAAGAGAAAACTGAAATTGTATTGATTGGCAAAAACGGATTAAGTGAGGTTATCAAAAATAATCTTGACGCATTAGGATTAGAAGTTAAGACCGAAGTAAAAAACTTAGGGGTAACCGTTGACTGTAACCTGAATTTTAAATCACATATTCTTCAGACCACTAGGACAGCATTTTTTCACTTAAGAAATATAGCAAAAGTTAGACCTCTTATATCATTGAAAGATGCTGAGAAATTAATTCACGCTTTTGTTTTTAGTCGATTAGATTACTGTAACGCACTCCTCTCAGGACTACCCAAAAAAGACATAAATCATTTGCAACGAGTGCAGAATGCAGCTGCTAGAATCCTAACTAGGAAAAGAAAATCCGAACACATCTCTCCAGTCTTAATGTCACTACACTGGTTACCTGTGTCTTTCAGAATTGACTTTAAAATTCTGCTTATAGTTTACAAAGCCTTAAATAATCTCGCTCCATCTTATATATCGGAATGTCTGACACCCTATATTCCAAATCGTAATCTTAGATCATCAAATGAGTGTCTCCTTACAATTCCAAAAGCTAAACTTAAAAGAAGTGGTGAGGCGGCCTTCTGCTGCTATGCACCTAAAATCTGGAATAGCCTGCCGATAGGAATTCGCCAGGCTAATACAGTGGAGCACTTTAAAACTCTGCTGAAAACACATTACTTTAACATGGCCTTTTCATAACTTCACTTTATCTTAATCCTGATACTCTGTATGTTCAATTCATTATAATAACTATTCATGGTGGCACTAAAATCCGTACTGACCCCTACTCTCTCTTCTGTTTCTTTTTCCGGTTTTTCTGTGGTGGCGGCCTGCGCCACCACCAACTTACTCAAAGCACCATGATGTCCCAGCATTGATGGACTAAAAGCCAGAAGTCCACGTGATCATCATCATCATCAAGTCCTTCCGTGAAAACCATAAATACAAAGAGGACTGTTTCATTTATGTTAGGTAGATTGCCCAGAGGGGACTGGGCGGTCTCATGGCCTGGAATCCCTGCAGATTTTATTTTTTTTCTCCGGCCGTCTGGAGTTTTTTTTTTGTTTTTTCTGTCCCCCCTGGCCATTGGACCTTACACTTATTCTATGTTAATTAATGTTGACTTATTTTATTTTCTTAATGTGTCTCTTATTTTTCTATTCTTCATTATGTAAAGCACTTTGAGCTACATTTGTTTGTATGAAAATGTGCTATATAAATAAATGTTGTTGTTGTTGTTGTTGGTGAGGGGGTGAAGCTCATCTTATCTCATGATGTGCAGTCGGAGGGTATTCCTCCAGAAGGTTTAAACAATTCAAGAAATAACAAATCATTGCCTGTTTCACCTAGTTAGTCAGATTAATACAGAAGTTCTGACAATGGCCCTAAACAAACTGCTGTCATTACCTCTTTCAAACCTCTATGGAGAAGCTCAAGAAGTGCATGATTCAGTACCTTGCACCTGGGAAGCTCTCTAGATATTAAACCATCTGAGTGTCAGATCTGGAAAAGCCATAGGAGATCTAAGGAGTCATTAATGGAAAGACCACTATGAAACCACTTCACACTGTGTACATTCAATGTTCATTGTCTCCTCAAGTTGGGTTAACTGCTCTTACTGCTAGATCAACTTTGATTCAGCAAGTCCAATTATATGCCTATGCACTCTAACTTTTGACACTTTGTCAGATGCAAAAGCAGAATTCTACAAGGCCATCTCCATTACACCATCTAAGGCATTCTTCAAGTTTATTCTGGGTAACCTCAATAGCTAAGTGGGAACAAGAGAAACCATGATTGGCCCCAGCAGATACCAATTATCATTTTGGAAAGGAACCAGTTTACCTGACCTTTCAAATACAATTCACTGTTGGTTTGACCCCAGAGACTGTCTGATTTTTTTGTGAAACTTGGTCAATTTGCATCTTACTTCATATTTTTGAGACTATTTCACTGATGCTACCTTTTGGTTTGCTGTTGCTACCTTTATGTCTTCTGTCTTTTTATCAACATACGTACCACAATTACCTCATGTCTTTTTGTTGCTAGACCTCATCCCCACTCACCCAATTGTATGTAACAAAGGCTATTTTCCATTGGGACAATAACTGAAATTAGCCGTGTCTTCCTGTTGGAAATCTGTCTCAATCTCACCCTATATGAGCTTAATTTACGGTTAAGTTTAGGGCAATTTTCAAAATCCTCCTGTTAACATATAAAGCATTAAATGGCCAAGGTCCGGCTTACTTGTCTAAACTTATCATGACTTACAAACCAGAGCGCACATTAAGATCTCAAGATGCCGGTCTGCTTATGATTCCAAGGATTAATAAAATAACACTTGGAGGTTGAGCTTTTAGTTACAAGGCCCCTAAACTGTGGAATGGTCTGTCTGCTACTACAGGAGATGCCCCTTGGGTCTCAGCTTTTAAATCCCAGCTGAAGACTCACTACTGCAGTTTAGCATACCATGACTAGAGCTGATGATTAACTGTACAGACTGCATCTCTGTTGTTAGTTATTAGCACACAGTCGCCTCTGATAATCATGGGGTCCAGGAGGGGCCTGGGTCTCCTAAAATCCACCACCAGCTCCTTGGTTTTGCTGGTGTTCAGGTGTAAGTGGTTTGAGTCGCACCATTTAATAAGTCCTTGATTAGGTTCCTATACTCCTCCTCCTGCCCACTCCTGATGCAGCCCATGATAGCAGTGTCGTCAGCATACTTTTGCACGTGGCATGGCTCCAGCTGTATTGGAAGTCCGATGTATATAGGTTGAACAGGACCAGAGAAGTCCCCTGTGGCGCTCCTGTGTTGCTGACCACAATGTCAGACCTGCAGTTCCCAATATGCACATACTGAGTGAGGTCTGTCTGTAAGATAGTTCATGATCCATACCACCAGGTATGAATCTACTCCCATCTCTATCAGCTTGTCCCTAAGGAGCAGAGGTTGGATGGTGTTGAAGGCGCTAGAGAAGTCCAGAAACATAATTCTTACAGCACCACTGCCTCTGTCCAAGTGGGAGAGGGATTGGTGTAGCATATAGATGATGGCATCCTCTGCTCCCACCTTCTCCTGGTATGCGAACTGCAGAGGGTTGAGGGTGTGGCAGACCTGTGGCCTCAAGTGGTGAAGCAGCAGCTGCTCCATGGTCTTCATCACATGTGACGTCAGAGCGACATGCCGGAAGTCATTCAGCTCACTAGGACATGATACCTTTGGGACTGGGGTGATACAAGATGTTTTCCAAAGCCTCAGGACTCTCCCCTGTTGCAGGCTCAGGTTGAAGATGTGCTGCAGAGGACTCCCCAGCTCCAGCGCATAGGCCTTCAGCGGTCGTGGCAATACTCCATCTGGACCCACTGCTTTGCTGGCATGAAGTCTCCTCAGTTCTCTGCTCACCTGGGCTGCTGTAATTGTGGGTGGGGATGTCTCCCCTATGCTGGTATCAGCAGAAAGATGGGTGGAGGGTGCAGTACTCTGAGGTGAAAGTGGGTTAGGGTGGTCAAACCTGTTAAAGAAGTTGTTCATCAGGTTTGTTCTCTCCACGTCTCTCTCGATGGCGGCATCCCGCTTCGAGCTGCAGCCAGTGATGATCTTCATCCCATCCCACACTTCCTTCATGCTGTTATTCTGCAACTTCTGCTCCAGTTTTCTCCTGTACTGCTCCTTCGCCGCCCTGAGCTGGACTCGGAGTTCCTTCTGCACGCGCTTTAGATCATGGTGATCACCGCGTTTAAGAGCCCTTTTCTTCTGGTTCTAGAGGCCCTTCATGTCACTTGTAATCAGTGGCTTGTTGTTAGCATAGCAGTGTACTGTTCTTACTGGAACTACAATGTCCATACAGAAGTTGATGTAGTCAGTAGTGCAGTCAACAACCTCCTCAATGTTCTCACTATGTGACCCCTGCAGGATATCCCAGTGCGTAGTTCCAAAGCAGTCTCTCAGAGCCTGCTCTGCCTCAGGGGATCACTTCCTGAATGAGCACGTGGTTGTAGGTAGCTCCCTCACTCTTGGTTTGTAGTGAGGCTGAAGCAGAACCAGGTTATGATCTGCTTTCCCAAGCGCAGGCAGCGAAGTGACGCTGTATGTGTCTTTAACGTTTGCATACAGTAGGTCAATGGTCCTATTTCCCCGGGTGTTACAATCCACATACTGGGAGAAGGCAGGTAACGTTTTGGTTAAAATCTCCAGTGATTAGCACAAGCGCTTCAGGGTGCTGTGTTTGTAATTTAGCAACAGCGGAATGGATGATGTCACCCACTATCTCCATGTCCTCCCGAGGGGGAATGTAAACAATAACAACAATGACGTGTCCAAACTCTCAGGGCAAGTAATAGGGACACAGACTTATGGCCAACAGTTTTATGTCCCTGCATTTTTGACGTTTACATGTCCAGAGTTACAACACCTTGTATTTACATAGAGAGTGTACCACTTCCCGTAGGTATTTGCGTCTCGGTCAGCTCTAACTGTGCTAAACCCGGGTAGCTCCACGTTAGCATCTGGGATGGTAGTTGTTAGCCACGTTTCACAAAAACACAACAAACTGCATTCTCTGTAGGTCCTGACATTTTTCACGAGTGCGGCCAGTTCGTCGATCTTATTTGGTAGTGAGTTCACATTTCCCAGGATCACAAAAGCCACCGAAGGCTTGAAATGCCACTTTCTTGCAAGCCGCTACGCTTTTAGCTTAGTTCTGGCTCTGCTGCCATGATACCGCCTTCTTACCTCATCAGGTAAATAGAGAACCACACCAGCGCGGGCATTTGTTCTTATCGCTTGTAGTTGACTACTTGAATAGACGAGTCTCGGCATGTAAAAATCCATGTCCAAGTAGTAAAAAGTGTCCAGGGAACGAGTCCACATAAAAGAAAGTGATAAGAGTGATCAGTAAAATAGAGAAAAAAGGTAGAAAAGTAAAGTCATACACGGAGCTGCTGGAAAGGCTGCCACTCGCTGCGGCGCCTGAGTCACTTTTTTTGCTGATGCTCTGTGCAAGAGAGGACATATTTTATGTCCGTTTGAGGTTAACAAGAAAAAAATAATAACAGTTTCTCCCCAACGGGGAATCGAATTCAAGTCTCTGAGGAACGGTAGACATAGTACGACAGCAAATCTTACTGCTACTCACGGGAGATGTTGTATCATTCTTGAACCTTTTGTGAAAGTGTTTATTTGATCTTTGGAAATCAGGCTTTATATATTCTATAGTTTATGCCTAAATTGTGTAACATTTATTACTAAAATATGAAAAAGTTTCTATTTTAACAATGTGTTTATACAGATTACTCACATAAAATGCGTGTGTTCCAAAAACAATCTGTTATTTCCACTCTAAAACTCCACGTCACTCCCAGATAATCAATCAAGGCATGAGCTGGGAGAAGTTTGTGCATGTTCTGCAACGGTGGGGGATGAAATAGCCGGCTGCTTGCTGCTCTTAATCTGCACATTAACAGAACAAAAGACGCTGGCGGAGAGGCGAGGACAGATTTAAGTAGCGATTTAAGGTGGGACGGATCTACGAGTTTTTTCGTAGGCTCTGGTAATTCTAGTGTTAATGGAACATCCAGGGTCATTGTTGTCAGCTGACCACATCTGTCAGATGTTGTACAGTGCCAGGTACGGTAATTGGCCACAACCACTAATAGCAAGAGCAATGGGGTCTGCAGGGCTGGTGGCACCTCCTGTCTTTTCCACAATTAATTCAAGCATTTTAAACCACATGCAATAAGATTATTTTTATAAATGATCAAAATAACTGTTGACTTTGAATGCACTACTGAAGACTGATTTAATTGAAAGAATAAGTATCTCTTAAATGGGCATATATTAAAGCTTGTGTTAAAACAACAGAAATTCTGTCCTCAATTTTTCACCATCAAGGACTTGGTATTTATGATCTATACAAGTGCTTTTCAACTGGTATATCATGAAAACATTAATGTAATGCCCCTGGGTCGTGACCTAAGAGAGATAGGCTCCTCAGGTGTTCGAGACCTGTCTGAGGAGTATGGGCTACCTGGAATGGCCGACATAAAAACAGGTCTGTAATTGCCATTTTGCAGACAGCACTTGGAGAGCATTTTAGCAGCCAAGAGATGTGTAAGGAGTCCATCTACCAGGATCTGTGCACGCCAGCAACTTGGAGAGCCGAGGGCCAGTGGGCCAGTCAGAGTTGCATCTAGCCCCAGAAAGTGACAGGACCACCTGTATGAGTAAGCAAAGGGACGAAGCAGCTAGCAAATTAATCTAAAGTGCTCATTAAGTGTTGTGTCTGTGAAAATCATTCTCAGAAATGTTTTTTTTGCCGCTCCACCATCCTGCCCTTTTGGATAGTTTAGCATGCCTGAGAGATTTAATGCTTTTGTAGTTGGGAGAATCGTTGTGAGCCACCACAGAAAAAACTGTTGGAAAACACTGCTCTACCTACGCCTTTGGTCCTTGCATGATAGAAAAGATCTCCATAGCTGCTATCTCGCTTAACACTAGAATTACCAGAGCCTACGAAAAAACCCATAGATCTGTCCCACCTTAAATCGCTTCTTAAAACCGTTCTCACCTCTCCGCCAGCGTCTTTTGTAATCTAAATGTGCTGATAAAGAAAAGCTGCAAGTAGCCGGCTATTCCATCCCCCCACCGACTTCTCCCAGCTCATGCCTTGATTGATTATCTGGGAGTGAAGTGGAGTTTTAGAGTGGAAATAATAGATCATTATTTGGAATACACGCATTTCATGTGTGTTCCGTTTCTACAGTAATCCGTGTAAACACATTTTTAAAACAGAAACGTTTTTCATGTTGTAGTAGTAAATGACAAAATTTCGGCATCTCTATATATAATCTTCATTTGGATCTTGATCTTTGTTTGTCCGCGAATGAATTAGAAGAAGAAGCACTAGATGGCAGTAGAGAGACAGCTAAAACATAGGCATTGCATTAAGAATCTCCTCCAGGCTTATACTACTGAAGACTATAGTACGCCAGTCACACCTCAAAACACAGACATTCAAACTAAACAAATTGTTGTGCTTTAAATTAAGTAAAGAGATCTTCATTTAGATCTTGATCTTTGTCCGCAAATTCCACACATGCGTAGACCACCTTCCAGTTTAGTACGTTATTGTTACTCACGGATGTCAACAATGTGCCGGAATAACGAAAGGGGTGGTGGACAGTGTTACGCTGGTTAGCTCCTGAGAATGAGATTGCCGAAGATAAAAGGTACGTGCCTATGTAACATATGAATGAAAGAAAGAAAGACAGTGGGTAAAATGAATGACAACATAACAGCACGTTCCGGAAATTATTATTGTTATGTTGTAGCTGGCAAGTGCTGTGCGTCCCACAGTTGTACCGTGGCTTGCTCACATGTCAGTGAAGTAATCCCTATTTATGCTTTAAAGAGCCTGGATACCTATGTGCCCCCCTTTTATAACCATTGCTCCGTGTATATTGCCTTACTCTTTGGATTGCCACAAAGCAACCTGCGAGATTGGAGAAACGTTGAGAAGAGATCATGAGAGGAAACAACAGCATCGTGAAAACGAGATGGACTGTGAACGGACAGAAGCAGAAATGCTCCTACACCACCACATAATTACGATTCGGACAGTGATTCCGAGTAGGCCATTCCTATCAAATCAATATCCAAGGGTTTTCTTTTGTACTTTTGTTTCCCTTATAAAAAATCATAATGCTGTGCGATGAAGGGCCCAGTTCATGACTGGCAGCCGCGTTTAAACAGGGAGCCCTTCACAGACAACTTTAACATGTGCAACGTAGTTGGGCGCACATGGCTAGTAAACTATATAATGTATGAAGCATGAAGTCAAATATCAAAGAAACACTTTCACAAAAGGTACAAATATAACAGAACAAGTATGCTTTTATTCAAAAATATAACTGCCGAAAAAAGCCGCCTTAGCATGCCACATTGATACACTCTTACTACAACTGTCATGGTAGTGTAATGATATCAGCTGTTGACTGGTAATCAAAAGGTCATGAATTCGATCCTGCACAACTCAATTTTGAGAAGTAAGCTGCTCTTATTCTTATTATTTTAGAATAAAAACATAGATTTGATTTCAGTGTGTAACAGCCGGTGTAATTTATGATACTTGTAAAGGTTAGCTTTTTTTTTTTATTCACTTTTCATTGTCTCAGTCGTGTTCAGGATCCTTCCCTACCCCCCATCTGGCACTGCTGTTTTCACATAAAGATGCGCTATAGCTTTGCAGTGTACTTGTGACTGCATTCTCGTACCAATGCTTGCGAACTGAAGTGCCTGCGTCCACTTTTCGTGGCATTACACGTCTATTTTTTGAGCATGCCTGTGTCACTCAAACACAGGAACATATGTTGGTGTACAAGTATAACAAAACAAGTGCACTTTTATTCTAGATTATAAGTGAAGAAAAAATAAAGCAAGTTACAGTAAGCAGTTGATACGACAGCTTGCGTGGTGCAATGCTAAGAACTGCTGATTTCCGATCCGTGCTATATAAAATCATCACATTCAAATATTAACAATTCCCACACATCCTTCGTACATTTACGACATGTGTACTTGTTGCAGTGTACACACCTCTCTGTGCTATGGTTCCTATTACACTGAATGAGCACCTGACACTGTACTTTCTTCCCTACATAAGTAACATTCGAGCTGTAGTGCGTCTCCAAATAAATAACATTCGAGCTATAGCACGTCTCCAAATAAATCACATTTGAGATATAGCGCTTCTTTATATGAAAACAGCAGTGTCAGATGGGGAGGGGGGTTCGTGAATGCGACTGAGAGAATGGAACTGAATTAAAAAAAAAAAAAGCTAACCTTTACAATTATTATGCATTTACACTGGCTCTTACAGACTGACTGAAATCAAATGTATGTTTTTATTCTAAAATAGTACAGTACATGCAATTTGATTTGAAAATGAACAGCGTCAGATTGGGTTTGAGTGTACGCTGACGCTGTTACTGAAGGCGTCAGCTTATTCAGTGCAGCAGTTTCAACGCACAGTACATGCAATATTATTTGAAAACAAACAGCATCAGATGGGGCGCATATTCAAACCGATCTGATGCTGTTCGTTTTCAAATAATATTGCATTAGTGCGATGATGTTTTTACATATATTGTCTCTTACATTCAACTTGAGGTTTGTAATCAGTGACCGCATGTTTTTTCCCCTATCTTGCCATTTCGCACATGTTGCTGTATGGTGGTGTTTCTTTTGTACTCCAGGACAAGCAGAGGACAGAACAGTACAGAGCAGTAAGTTCAGCGCTATATGCAATCGGACAGACAGACAGGCAGAGAAGGCACTAGATATATAAATAAACAGGGGAGGCACTGTATAATAGATATATAAAAAAAACAGCTAAGGGGATAGATATATAGATAGGAAAGGCACTATATGATAGGCAGAAAGGGAAGCTCCTATATAATAATAAAATTACTGTTATTATTATATACATAGACAGGGTGTTCAGGCAGGCAGAACAGCGAAGGTTAAAAAAAAAAAAAAAAAATCTTCTCCCCAGTGGGGAATCAAACTCAGGTCTCTTGTGGGACACCAAGTCTGCTGCACTCTACGTGACGAAACCTTACCAGTACACCACGGAAGCTGCTGTAATGTTCTTGAACCTTTTATGAAAGTGTTTATTTGCTCTTTGGCCTTCAGGCTTCATACATTTTATAGTTTATGCCTAAATTTTGTAACATTTATTA
Organism: Polypterus bichir lapradei; assembly: GCA_026402145.1. NCBI lineage: Eukaryota > Metazoa > Chordata > Cladistia > Polypteriformes > Polypteridae > Polypterus > Polypterus bichir. Next base: position 55,881,252 of record JANRMT010062792.1, read on the forward strand.
CTAAAATATGAAAAAGTTTCTGTTTTAACATTGTGTTTACAAATAACAATCTATTATTTCCACTGTAAAACTCCACTTCACTCCCAGATAATCGAGGCATGAGCTGGGAGACGTTAGTGCACGTTCTAAGTCGGTGGGGGGATGGAATAGCCGGCTGCTTACAGTTTGGTTTTATCGGCACATTTACAGGACAAAGGAGGCTGGTGGAGAGGTGAGAACGGTTTTAAGAAGCGATTTAAGGTGGGATGGATCTACGAGTTTTTTTGTAGACTCTGGTAATTTTAGTGTTAAAAACTGACAATATGCATTACTTGGATGTTTATGTTGTGTTCTTTGAATAAATTAATGAAGATACTGCAAACTTTGAATCATAGCTGGGGATAATCACTACACTTCTATTTCATAGAATTTTGTCATTATATTAGGGCAATCAGCACTGTCTGCTGGCTGACAGACCAGCGAGTTAAATACAGAGGTACTAGAACCTTATTTTGGCTTTAGTGCCCTTCAAAGATAACTTGTTTAACACTTATGTGATATGACATTTATTCAATCTTCTTACTGAAAAATGGGAAATGGGGAAAAAAAAAGAGAGAACGTAATTTTTACCATTGCACCTTTTCTCTAGCATTGCACCAGGACTGCCATAAACTCTCCTTCCCCACCCACTTTCCTCCCACTTCCTTGCACCTATGTCAGTATGTGTAAATCAAGAAAATGAACACCAGTGCTTTGTATTGACATCTGGCATATCGTTGTGAACCGTGTAATACGAAATGTTAAACCTTTAAACAAAAATTTTATTTAATTACATTTTTAAAGGTAGTATATAAATATGGTACTGGATGTGTATGTAATTCTTTAGGTACACACTTAACATGTTTGTATTATTGTTAAAAAAAAACATGAAAATTCTGCCCTGACCAAAGCACTGCCTGAGGCAATCGCCCTGGATGCAACAACTTTATTAAACAGGAAACATTAATTGCAAATATTAACACATTAACTTTCCCAGGCCCCGAACACAGACAGTCAGACACCAACAAGTTCCAAACAGACGCTTTTATTTACAATATTTACAACTAGTAAAGTCTTGCACACAACCCAGTGACCTTCCACCAATCACCCTCAAGTCCGGGCCTTTCAATGATTCAGTCTTTCTTCACCGCCTCCACTCTCCTCCGAGCTTCATCCTCTTCCTCCCGACTCTGGCTCTTCGAAGGGAGTGAGGCGGCCCCTTTTTTCATGCCCCGGATGTGCTCCAGGTGCTTGGTGATGGTCTTCCGGCAGCATGTCCTGGTGTGGCGGAAATGCTGCCCTTGCACCTGGAAGCATTCTGGGCGTACACAGTTCCTGGAGCGGCAGCACTTCCTGATGTGACGGAAGTGCTGTCCTCCAGGGCTCAGGAAACATCCAGGCGCCCCCTGGGTTTGGCCACGAACCCCTACAGGGTTGAGCTTCCCAGCTCCATATCCGTGGTCCTTGTTGGAAATCAGGGGGGCTGCCCTCTTGCGCCCAGGGAAGATATTGACCCTTTCCCGGTCCTTTCCTGATACAGGCATCCTAGTGGGGCAAAGTCCCTGGCCATCTGCCACAAAATATATATATATATAGTCACAAACTTGACCACAAGTCATAGCAAGGTTTGGGGCAGCCACCCATATAATTGGTATCCTGGCTGCAAAATTGTAAAAAAAATGTTTTTTGATGTGCAGAAAATCAAGTCCAAAACAGAACTGAGGGAATAAGAAAAAAGGTGGAGGCTTTTAAAAGGGAAGATAGGAAGTGAGGTCAAGGGGTCGGGCTCATAAGGGTCTTAAGCCATAGGCTCGAACCTGGACGTAACATCACAGGAGCCGGAGCTGGCAAGGTCTTCTTCCATAGGCTCGGACCCAGAAGTGACATCAAGAGGGCCAGGTGGAATCTCCTGTGAATGGTCTGCAGGAAAGGGAGAAAAAGAGTCAGTGCATTCTGCCACATACCGGTATGATTCGGAATTGCCCTTACTCAAGCCCTTTAGCTGCCTCCCATGTGCACATGTGTGACAAGATATTGTGGCAGTAGGGGGCGGTAGTGCTCCCTTGAACCCTAAGGTACAACTCCAGACACCGGATAAAAGTCCAAGACTCTTTATTATATTTTACAGTGCACCAAGCACCCTCCACACTATTCATAAAGTAAACCAAATCCAACACAACACTATAATTTTCTCTCCTCCTCGCACAGACACTTGCTCCTCTACCTCCCAGCTCAGCTCAGTGCCTGGACTGAGGCACCGTCCTTTTATAGCCCCTGACCCGGAGGTGTTCCTGTCCCAACAGTCCACAGTTCCTTATTCCTTCCGGGTCAGGGCAAACAGTCCTTTTCTTCAACCCGGAGCACGTCGTTCCTTCATGTCACATGACCGTGACGTACTCCCGGGTTATAGGGCACACAAGAGCCCATGAGCCCCCCTACAGCGACTCCTGGTGGTCCCCAAGGTATCCAGCAGGGCTGTGTAAAAACACTACATAGTCCATAAGGCCCTGCTGGAAATCGGGGCACGATCCTGCTGTCGGGAGAGCTCCTCCTGGCGGCCTGGGGGTGCGGACCGGCATGGGAAGCCGGCAGTCCTCCACAATATATATATTGTGAGACTTGCCCGGACACCACCAGTCGGAGACCACATCTTTATAAAAGTCATACTTTTATTACACACCTCCAAATACAGGAATAAAGTTCCAAACCACACACAATGCACACAGCAAATAAATCTCCCCAATAAACTCTTCTATAACTCAGTCTTTAGCCACCAATCTCCTCCTGGGATCTTCGTCCTGCTCCTGCTCCCGACTCTAGCTCCTCAAGTATAAGGAGGCGGCACCTTTTATTCCTGCCCGGATGTGCTCCAGGTGGCTGGTGACGATCTGCTGCCCTTTGCCCCGGAAGCACTCTGGGCGTCCCTGGCAGGTTCCTCCGCCATCTTGCCAAGTGTGGCGGAAGTAAAGTTCCTTTCATTTTATCACAGAGATCAAATAAAGACTGTCTAGCACAGGAGCAATTTAAAGATGACAAATGAGGTAGCCACACTACCTGCTGTGCCACCATGCTATCCTTGTATTTGTCTTGTTTAAATATTTCAAAGATCAACTTAGTTGCTATTCAGGATTTGCTTAATTGCTGTGAAAAGGTGAGATATAAAGACGGAGAGAGTAGTTTGCTTAGCAACAATCACCTACATTAAAATAAAAATTGTCAGTAGCTGGTTGCACATAATACACAGCAAGTGGTCCTCTGTTTAAAGCGCTGGTGTGATTTCTAACAATGCAGGAGTTAAGAGACTGCTGTTGAAATTAGTCAGGATAAGTAACATTTGAAGAGGATTTGGCTTTCTAATATAAGGCAGTTTGGTATTTCCAGATCCAAAGTAGGCAGGATTTTTTAATGGAGACAAACGAGAAATGTTTGCAAATGCTGGCAAATAAGTGCAAGCAGAGCTGCAACCAACATATTATATCTAAACAGACTGAAATCTTACAGCAGTTATTAATCAGGCTGTGCTTGTTTAGAAAATGTAATATTAATAAATATATATGGGTTGAATTCAAATTTAGGCAGTGTTGACAGAAAATCATTTTTAATAACCTCATATAAAGTAATTTCTTTGAGGTCATACTTAGATATCTGTACTTAATAATTTTGAATACGATCTTTTGACCAGAATCCACACAATGTGCTCATATGTTAGCATTACTGGCCAGAAAAACTGGTCTCAGATTACAGCAGAGGCTAAACAAAAAAGGCAAGTATGGCACCTGTGAAAATTGTGACATTGGAGTGAACATATTGGTTTCTGTAAATCAATTTTCTGTCTGTGAAGTAGATCTGCCTCCAAGGCACTTTCGCCTTTGACACACTTCCCAGGCATTGAAGCCTTTGCAAGCCTTCTTTAATCTGCACCTCACTGAAATGCCAACATTATACTGCTTGAATGCATAGTGTAATATTGCATTAAGCGGAAATCGTAGAAGAGTATTGCATGGGTAGCATCTTTATAATTATACATTTTCCACTTTGTGCTGTAGGAAGCAAGCCAGTATCAAAACTGGTAAAGGATTGGATCTGCATCTGATATACAATTGATTTATTTAAAAAAAGTTATTCAATATTCTGACCTTGCACTCTTGTTTCTCTTTATAAAAAGGTAAAAAGCCAAATTTCAGGTTCAAGCATACTGTATTCTGGTTGCATTCAGCCTATAAGGAGATGGCAGAAAAGGCTTTTGCATCTGTGAAATGGCTGACTAACATATTCAGTGGGTTGATGTGAGGAGAATTATCATTTTAAATGTATTTTTGCACAAAAAGTACACTGCTGATGAAACACACTAATTATTAAAGATGAAGTGATATGATAAAGGCATTTTTTATCTCGAAAGACACCACATAGAAAGTAAAGAAACAGAAGAAGGCATTTTATTAAAAGATACATTGGTTTTCTTTCAATGTCCGCACTATATTTAAAATTTTCACTAGTATACTTTCAGTATATTTTTATTGTACATTTCAAGGACACATTTACCAAAGGGGAAGCATGGTGGTGGAGCGGTAGCGCTGCTTTCATTTAATAAGGAGACCTGGATTTGTGTCCTGAATCCACCCTGCATGGAGTTTGCATGTTCTCCCCATGTCTGTCTGGGTTTCCTACCACAGTCCATAGACATGAAGGTTAGATGGATTGGCGATACTAAATTGGCCCTAGTGTGGAGTTGGGGTGTGTGTTTACCATACAATGGACTGGTGGCCTTTCCAGGGTATGTTCTTGCCTTGTGCCCTGTGCTAGCTGGGATAGGCTCCAGCACCCCCTGCATCCCTGTTCATGACTAAGTAGGTTAGAAAATGACTGAGTGACATTTACTTCCTAGTTTAGGATGCATTACAACTATATATATGTAGTTATACAGACTCAAATGACAAATAACACAGCCAATCAATCGATAAATACATCAATAAAAATATGAATGTATATTGTGCAGATATTTCAAAATGAACCTAGGGAAGACTCATGAGATAGCCTGATAGCAGTGTGCAGAAAAGACCCCCAGAGTTGCTTCATAGCACACCGTGGTGGAAGAGTTCTTGGCTGAAAGTGCTCCAAGAAAGCGTCTCCTGGAGTGGATGGAAGGGGTTTTTCATGATGACATTCAATTTTGCCAAGATCCTGTTTTCCACAACAGTTTCTAGGATTGACCCTGTGATGGAGCAGACTTTCCTGATTTGTTCAAGAATTGTGCATCTTTTGAGCTTAATTTGCTTCTCCAGGAGACTGTGGCATAGAACACCACACTGGCCACTATGGACTAACAGAACTTTTCCAGCTGCTTGCTGCATACATCAAAAGGTCTGAGTCTCCTTAGGTTGTACAGTCTGCTCTGGCCCTCCTTGTACAGTGCCACTGTGTTGTCAGACCATTCCAGTTTGTTATTTATGTAAATCTCCAGGTACTTGTAGCTCTGCACCACATCCACATCCTCCCCCCTGAGTGGTGACCGGTATCAGATGCTCAAAAGTCCACAACCAGCTCTTTTGTCTTGTTAATGTTGTCTTGCAGGTGGTTCTCCCAGCTCCAAAAGACAAAGTCATCCACAACCTTCCCAGACTCTGACTCATCTCTATTATTAATGCAGCCTGTGATGAAGGAGTCATCTGAAAATGTGACTTTATTTAAGGTTGAAGAAGTGAGAAGTTGAAATGCAAAAATTGTGGCTTAAACACCACAGCCTTAAATACTAGATCACTATAAGAAATCCACATTTCCAAAGATGCAACAGTTCAATGCTTCACAAACATAGCATTTATTTTTAGTCAAACTTAATGAATACATAATAGATGCATTTGTAGTTTTGATTTCTGTTATTGGTTAATCATTTTTATGGTCATTGTTGTCACATACTTGTAATTCTTTCTTACATGTTTTAACGAATATACTTTATTTAATAATTTTTAGAATAGTCCTGGAGGAAAATTATTACTGGTTACAAGTATCCACAGGAGAAAAACCTCAAGTGTCTCAGTAGTGCATCCAATAAAACAATATTTTTCAACGCTACCATTGTGTTTTTGCATGTCCCATTACACTTAAAGGCAGAACAGCTTTAGGGTAGCAATATATTATGAAATACAGTATAGAGTACATCGCATGATATGGGCACTGTGTAAATGTAGCCAATACGTTTAGTTGTTTGTTTTTTGTTAAACATTATGACATCGGATAAAGTATAATGTATGAATCCTTTACTTTTATGTGCATTGTGCTGGAGGAGTGGATGTCAGGAATTTTATTAATATTAAGGGACTACACAAATGTGTGTGTAAATATGTTACAAATCAGTAGATTATTAAGTTTGATTTTATTAAGCTGTAGTTTGTCCTTTTCTACTCTTTTGTGAACACGACTTGTCTATCTTCTAGCTGATGACTTGCCTCATTCATTTATGCCTTTTAACCATACAGCTAGTTAAACGATAAGCAGTACATTTTTCAATAAACAGGAAAAAATGCCATAAAAATAGGTTCTACAACAAAAAAGATTGTTAAATAATTCTTGACAAACTAAAATGCAAGAAGTGATTTCCTTTAGAAAAAATAGTTTTGCCAAATTAGTTTGAAAAAGCACTATGCTACCCTCATCACATACTCCACTACTTATTCATTTTATGCCGGACTATTACAAATTAGCATTATCACAACAACCAGGAGGGAGATTATTGATTTTTGGAAATCAATTTTAGTCACCTCAGGCACCCTAGAGGTGTTGGGCTGGAAGTTCAAAGGTCACAGGTTCAAATATCTCCAGTGGGTTTTACTTTGTTCCCGCCTTAGCTCTAAACGTAATAATATTTTTTTCTAAGTTAATTGTTTTGGGATGCTGTGAATTAACTATGCAATGCAGAATAGTGGATAGGTCCTCAGAATTTAAACCCCACGGCTTACTTTGCATTTCATTTACATGTGGTTGTGCTCCAATTGTAATAAAAAAAAAAAAAAAAAGTATTTGAATCCTAGTCTTATAAGTCACCATGGTCATTACCAAACAATAACAATTATAGAAGTTTATTAACTGGCTAAAAAAATTAATTAGATTTATATAAACTGCACTTTAATGGGAGCATAATTTTGTACCACACTGGGGCAAATTCATTCCCTCAACTATCCTGTCATATGTCTTCTTCTCTGGAGTAATGGAAGGTGCTGAGGTTTTAGTAATGATTTAATTCATAAAGAAAATGTAGACAGATCAATCAACTCAAAATCTTTGTGCTTCATATATTAAATATCCGCTAATACACTTTTATAAACACGCGAATATTGACAAGTCAGAAAAAGCAGCATGTGTCTGTGAACAGAAGTGTCCTTAATGCAGATCATTCACCAGCGTGTGAAACAGACGGCTTTATTTGTGATTCTATTTAAGACAATAATATAACTCAGATGGCATCATACGTCTATTATCTATTAACATAACCTCTCCCTTAATACCACTGCCAGCTGGATCACAGTCCTGGTAGTTATTTTAATCCTTTTTTTATTGCCTGCATTAGTAATATGTTCCAGGGTTTAATTATTTAAAGTATCGCTTACAGGCCTAATTTGTTTAATTGGTAATTCACCAAAAAAGATTTACGAATCCTTTCTATATACCTGTATGTGGTCACTGCTGTAAGCACTTCTTGAGGCTCCTAATCAGAACAAATAGAAATAGCTCTCTTCTATATATAACTCTCTTCTGACAACATTCAAGTCTGAAATACAATATGTAGAGATGAGTAGAAGAATTTTTGGAGTCACAGGCACCGTACAGTACAGTATGTACCAGGAAAGCCCCATTCTAGCACACTTCACAGCATGTCTAGCATTTTGAAGACTTTTAATAGCTGTACAAATAATGGAGCTCTGCAGTGAAACCCTTTATTCTAGCGAGGCCATAAATAACTTAGCAGTTTTATTCAGGATGAAGTAAACCAAACAGCTTGAATTGAAAAATGAATTTGATTACTTGGTAAGTAAAATGGTTGGCCCAAGTCTATTTGTGGTTTTAATCTTCTTATTATGTTTGCTGTTTTTCATTTTCATTTTGCTTTGTGCTAGTTTTTATGTAGTAAATTTGGAAATGTTTAGCTTTTATAACATGAGATTGAGTAATACACTCTTTTGTACACATCACAACTGATGAGGAATGAGATTTTCAAAAGGACTAAATACAACCCGTAACAAAAAACAGAAATACAGTTGTGCTTGAAAGTTTGTGAACCCTTTAGAATTTTCTATATTTCTGCATAAATATCACCTAAAATATCATCAGATTTTCACTCAAGTCCTAAAAGTAGATAAAGAGAAACCAGTTAAACAAATGAGACAAAAATATTATACTTGGTCATTTATTTATTAAAGAAAATTATCAAATATTACATATTTGTGAGTGGCAAAAGTATGTGAACCTCTAGGATTTCAGTATCTGGTGTGACCCCCCCTCCCCTTTGCAGCAATAACTGCAACTAAACGTTTCCGGTAACTTTTGATCATTCCCGCACATCGGTGTGGTGGAATTTTAGCCCATTCCTCCGTACAGAACAGCTTCAAGTCTGGGATGTTGGTGAGTTTGCTCACATTAACTGCGAGCTTCAGGTCCTTCCACAACATTTCGATTGGATGAAGGTCAGGACTTTGACTTGGCCATTCTAAAACATTAACTTTATTCTTCTTTAACCATTCTTTGGTAGAACGACTTGTGTGCTTAGGGTCGTTGTCTTGCTGCATGACACACCTTCTCTTGAGATTCAGTCCATGGACAGATGTCCTGACATTTTCCTTTAGAATTCTCTGATATAATTCAGAATTCATTGTTCCATCAATGAAGGCAAGCCGTCCTGGCCCAGATGCAGCAAAACAGGGCCAAACCATGATACTACCACGACCATGTTTCACAGATGGGATAACGTTCTTATGCTGGAATGCAGTGTTTTCCTTTCTAAAAACATAACGCTTTTCATTTAAACCAAAAAGTTCTATTTTGGTCTCATCAGTCCACAAAACATTCTTCCAATAGCCTTCTTGTTTGTCCACGTGATTTTTAGCAAACTGCAGACGAGCAGCAATGTTTTTTTTGGAGAGCAGTGGCTTTCTCCTTGCAACCTTGCCATGCATACCATTGTTATTCAGTGTTCTACTGATGGTGGACTCATGAACATGAACATTAGCCAATGTGAGAGAGGCCTTCAGTTGCTTAGAAGTTACCCTTGGGTCCTTTGTGACCTCGCTGACTATTACACGCCTTGCTCTTGGAGTGATTTTTGTTGGTCAACCACTCCTGGGGAGGGTAACAATGGTCTTGAATTTCCTCCATTTGTACACAATCTGTCTGACTGTGGAATGGTGGAGTCCAAATGCTTTAGAGACGGTTTTGTAACCTTTTCCAGCCTGATGAGCATCAACAACTCTTTTTCTGAGGTCCTCAGAAATCTCCTTTGTTCATGCCATGATACACTTCCACAAACGCGTGTTGTGAAGAGCAAACTTTGATAGATCCCTGTTCTTTAAATAACACAGGGTGTCCATTCACACCTGATTGTCATCCCATTGACTGAAAACATCTGACTCAAATTTCACCTTCAAACTAACTGCTAATCCTAGAGGTTCACATACTTTTGCCACTCATAAATATGTAATATTCAATCATTTTCCTCAATAAATAAACGACCCAGTATATTATTTTTGTCTCACTTGTTTAACTGGTTTCTCTTTATCTACTTTTAGGAACTGAGTGAAAATCTGATGATGTTTTAGGTCATATTTATACAGAAATATAGAAAATTCTAAAGGGTTCACAAACTTTCAAGCACAACTATATATCCATAAAACAAACACTTGTCAAAATGAGAAATAGAAATGAAATTCAAAGCAGGTGCTTCTATACAGGTGTGGGCATTGAGATTATTAAGCAATTAATATCCCATTTGTAAAAATGCTAGGCAAGATCAGCTTCCCATTTCATTCGTAATTGAAAATTGATAAAAACAACTTAGTGACTTTGAGACTGGTCTGATTGATTGTTGAAGCACGTTTGGCAGGAGGTTCAGCATCAACAACGATAATGTTGGCATGAAAGTCAGATGGGATGATGACATCATATACTGCAGTGGCAGCTGAGAATAAATGCATAACATCTCTGACTATTATGTTCAGGCATTGATTTGAGATGGAAGGAGAAATTGACATGGAGCAACCTAGATCTGGACTGTGAAAATGCAGATTACTTTTGCATTTATATTTATTCTATACACCATAACACTTTTTTAGACTTCATAAACAGTATAAAACAGGTTTTCAGCTTAGTCCTGGCCTGCCATGTAGCTGCTGGTTGTTATTCTAACCATTTTTTATACTAAAACTAAACACCTCTCGTAACTTGATTTATTTGGTGAATGCATCAGCAGTACATCTTCAGAAATTAATAACTATACAAAACAGAGTTTTAATTCCCCTGAAATGATTCATTAAGGTTTTGATCTCGATTTTATCAATTATTTTAAAGCCCTCTTGGCAATGAGTTTGCATAGGAACAACATGTCATTAATAGGATAAGTTGTTGGATAAGTAACAGTAAGGAAGCAAAGAAAAAACTGATATAAAAATACAATAGATTTCAGAGACAATATTGGTTTTAAAGAAGAAAATATGTTATAATGAAAAAGAAAAATATGAAAGTTAATAATATTCCTTTATATAACCACCTAAATAAAAACTGTATTTGTCTTAATTCAGCAATTAGCTTCTGATTACTGAATTGTTGGAAAGATCAACTAGGAGCCATGTGGTTTACACAGCATATTGCAAACTGACATCTAGGAAGGTACAGAATGTATTAGTACATTGGGATGCAATGAGAAGTCAAGCAAAATGACACTTTTTATTGGCAAACTGAACAAATTACAATATGCAAGGTTTCATGGCAACTCAGGCCCCTTCTTCAGGCAAGATGTAATACAGAAACTGGAATTCCCTGTGTTTATAAACACTAGAACAGAAACAGCATTGGAAAACCTTTAAGTGGGTCATCTGCAATGTAAAATATTATAGACCTTTCCAGGCTGGGATTCATTTAGCAGGAGAAGAGAACAATGTATAGTCAAGGTCTTTTGATAAGATAACTGTCCGACAAAGTCTTCTGAAGTTTTTGATGAATTTTCAATACATTGAGGATCTGAAGTCATATTGTCTGGGTCAGAAAGAGAGATGTAAATAGTCCTCATATCTAGTTATAAAAATCTTGTCTCTATTTAAACCATGTTGTAATGTGTTTAACTTCCCATTTCTTTCTCTCTTGCTGTGTCTTGAAGTTGCCTATAAGCACTGTGACTTTAAAGTCCTTCTCAGAGAGTCCATTGCTACTAAAGTGAGCTCAACAGGAAAATACTTATTGCCATTCTTAGTGTGGAACCTGTGTAAATTCATTCTTTGGTGGAGTGTTTGTCCAGTTTCTTCCACACAGAGTGCAGTGTTGGGACATTTCATACACATGATTAGGTAGACCACATTAGATGATCTGCAGGAAAATGATCCCTTTATGCAATTTTCTTGTATTATAAATGTGAGCACAGGTTTTACATTTTTTCTGTAGGCAGGGAGATATACCTTTATCTGTTGGTTCAGCCAGGGAACGTTCGAAAATTAGTTGCTGCAGGTTTGGTGGCTGTCTGTATGCCAGGAGGGGAGAATACATCTCTCAGTGTGTCATTATTTTTTAGCATTGACTGAAGTTCTTTTATCATTTTTCAAAGTGCTTCAAGATGTGGGTTATAGGTAACAACAAGGGTGATGTGGTTCTTGTTGTCTTTGCTTTTATATTCCAGAAGACTTTCTCTGGGTATTGCAGTAGCTCTTTTTAGTTGAGTGTCTGTTGTTTTGGGAGTATATCCTTGTCTAATGAAATATTGTTTAAGCTCCTATAGTTGTTTATCTCAGTCTGTTGGGTCTGTTGTAATGTATTAAAAGGGTTTGGAGTTTCTTCCAGCATCAAGAACAACAATTTATCTCTTGTATAGCCCAAAATCCTTGCCTCAACGGGCTTTAACATGCCCTTTCTTGAACACCCCCAGCCTTGACTCCAGAAGAAGACAAGAAAAAACTCCAAAAAAAAAACATAGGAAAATAGAAAAAAATCTTGTGAAGTAAATTCAGTGAGAGACCCTATTCTAGGTAGATTAGGTATGCAATGGGTACCAAAAATATAAATACAACACACAAAGCAGAACACAAGTAATCCTCTTCACAGAGCTTGATGCCCAATCTATTATTGCCGCCTCTGAAATATAATACAGCAGTACAAACTATTTTGTTTTTGCGCATAGCTCCTAACCAAGTGCAGCTCTCAGTAGTTTCACATATGAGGATAAAGATTTGTTCAAATACATCAAAACAAAGTAGAAACTAATCAAAATAAATGAAAAACAACAATATCTGTCCATCAGCTAATTGTAGAACCATGGCCAGATTGTAGAAAAGGAATCACAGGCACATTGGGAGTCCTGGAGACCTCAGTCATCAAGCTGCCTCACCTCTACTGGGCATTCTACAGCTGAGTCACTGTTGGTCCAGCCAATCAGATAAAAGGACCTTTCTACCCCATGATTTCAGTGCTCCTTTATCGGAGATGACTTTTCCATGGCAGAGAAAAAACTTGGCAGTGCAGCAGTGGCACCAAGTGCTACATGAGGTTACCAAGAAGAGAAATATGATAGGAGAAGGTTAGTAACAATTTATAAATATCACATTACTTATATTTTAGTAATAATGTCTAACAACAGAGATGTAGTATACATCTAGTCAGCAGCTCTACTCAGGGTATGTTAAACTGAAGTAGAGAATCTTCTGCTCTGATTTAAAAGCTGAGACTAAAGGGGCACCGTTTATTGTAGTAGGCAGACCACTCCACAACTTGGGGACCCTCCCACTGTTATTTTGTCAATCTTTGCAATCATAAGCTGGCTGGCATCTTGAGATCTTAATGTGCATTCTGATTTGTAATTAATGATAGGCTCAGATAAGTAAACAGGGCCATGGCCATTTAAGGCTTTATATGTTAAAAGTAGGATTTTGAAATTTACCTTAAACTTAACTGGGAGGTTTGCAATGTGATACTGGGTTCATTGCAGGAACCAACCCTAGAGGGGGTGCAAATTCACTGTGGTAGACCCTTGTGCATACTCCCATTCACTCACTTTAGGCCTATCTAATGTAACCAGTTAATCTAAAATGTGTATCTTTTTAATATGACAGGCAAAGCAGAGTAAAGTACCTGGAAAAAACCCAAATAGACAAGGGACTAGTGTAAAAGATTCCAGATAGATTCCAGTAAAAATAAAACAAACTCAAGTGGCATACAAATGTACAGCACAGTATGATTTTTCTCTCATATTTTTACAGTTGCAGCACAAGGAAGTTTAATGACTTACTCGGGGTTTAACAATATTGCTTCTATGACTTTTAATGAACAACAGTTGATTAAGTTTCTACATATATTTTCAACTTTAAATAAACAGCTGTAGAAGAATTTTGTTTATTTTTCTTAACCAGCAAATAACAAGACAATTCAAATATTAGGACAGTTAAGTACACCCAAGTTATCTTGATACCATTTTCATATGATAGTGTTTTAATCATTAAGTAAAATTAATAAAATATGTAGAATTAAAATCTCAATATTTGAGAGGCTGTAATTCTATATAGCTCACTAAAGATTTGGTAAATGTTCCCAGAAAGTTATAAATAAAACTGTCATAGCAGAAAGATGACAGAAATGATAGAAGAAAGTTAATTAACAGTGAGAGTTGCTTTCTAAATGACAGTGTTTGATGAAAAGGCTTGCAGTCCTTGTGATCCTCTAGAACCAAAACCAAATTTCTGTTTTAGCCATTAACTGTGTTTTCTATAAACATATGTTGTTCTTGGAATAAAATCTCCACTTTATTTTACTTGAAAAAATAATATTCCACTCCATTCTATAAGTCTAATGTATACAAAGAAGAAGATAATATTAGATACAATCAAGTCAAATTTAACAAAACAAAATAGAATTTGAACTTCACCTGAGAGAAAGAGAGGACTGACAACAGCAAGAGCAAATGTTTAAAAACAACAAAGAAGGGAGAATAGCCTTTTCCCCTATATAACTTCTTATTCTAAATTTAGTTTTAAATACGTCTTGCCATATTTTTAAACATTTTGAATAAATCTTCTAAGCAAAAATTATTTTATTTCCAATTTCAACTAGTATAGAACATTGATTACCCACTGACTTATAACAAGTGAGCTGGAATTCTTCCAGTTGAGCAAGATAAGTCTACATGATAGTAGTGTGATATAGGCAATTACAATAAATTTGTCCTTCTCCACTTTAATCCTATCTGGGAGTACACCAAACACAGCTGTTAATGGGTTAGGGGTGGGCTGTCTCATAGGCATTCAAATATTTTTGTCCAAAATTATATTAATTTGCTGCACTTCACAGCCATAATACCTGGCAATAATATGAAATCATAGTTAAAGCTGTTTTATTAAACAATGAACTACTTTTACATAAAATTACAAAATGTCTTCAAAAGTTCAAAAGCAGTGTCTCTCTGACCAAACAATGAACATCGTAAGCTGAAAGGTGAAAGGTCTCGATCAAAATCTAAAGGAAAAAAGTATTTTCTCACTAACATGCCTAAATGCCAAGAAAGTATTTTTTCAAGGAGACTCTCCTAATAAGTTAGGAACAATTTCGATTACATATAGATTTGAGTGGCCATATTTTTCACTCCAGCTATACAAAGAAAACTAGAAGTGTGGGAATCTTAATACATAAAACAATTTAATTTGTAGCATCAGATGCAGTATCTGATCCTGAATTTTGATACATATCTATGCACCTAATGATAGAGAGTTCATCCAAAATGTGTTTACATCTATTCCCAACATGAACACTCATAAAATTATAATGGTTGGAGACTTTAACTGTGTTTTAAATCCAGACCTGGATAGGTCTTTAAAACTTCCATTTTTATAAATAAATACATAAATACCTCCAATTCAGCATCATAATCAATTAATATACCATTCAATGATAAATTAAACATAAGCATGCAAGTGCACGCATACAAGCATGATATTCTCAAATTTTATTCTTATATAAAGAACTTAGTGTATTTTTAAGACAGCAATTCTCACAATATGTATCCTTTTATCAATATTTACATTCTAGATAGTTTAATTACCCTTTACATAGATGTATCTACATTACCTGTCAGTCAATTTAACTGAACATTACATAATTTAAAAAATAATCATAAACTAACTGTAGCACTAATCTATATAGGTCTAATATCCAATGGCTTCTTACTTCAAAACATTTTCTTCCATTTTTTTGTGAGTCTTTTCAATATTTAGATATCTTGCATGGCGTGGATGGATGGAAAACTAAGGTACCTGTGGAAGAATTTCTACATGAACATGTGAAAAACATGCACACGCAGTACAAACAGTAATCGTGCTGAGATTTGCACCCAGTCTTGTAAAACTGTGAACCCAGAGCAATAACATTTGCACAATTTTGCTGGCACCTTTTCAGTACAAAATATTTAAATATGTAAAGTGTGAGATTAGCCTATCTATAATGAAGTACCATTGGTCCACCTTATCTTCACTACTATTAAAGCAGGCCGAGTAATGTTTGCCTTCTTGATTTTACCTTGCAAATGATAAATGGTTCTTAAAAAGTGTCCTAGCATATGATTGTTTGAAAAGCTGAATCAATACTGGCTAAATAAAAGGCTTAATTTGATATACTTTAAATTTCTTCAAGGGTGTAATGGTAGTGCTATAGTTAGCAGTTCTGTCTTCTCTTGCATTATACTGCTTCTCTGATGATTTAAGAAGCCAACCGATTATGTTACATTTATTTAATTAAATTAACTATTTACTATTTGACAAAATTTTTCTCAGATCCTTCCTCCATTGCCAGTCTCTACCTCTGAAGTAGCTTTATAGTTTAAAATAGGCAGACTTGACAGGAACTGAGGATATCAATCTAAGGCCATATAGTTAATCTCAAATTTGTGCAGCAAGGATTGTCAGATTTTAAAAGATGCCAACATTTACATATCTTTCTGAAGACTGTTTACAGATGTTGAAGTACTGGATATTGTAATGTGTTGAGTCTGCACACTTTCACAGTGCCCACATAGATTCTGCCTTATGCCAAATGCTGCCAGTTTAAACTATGGCTTCTGTAGCCCTGAATTTAATAAACACATATAAAGAATGGAAGGATGGATGGGTGGCTGCACAGAATCAATGGACAGATATGGTATCAGTATGCTAAGTACTTCTCATTCACTAACTGGTAAAAAAGGTGTTATCTGAGGGGCTTGTCCACAGAAACCTACTGTTATAAGGACACAGAGAGTGCTTATGCAGCTTTATAAAGTTTTAAGCAACTCTATATCAGTGTTCTCCCCAGAAAGTTTTTCCAGCCGGATGGCATGAAAAAGTAGCTGGGTGGGGTGGGGTGGGGCGGGACGGGGAAATTTGGCGGTGGGGAAAATTAAATGTGCACTATTTTTATTAGTTAATTATTATTAATTATTTTCCAATGCTCAATATGACTTCCTTTTTTAATGTTTGACACTTTTGCCAGAATATTTTTATTAAATTTAAGAAGTATCTAATTCAGGATTCTGCAACCCAACAAAAATTTTAAATAACAATTGTTATGACATAAACCAAGAGGCACAAGTATTGTCGCTGTCGGGAAGAAAAGTGAAAACAATGAAAAAAAGTATGGGAAACCTAATGAAGAAAATTTTTAAAACATTCTTCAAAGCCAACCTGCATATGCAGAAGGTGTCTAAATAGGTGTTAAATACTTATTCTTCTTTTCTATCTAGAGGCCCAGTTGTCTGCAGCTTTCCCATAATCTAAGTCCCCAGGATCTGGGCCCTCTAAGGAGATCAGCATGAGATTATTTAGCGTGCTTTGATTCATGCGATTTCTTAAACAGGTCTTGAACCTTTTAAGGGCAGAAAACCCTATTTCACATTCAGCTGTGCTCACTGGGATCACTAGACCAATATGAGCTAGTCTGGCTAAATTTGGAAAAGACTCTTTGAGCTCTGATGTCGTTGCCATTTTTAGTAAAATCTGTTTTGGACTTAAGTCTTTGTATGATTGACTTCTGATCATATTTGATGCAACTGTCCATTCTTGCCTGCTACTTTCATGTTTCAAAATTGAAGGGCTACCATTTTTGAAGTAATGATCGAAAAGAATTTCAGCAGACTCACTTGAATCGTGAGTTTCTGCATTGAAAACATTTGAAAAGCTGGAAATAATTGGCATGTCAGGGAATCTTGCATCTAGGTGCTTAACAACTGTCTCTAGGTATTTATCATATATTGCAGTTTTAAATGACATTACATCACTCCGTGTATAAACAATGTGGAGATCTGACCATTCTTCTGAGGGACAATGATGAAGGAGATGAAAATATCTCCCAGGAGTGTCTTTCAACTCCATGATGGACAATTTTGTGGCGAGCAAAACTGGCTCAATTTCGGTAAGATTGACATCTTGCCTTTGCCAAGCCTTAGATAAATTGGACAACAAAGGTAATACGTCTGAAAGCATCATCAGAGAGGAAACAAAATTGTACTTTTTAATACATCTGCTTAATCCATCAGCTGTAATGTCATTTCGTTCAGTGGCCTCTCTTTCCAGCGCAGCTATGACATTCATCATACACTGTCGTAGTGACTGTACTGCAAAGTCATGAGACAGCCATCTAGTGTCACTGGCCATTTTCAGCTTAATCTGGGGAATGTTCAGAATATTTTGAATTTCTATTAAACCAGCCATGCTAACTGAAGAATTTTGGAAGAAATAGAATAGCTGCCTTAAGATGTCATTCAGTTTTGTTAAATAAGGTACAGCAGCTGCTGCTTGGGCACTTGCAAGGGCCAATCAGTGGTTTACACAGTGACAGTTGACCAAGAGTCCAGATGTTTTACCTTTAAGCAGTTTTGCCACACCTTTCTGTTTCCCAATCATAACAGCCGCTCCATCTGACCCTAGTCCAACCAGATTAGCAGTTTTCAAGCCTAGAGTGTCCATTGTCTCACTCAGTGTGTTGGTTATAGTCTCTGCTTTGCCATCAATCATATTGCGGGTTGATACAAAACTAATTCTGACCTCTTTAGTGACCTGGCAAACATATTTAATGTAAATAATTAATTGTTTTACAACAGAGATGTCTGTGGTTTCACCACACAGAATACTGAAATCATTTTCAGCATGTATATTTTTCAGTATGTTGGATTTTATTTCTGATGCTAAGACATCCAGCAGCTCTTGCATTATTCTTTCAGAGGTGTAATGTGCATTTTTACCAATATTGAGATGTTGTAAAAAGGATCAACCCATTTCTTTACAGTGTTCCAACAGCTTTTCTAACAACATTGTATGTGGCAACTCATTTTTTGCCAACCAATACATGGATCTTAAAGCTCCCACAAAGGCATCTCTCTGTAAGTTATTTAACACAGATACAGATCTTTCAATTTGACTGATTCCAGTTTGCTCTAATACACACTTTCCTAAAAGGTCAGCAGAAGACTCAACGTGCGTTTTACTTTTTTCATGGTCCAGCAAGCTGTCTTTTCGAATTCTTGTGCATGGCACGTTTACCCATGGTAACTCCCTCGTTGGGTGGTGTTTGTTTCAATATTTCATGCACAATGAGCACCACATACCATTTTCTTTGACCATTAGGCAATCAAAATCTTTAAACCATTGTTTGTTTATGCCGGATAAGCGGTGCTTAGATGTATCAATTGGCAGAGAGTGTGCTGAAGAGATTTCCCCTGATGAGGAGTTGACGCCGCACCTTCATTAGTTTGTGGCATCTCTTTTCAGAAATAACTGAGCAGTGTTGTTTTCTGAACACTTTTTTTGCTCATGTTTGTAAAACGTTTGGAAAAAATTAAAGTACCTATGAATAAGACTTTTGAGTGGGAAAGTGAGACCCTGTTGGATATTCAATGCACACTTGCACTACGGCAGGGCAAGATATGAACAAAAAATGGCAGATGGGTCACTTTAACAAAACTACGGAAACGTATTAGGGCCACAGTGAAGAAAAAAAAAACTATGTCGAGAATAAAGTCGACATGTTGACTTTACTGTTGACATTTCCACTTTATTCTTGCCATTTATGTCGAGATTAAAGTCGACATTTCCACTTTATTCTCATAGTTAACTTTATCATTAAAGTAGAATGTCGTAAATTAATCTTTATCCTAAAATCAATGTTTAATTTACTAGATTTTCTCAAACTGTGTATTAAACATGCACGGTGGTGTGGCGTTAGTGCTGCTCCCTCGCAGTAAGGGGTCCTCAAATGTACGTTCAGTGTAGAGAACTTTATGGCAGGTGTGACGAGGCTCCAAAAAACTGGATGTTTGAATGAGTATCGCAAAGGTTTAACTGAAATATTGTGTAAATGTTGGGTTTGTGATCTGGTGATCGGAGACATGAACACAGAATTCAATGGATGTTCTTCTGAACGGGCTTTCTTTATTGCATGCGTGCTGTCTCTATCTGATGTACCAAAACCCCAATTACTATCCTTCCTTTTTCTTTCTCCACATAACCAATCACCACACGATAACACAAAGCATTTCATGCTCTACATAATTTATGACGGGGTTTGAGAAAATCCAGTAAATGAAATATTCATTTTAAGATGGAGTTTAGTTTATGATGTTCTACTTTAATGACAAAGTATGAGAATAAAGTCAACATGTCGACTTTAATCTCGAGATAAACGGCGAGAATAAAGTGGAAACGTAGACTTTATTCTCGATATAAACTTAGCAGCACTACACAGACTGCACTGACACTGAAAACAGAGACGTCACTTCCTGACACCCTTTTTCTGATATCTGATAGGCTGGTTCAACTAGACTTTTTTTATTTTATCAGTCCTCCTCTTGCCTGCCCACCTCCACATCCTCTTCGCTTGTGAAGTGTCACTCTACTCCCTCTATTAGCATGTACAGCCTCCTCTCGCCCGCCCACCTCTCCATACTCCTTGCTACTGTAACTAAGCTGCTCCGCCCCTGCTATTACCATGTAAACCCCCCCGAAAGCCCACCTCCCCATACTCTTTGCGTGTGAACTCCGCTAAGCCTTGTCCCTGCTATTAGCTTTAGCACCAAATGATCGGCAACATCCCATCCCACGTCTCTCCCTGTGCGACTTGCGATCATGCTTCTAAAATATTTACTCACTCGCCCGCTCGTTCCTTGCGAGATGACAGCCGGGCACTCAACTAAATTAGCCGGGTGGAGCGCCCGGCTAAAAGACGCTAGGGAGAACACTGCTATATGTTAACATAATTTTTTTTCTGTACTGTGTTATATCATACAATGCAGGGCAAATTTATATAGTTGGTTTTATTTTTAAGAGATGTACAGATATATTTTAGCACATTGTTAAATATGTCTAAAACAGTAATTTTGTATTTGTTTCCTCTCCTCCAGTGCTAAAGTGAGACAACAGTGGTCATCTGAAGTTACAATCAAAGATGCTACACCCTTTTAATGAAAATATTGAATAGCCATATTTTATTTTACACTTATTTCTATAATGTACACATTATTATGGAAATGATTTGATTGCAAGTTTAAATGACCCTTTACATGTTTTCATTAATGTGCTTCATATATCAGTGACTGATGTAGCACTCCACATGAGATGAACTCAGAGAGTATGCAAACTGCATTCTTTCTCCATCCCAGTTGGGTCTCCACAGTATGGTGAAAAGTCAGTTCTACTGCAAAATCCTGAGGCCTCACGCATAATACTGGGCAAGGAATTCACATTAAAACGTGGTGTACGACCAAAAGTGTAAATGTGTGTATGCACAAAAAATTCAGATGTACAAAACCGTCTGTATGCCAACTTCCACAAACTTCTGCTACATAAATTCCGGTCACGCTTGTGCATGCACCTGCCACCCCACTCCGACTCCTCCCAGAATTTTGCATATTTTAATATGCAAATCAATATAAATAGCCCCTTAAGTTCAGCTTTCTGTGAAAAGACAATGGCAAAAGCACAGGGGAAAATAGAAGAATTTCAGCGAATACCAAGTGGAGTCAAGGAAAAAACGTACTATATGTTGGTTTAAGCAGTGGAATAAACAACAAAAGGAAGTTGATTGAGTGACAGAGTGATAGAGAGACTTGAAAGTTCAGAAAGTTGCACAGTGCCCAAAATAAAAAAGAAGTTGTCAGATATCAAACTCGCTATGAAAAGGTGAGTTGTTGCACAATGTCTGAGTGTCATACGGAAGCGTATTAGGGTCAAGAAAAAAGAAATAAATATGAACACAGTTACAAAAAGGTCAAAATGTCCACTTAAATCTTGTAGTTTATTTGGTTATTAAAGTAGAACGTGGGAAACTTCATGTTAAAATTGTTTAATTTACTAGTTTCTCAAATCTTGTCATAACAAAAACAGCACATTAAAAGCTTCATATTCTGTGTGTTCTTCTATGTACTCTGTGTTTGAATCATTACATGCTTCTTAAATGGGCTTTCTCTTATGCCGACAGTACACAGAATACATTACATTCATGATATTACAGTTTTCTGAACAATTTAAATACTAAGATGTATACTTGACATCTTTTTCAGGATGATAAGAATTAAAACATGTATTAAACATGAGTACGTGGTGGCGCAGTGGTAGTGATGTGTTGGCGCCCTGTCCAGAGATTGTTCCTGCTACCCGCAAGATGCTTGCTGCGCTGTGCGCAACCCTCAGTTAAATAATTTATTGCAGCAGTACTGTCTCTTTCAAATGTACTAACCCCCAATTCCTGTCATTCCTTTTCCAGGTAACCAATCACCACACACTCAGCTCTTTAATAAACGTCAAGCCATCTGTAAGCTTAGAACGCAGATTCTTCAAAACTTTTAAGGAACATTGAAATATCTTCATTGTATATGTTTAATTATTCCATCCATCTATCCATCCAGGGTTGCGCCAGTCCCAGCAAGCATACAGCGCAAGGCAGGAACAATCCCTGAACAGGGCGCCAGCTCATTGCTACTGCAATGAAGTTGAAAATTTATCTGTATAATGTATTATACGTACTTTACTGTATTTCATCTTAAAAATTATATCAAAAGCTCCAAGAAGATAGTGCTTGAAAATCTAAATCGACTTAGAAGCCAGTTGTCATCATCTGTCAATATGCACTCTCGATGCGATCACGTCTGCAAAATGAATCCTCCTAGGAGAGAGACGCCCAGAGTAGTTCCTTTCAATTACCTAACATCTCTAGATTTCAATTTTTTTCTGACAGATTCAACAGTTTCGACCCCGTGCTTTTTACAGCACAGGCTTACACAGTTAGTTTTCCTATAAAATGATAAAATATAAACAACAACAATAATAATAATAATCTTAATGATAATAATAATATAAAAAAACAATAAAAAAATATATGATATGTAAGCATAAGTGGCTCAGGTTGTGCAATATTACAACTGTAGTACAAGTTTAAAGTAAGGTAATTGTACTTATAAGTACAAACAGTTCTACCAGGAGCACTTGATGGACTGATTGAGTGCGTTCAGTGCTCGATGAAATTACTTCTGGACCGCCAGCTCCTGACAGGAAAGGCTCTGATGCGTTTGATGTATGGGAGCAGTTGAAACACAGGTAGACCGTGCGCATGGCTGTGGCAGCGTGTGCTAGATGCTGTATCCCAATAATCCTCTTTCAGATCAGCTGCTGTAGGGCTGCGATTCCACACTCAGATACAGTGGGTTAAAATACTCTGAGTGGTGCACTGCGATTAACAACACTAAAGAAGGTATGGTATTTGGAATAGTTTGGCAATTCCGTGCACCATTATATTGTTACAGGTTGATCAGATGCCTTAAACCAATAAACAATATGCAGTTGATTTCAGTGTATTCGATAAAGCCGAGTCAGGGATGTGAATCTAAAAAATAAAGGGAAACCAAATAGAAACAGTAGCACTGCTTTGACGCTGGGTGCCACCAGCAAAACCAAGCTGAAAACTTGCATACGCACAGGTTAAGGCTGGCGTGAGAATGTGCATAGCTTTATGCCAAGTTTAGTTTTTATACATCGTGATGTGAGAGTGGAAACGGGCATACACACAATTTTAGTGCATACGCACTGTTTATACATGACGCCCCTTCTCATTTACTGAGCTCTTCACAAATTTGAACTGGGCAGCTCGTATAGCCTAGGAAGGTTCTGCTGAAAAGTGTTGTAATGCCAGTAGGGTATCAGACAAGAGTGGAACCGGTCCAAGATCCTACCTTTTTTGTCTTTATTAAATTGTCCTTTATTTTGCCATATTGTGATTTTAAAATTATTTGTATGAAATATTGGTACAATTTACATATTAGCTAAAACAAATGAGCTTGATGGACTGAATTATCTCTTACTTGTGAAACTTACTATGTATAAACTTATGTAAAAGTATGCTTGTGAGATAAGTGACTACATGTAGGCATTAGATTTCTGGAAAACCAACAGTATAAATAACAATGTTTTATTTTATTGTAAAAATGAGAAACTTATAATTCCAATAGCGGAATTTATATCCTGCTAGAATCACATATACCATATATATTATGAGAATTTAAAACTTTAAGATGTGATAATAGATGAGATAATAAATACAGTATAGGCTAACTAGGATCACTAACTAAGATCCAGTCCTAGAAAATATGGTATAATATCCTTAGATCGAACACTAGTGATAGCTGAAGGTATGAAGAGATATAATTAATTAAAGTACTACAGTATATGGGACTGTAAATGGCCAATCAGGATGCACAATGTAAAAAAATACTTGCTTTTTCTACTCTCATTTTTTTGTATATTTAGACAAGGTCATATGTTAACACAATCTCTGTTTTCGACAGTATGCATACTTTATTATGCCAAATATCAAATATGAAACTTATATGACAATTGACTCATTTATGTCATACAGTATATTTATGGGATATAGCAAATATGTCTCTTATTGAGCAAATTAAAAAATAAATATAAGGCAAATGAAAAGCAAATATAGCTTAACCGAGCGTGAATTTGAGTTTACAAAAGCAAAGGTTGAAACAACAGAGGACCAAATTAAAGAAATAGAGAAAAGTACGAATTTGACTCAATAATGATATACTGGTAGGGGCCTGTTTATCAAATTAATTGAAACTAAATAAACTACAGATGACAGTTAAATAATTGGATTTGGAATAAAATGACAAGTGGGGCTGGAGCAAAAGACTTCACTGAGAACAAAGCACAGCACAAAATAAGCTCATGTTTATGTCTGTCATGTCATTTCCAAGGACATGTGTCATTTTAATCCAGAAAAAAACCAAAAATGTAACTACATAGGGCACCAGACAAGAAAATAATATATACAACACTGTATATACTTGTATAAATACAGCCAGATATAAATAGGCTTTTGTACTCAAATTAATTACCTTTGTTAGCACATCATTTATAAATAATTTGCCTAAGATGTATATTATGTGAAATTAGGGTTCTGTTTTCTCTTGTTCTGAATACTTTGAAAATTTTCTGTGAACTTAGTCATTATAATTTTTGTACTATATTTAACTTATGATAATTGAATATGAATTTGGTAGAGCCCTAAGATGAATTTATATCCCATGTGAGTATACTGTTTATGTATAGTATGTTTGTATATTTATTTATGCATTTAAATTTAATGAAAACAGAGAAATGTATTTATTTTAAATCAAATGAAAACCGCAACATGAAATGGTTTAGGCTCTGCAATGGAAGCTACTGTACATGTATATGCCTTGGGCAAAATGAAGCTAATGGAAAGAAAGTATTTTAAATGAACTCCCCTGTAGGGGTAGTAACAGAAACTATGTTGAAGTTTTCCTTAGCTCCAAAACTGGTCCCTATTTTTGTTTAGATAACACCACAATGCATGAAAATAGACAAATTTAGTTTAAAATGGGATGTAGTTGTTTGTTATCTCTATATATAATCTTCATTTGGATCTTGATCTTTGTCCGCGAATGATTTAGAAGAAGAAGCACTAGATGGCAGTAGAGAGACAGCTAAAACATAGGCATTGCATTAAGAATTTCCTCCAGGCTTATACTACTGAAGACTGTAGTACTCCAGTCACACCTCAAAACACAGATATTCAAACTAAACAAATTGTTGTGCTTTAAATTAACTAAAGAGATCTTCATTTAGATCTTTATCTTTGTCCGCGAATTCCACGCATGCGTAGGCCACCTTCCAGTTTAGTACGTTGTTGTTACTCACGGATGTCAACAATGTGCCGGAATAACGAAAGGGGTGGTGGACAGTGTTACGCTGGTTAGCTCCTGAGGCCTGGTTAGAGAATGAGATTGCCGAAGATAAAAGGTACGTGCCTACGTAACATATGAATGAAAGAAAGACCGTGGGTAAAATGAATGACAACGTAACAGCACGTTCCGGAAATTATTATTGTTACGTTGTAGCCGGCGAGTGCTGCGCGTCTCACGGTTGTACCGTGCCTTGCTCACATGTCAGTGAAGTGATCCCTATTTATGCTTTAAAGAGCCTGGATACCTATGTGTCCCCCTTTTATAACCATTGCGCCATGTATATTGCCGTACTCTTTGGATTGCCACAAAGCAACCTGCAAGATTGGAGAAAGGTTGAGAAGACATCGTGAAAGGAAACAATAGCGTCGTGAAAACAAGGCGGACTGTGAACGGACAGAAGCAGAAATGCTCCTACACCACCACATAATTACTATTCGGACAGTGATTCCGAGTAAGCCGTTCCTATCGAATCAATGTTCAAGGGTTTTCTTTTATAATTTTGTTTGCCTTATAAAAAATCATAATGCTGTGCGACGAAGGGCCCAGTTCATGACTGGCAGCCGCGTTTAAACAGGGAGCCCTTCACAGACAACTTTAACACGCGCAACATAGTTGGGCACACATGGCTAGTATTTCTATATTTGTTGTGTTTCTATAAAAGCAAAATTTCCCCTTGAGAAAAAATAAAGCTCTATCTATCTATCTATTGTAATAAACAAGCAGAAACTCAAAAGATTTGGGGTTTTTAGCCCCGTATACTGTAACAAAATCAGGTCAATAGTTTTCCAAAACTCAAAGACATATAAGGATATGTAGACGGACAAACAAAATGAGGTCGGGCTGGAAATTAAACAGTGGGATACTATGAAAATCGTGGTGCTGGATGGGTGACTGACGTCATCAAACGGGGACTAGAAGGAAGAAAGGAACCCGGAAATGCTGCGGCTCTTTGGATCATCCAGGCAGTATTACAGCGGCGGAGCCTCGTTCTTTCTGAGAAAATAAGAAGAGAGAAGAAGGTGGCATGGCTCTACCTAACTTCCAGTTTTATTACTGGGCAGCAAACATACAAGCTATAAAAACCTGGACACAAATAGATGCACATACACAGGCCTGGTCCGCAATAGAACTAAAATCCTGCAGTACTTCTTTATATTCCCTGCTCTGTGCCCCATTAAATGCAAGTTATCGGCAGTATACTAATAATCCAATTGTGCTTCACTCACTTAGAATATGGAACCAATGTAGAAAGCATTTAAGATGAAAAAGCTTTTATCTGTGGCACCTCTGCAAGAGAATCACCTCTTTCAACCTTCGCAAACATATGCAGTTTTTAATATCTGGAAAAAATTTGGGAATAACTTGCTTAGAGATCTTTATATAGACAACGTCTTTGCATCCTATGAACAATTACAACCTAAATTTAACATTCCAGCTACACATTTCTTTCACTATCTTCAAATTAGGAACTTTGTTAAATAGAACCTGCCCGATTTTCCTCACCTTGCACCCTCGTCAACGCTGGAAAAAATATTGCTCAATTTCAAGGACTCAGAAACCATCTCTGCAATATATAAAATTATTTTACAGTCCCTCCCTTTCAAAGATCCAAGAGGTCACTGGGAAAAAGATCTCTCAATTAATATATCAGAAAAGGAGTGGAAAATAGCAATGCAGAGAATTCACTCAAGCTCCATATGCGCAAAGCATACAATTATTCAACTCAAAATTATATATCAAGCACATCTGTCTCGCCTAAAACTCTCCAAAATTTTTCCAGGGCAAGATCCAACCTACGAACGCTGCAATCAAGTCCCAGCCTCACTGGGTCACATGTTTTGGGCCTGCACCAAATTAACGTCATTCTGGACCAAACTTTTTAATTACCTTTCAGACAGCTTTGGTGTCACAATCACTCCTAATCCACTAACAGCTGTGTTCGGTGTTCTTCCAGATGGGTTTAAAGTGGAGAAGGACAAACAAACTGTGATTGCATTCACTACACTTTTGGCACGCAGACTTTATTCTTTTATTCTGACAACTTCTTTTTAAAGGTTAGGCTCTAACCTTTAACTTTGCTACATCACATACCCTAACAATCTTAATGCATTCATATGGTTAACACAAAGAACTCTTATACTTGCAGATATATACATTTTCTTAGCATCAGATGGTTTGCATAACATATTTTCCATCCACCCAAACACACCCAGATAGTAATCGTCAAGGCGTTTTAGACTTATCTAAGTACCAAATGTTAAATTGCACTTAGGTGTAGTCTCAAGATCTTCTTCCTCTCTTTTGGACTAGGTCAAAAGGCCTTCAGCCCAAGATTCTTTGTTCAACTATTATTTAAGATATTGATTGAAATTTTTATTATTCCACATTCCCCCCTTTTTGAACAAAGAATAGTTCAAACAAAACAATCTTGATCGAGAATGGACTGAGAAGAGGATTGGGGCTGGGAGAGAAGATGCATGCGTTCTGAGTGGAGGAAATAAGCTTTCGTTATTGAGGCAGTAAAATACTTCTGGTCACTGTATCCATGTGATGTGAGATTTAAAAATTTGATAGGAATTTGGGAAGAGGATGGAGTAGTGGGTGGGGATAGGGTAGTGAGGGTGAGCGTTGTGTTCAAAGTGGTTGACGGTGGTGCAGGAATAGAGATTGGAATAACAGCGATGTTAAACTGCCCTAGAGGATTAGTTCCCGATACATATGCCCCCAATACATAGGTACCAAAGTCATGAAGTTGCGGGTCCTTTAGGGTAATAATTAAGGTATTACAGTTATTCTCTGAGCAGGTGGCACTAGTGTGTCCCTTACTGTAATTGAAAAACGAGTCTTCAGGCCGTGCTTCTGAGCTTGTTGGGGTTGGTAGCCCCAGTCATGATCCCCTGTGTTGGCAAAGACCCAATACCAGTTGGGGCACGGACCGTCTATCCCGCCTATCCCTTTCGTGCCACTCCGGGCATGGGGTGGAACAAATACACACATACTTGTCTGACCATGTCCATTGTTCTTGTCTGTCTATTTCACAGGAAACAATAGTACAAAAGTCTATTTGTAAAGATGTAGTCTTCCCAACCTGGAACGTTAAGGTAGGAAGAGAAGTGGCGGCTGAAATGGCAATGAGAGTGAGGATGAGAATGACAATCAGGAGTGCCATGGTTTGCAATTGGAAACTTGGATCCAGGCAGGTAGTCCTTCAACCTTTACGGCGTGAGGGGTGGATAACAGCACTTGGAATGGTCCTCTCCAACGAGGTTGGTGCCAGTGCTTCCTTCAGGTGTCTCTGACCAAGATCCAGGTCCCCAGCGGAATTGGAGAATCTTTAGATGGAGGGGTGGTTCGCCAAGCCTGGTTAACCTGTTTGTGCACCTCCTTCAAGGATGTATGGAGACCTGTAAGACTGGAAAGAAGATCATTGTCCACAGTATGCAAATTGACATTACCAATGACCATGCCAATAGGCATGGGTCGTCTGCTCAGAATTTCAAATGGCGAACGGTAGCCCTTAGACGGTGTCAATTCAATGAAGTCTATATGAAGATGTTTGAATGGACCCATTGGGTTAGGTGTGATGGCAGTACTTACCGGGGTACCCTTTCCTACATTGAATTTTTGACATAGCGCACATCGCCTGCAGAATTGCTTTGCATATGTAGAGAAGCCTACGGCTTCCCAATGTCTCTCGACATTTTGAATTTTGGCATCCTTTCCGGTGTGGTCCAGGCCATGTACGATTTTTGCCATACCTGGGAAAGAAGCCTTTGGAAGGAAAGGTTTGTTATTTTGCTTATGGGTGCAGACCCCATCAGAGAGGGATTCTTCTTCGAACCATTTTCTCTTTTCTCTGTCCGTGGCTGCGCTCTGTAAAGAGATAATTTGATTATCAGGGTCTTTGTCATCTTTCTGTTGGAATAAAAAGATTGGTGTGTTATTATAGGCAGCCTGTTTAGCAAAGTGATCAGCCAGGTCGTTTTCTTTGCTGACAGGATCTTGTTTCCCAGTGTGGGCCTGGCATTTAACTATTGCCAGTCTTGATGGTTTTATTATAGCTTCGAGGAGGGATTTAATTAATTTCTGATGTTGGATGGGCTTACCAGTACTGGTTTTGAATCCCCTTAATTTCCACAATGCTCCATGATCATGGCAGACTCCAAAAGCATACCTGGAATCTGAATAAATGGTTATTGCTTTCCCTTCTGACAGCTGACAGGCTCGGGTGAGAGCAATCAATTCAGCTGCTTGCGCGCTTAAATTTGACGAAATTCGGTTTGCTTCCAGCAGGCATTGACCACTGCATAGCTGGTTGAGGGTGTTCCATTATCCAATCGCAATGAACACCCATCTACGTAGAGTTTCCTGCAGGTCTGGTCTGGGTTTTATGACCTTAGTTATTTCATCATGACAGTTGTGAGGCTCCCCTTCTTCTTCAGTTGGAAGAAGAGTGGCTGGATTTAGAGTGGAGCATCTTTCAATAGTGACATATATGACAGAGTACAGAGTACGTTTTGATAGTGTATTGCCCTAGCAGTAGTGAGATGTGAAGTTTTGGCTTGTACTAAAATGGAGTGTACGGTGTGAGGCACCTTTACTGTTAGGGGGCTCATGAGCACTATATCTGTACTGGCTAGCACGGCTTCTGTTGTGGCTGCTACCGCTCTGAGACAGATTGGAAGTCCCTTAGCCACTAGATCCAATTTTTTCGAAAAATAGGCTATTGGCCTTTGTTTTTCTCCATGGAGTTGTGTTAATACTGCATTCATATATCCCCCCTTTTCGTTCACGAACAAAGTGAATGGACGAGAATAGTCAGGGAGCCCTAACACTGGCGCAGAGAGTAGTGCACTTTTTAAATCACATAGAGCCTTCTCAGCCTGCTCATTCCACTGTATGAGGCCAGAAAGAGACAATTCATCAGTGTTAGCAAGATTTTGTAGAGGCTGTGCTCTTTCAGAGAAATTTAAAATCCATTTTTGACAGTAACCTAAAATGCCCAATACAGACATAACCTGTTGTTTTGTGACCGGTCTGGGAGGGTTTTGAATATTGGTTATGCGGTCTTTTGACAGAGCTCTGGTACCACAAGTGATGTCATGCCCCAAATATTTGACAGTGGTTTGAACTAACTGCAGCTTGGCCTTGGAGACCTTGTGCCCATTTTCTGCAAGATACTTGAGCAATAATTCTGTATCTTGTGTGCATGCTTTCTCTGTTTCGCTACAGAGTAATAAATCGTCGACGTACTGTATCAATGCACTTCCCCTGTCAGGCCAGAAACCTTCCAGGTTTTGAGCAAGAGCTTGGCCGTATACACAAGGAGCCTCTGTATAACCTTGTGGCATAATGGTCCATGTCCAACGGCAGTTTTGAAAATTAAAAGCAAACCAAAACTGAGAATCAGGATGTACAGGAAAGAGAGGATATCGCGCACGGCAAGGACGGAAGGATGATTTTGGAAAAACCACCAGAGGTTCACAATTTGCGATCCTGCTAAAATCGTTCTTTCCCTGAGACAATAGGGTGTCAGGAATAGAAGAAAGCCATGGGAAAAAATCAGTTTATAGAGAGCATAGAGAAAGAGACGGGTGACTTAGGGAACGAATGACCGGCAGATCGATCTGGATTAACACCTTAGTTATCAAATGGTCTGAAGTATCAAAAATGCCTGGTGCGACGTATAGCCAATCAGTCCTATTTAGACATTGTTCAACCCAATCCCCAATTTCGACCCAACGAAAAGTGTTAGATTTAGCCAAAGACACATGGGGGACTGAACCTCCTAAATAGAAAATGCTTTGTGAATATGTGAGGTGAACTGAAGCAGCAGCTTTGAAGGCTGAGATAAAATGCAAGGAATGTGAAGGGTCTCGGGGCAGGTACCTGAAGAGAGAAAAAATTCTAATCAAGGTATGTCTACTTCGGCAGGGAAGTACTGGGCAGTACAGTGTAGGATGTCGGGGACCTGCAAGTGGAGAAAAAAGAAATGAATGAAAAGAGTGTAGGGCTTTAAGGAGAACAGTGTATGGGGAGATGTCTAGGGTCCAGGCTGCAAAAGAGGGTTTGGGGTGTGAGGAAGTTTGGCACAGGAACTTAGGAATGGAGCAGTAAAATCCTTTGCTCCGAGGGGTTGGGCATCTGAGCGAAGGGATTGTTAGGGTTGGAAGACGGGAACCCCTGTCCCCTTCCATGCCCTCGTCCTCCGGAAAAGTTACCTCGTCCACGGCCTTGGAATCCTCTGCCCCTGCCCGTTCCCCCTGTGTAGTATTATAGTTGTGCTGCAAGCAGCTTAGTCTCTGTATCAGATTCTTTTTGCTTAGACTGTCTCTCAGCATGCTCTGGCGTTTTACTTCCTCAAAAGTAACACTCTCCCAGCCAATGCAGGATGTGCGGACTTTGTTTTGAATGTCACTTCTTAGTCCTGAAACAAAAGGGGGAATGGCAGCGCGGTTTCGGTCTTCGCTGTCTTCCAGACCAGAATGATTTGCCATCAGGTCTTGTATTCTGTGTGCCCACTCATCGACCGTCTCATCCTTCCGATGCTTAGTGGCTGATATGAGTGACCAGTCTGTTTTCTTTTTGTATTTTCCTGCAATTGCAGTTTTTAACAAGTCCCATTGTTCTAAAAATTGGGGTTCCTGATCTCTCCCACGGCCATGGCCTTTGTCCCATCTCCAGGCGCTCCCATCCCCCCTCGTCCCATGATTAACAGTTGTCCAGGTAGTGCCTAGTTTTAGTCGCAGCACCTGTATCCATTCTGCAGCATTTGGCTTATACATATCATCCAGCTGCTGAAGTGATTCCACAAATTTTAAGCCACCGACTTAAAAAAAAATGTCCGCACCCAGAAGTGCTGCCAGAAGAAGCTCTCTGGGCACCTGGACTCCTTCCACTCAATGGCCTGAGTCAGGAGGAAGAAGACAAAGCTGTTGAGGAGGAGTGGAGGCAGAAGGATTGTCGGCTAAGGGACTTTGATATGGGCTTGTGCTGGACTGTGTTTAAATAAATAAACCGTGTGCTGTGTGGCAAAGTCATGTCCTGCCTGTCTGTGTCAGGGAAAGGGCAGCTGTTTGTGCCCTGGACATCTCACAATATATATATACTGTATATATATTATATGTGTGTTGTGGAAGTTGACCCGGACACAGACAGGCAGACACGTTCATGTCACCCACAAACACGTTTATTTACAATATTTACAATAATATTACGGGTCACCCAGACCCCAGAAATGGTCACTAAGACCCGAATTAGTGCACAAAACAAACCCCAAAGTCACAGTCCTGGCCACAATGCCTTTCTTCGGGCCGCCTCCACACTCCTCACAAGCCTCGTCCTTCTTCCACCCGACTCCAGCCTCGAATGAATGGAGACGGCCCCTTTTATATGGTTCCCGGATGAGCACCAGGTGTTCCCGGCATTCCTCCTCTGGCCACGCCCCAGCGTGGCGGAAGTGCCGGCTGTCCTCCCGGCTGCTCTCCGGGCGCCGTCATAAATCTTCCCCCCAGCACTTCCTGGTGTGGCGGAAGTGCTGGGGTAACAAGTCCCCAAGGCATTGGGGCGCCTCCTGGCGGTGACCACGGGCCCCTACAGGGTGGAGCTTCCATGCCCTGTACCCGTGGCCCCCAAAGCAACCCGGAAGGCAACCCCCACGTGATCCAGGGTGGGCCCAGACCCACATCCGGTCCCTCAAGGCGTCCCGGCCGGGTCATGGCCCCTGGCATCCCTGACATTGCCCCACAGCCAGCGAAGACCACTCGGGGTAAGGAGCGGCCTGTCCCGCGAGGGCAGCACAGCCCCGAAGCGGGTCCAACTTGAGGATAGCCGGGGTCCGGCCCCGCACTCCTAGCAGGGACAGGGGCGGAGACACGGCCTGAGCACCACCACTTGGTGCTCCCCTGCGCCTCGCACAGGTTGTGCTCCCCCCTCTTACCGGCACCCCGGGGCCTCCTCGTTCGGCACCCCCAACGAGGCTTCAGCGCCCCTTTGGTCGAAGCCACTCGCTCCCTTGCAGCCTCCTCCAGCCGTGGCGGCATTCGCACACCAGCAGAGAGATCCTTCCGCAGACGGTCCGACATCGGAGGGCAGGTCCCCAACGAAGGGGGTCCTACTGCTCGCCCGGGGTCCGTCCCTACAAAAGAGAACAACACAGGGGCAGAACCGCTGCCAAGGCACCCTTCCTGTGCCACGCACTGGCAGCGTTCCCCCCTCCAACCGGCACCCCGGCACTTGCCTGTTCGGCACCCTCTCCGCGGCTTCCGTGCCCCTCTTGATGGTGGAACCGCCGGCACCGCCTGCGCTCTCTCCGCCGGCCTCAGGGATTCCCTCTGTCGCCGCAGAGGGCCGCCAGCTCCCGGACGCGTGCACCCAGCACCGCGTCCCAACATATCGGAGGAATCGGCACCCAGCCTGTTGTTCCTCCCTTCGCTCTGGGACGCCATGACGGTTTGAGACTCCTTATGGAAAAGAAGGCGCCTCTTTCCCGTCTGCGTCCCTACAGTGCGACGTGAGACCGCAGCCGACTCGGGGCGGAGGGCGCTAGGACCCGGGGCACTTAGCAGCCCGTGTCCATTAAGCGTCCTCTCAGACTCCCCCCTCGTCGCGCATACAGCCCGCGGCGCCGCACCTCCTGTCGGAGGGCTGCTTACTTGAAGCTGATCCTTAGCATCACAGCCATGTTCAGCAGACCCTCCTGCATGCTGTACGGAGTCGGTTGTACTCACCGCCTCCGCTGTACCCCTCCGGCTGGAGATTCCAGCGTCGCGCCGTCCCGTTGTTGCTAACGTCTTCAGCGCCGCGAACGCTTTCCTCTCCAGTACCAGCACTTCAGCCCGGATGGCACATAGCATCTGTAACACACGCTGCTCCGTGGGCTGAAGAGAGATCTCCAGCTTCGCCAGAGCAGCCGGCAAAGACAGGAAGTTAACCGACGCGGAGCCTACCTGTCTGTCAGCCTCCGACGTCGGCCACTTCCTGTGAGCCTTCTCCTCTGGCCCAATCGGGTCTCCCCCCTGCCCGTGATGGACGTTCCTTGGACCCGCCTCTCTACGGTCATTGGCGGGCACACAAGACACACCGTCCAATCGCGTGCCTGTCAGGGGGAGGGACTTCTGGTCCGCGGCCATCTTGCGTCCCCTTCTGCGGCGGCGACGTGGTTGCCGGCAGCCGTGTTGTTGCCAGCTCCTGTCGAGCTGCAGCGTCTCCTCCTCCGCAGCCCCCGTGGCTGCCGCCGTGCTGCCGGAGCCCCGCAGACCAGCATGCGCCTGCCACTGACGTGGGTCCGGGAAGTCCCTGCCTGAAAAAGAAAATACACGCCCGGCCCCCACGGGCCGGCTGCCACAAGGCAGGGAACTCACCTCCCCGGACTCGTCAAACCGAGAACCACTCCTCGGCGTGGCTTTTCTCGACGCCATGCCGTCCCGGGCGCCTCCAGCAACGGTGCGATCTTCAGAGCCCGCTGCACTCCTGGTGGACACGCCGCCCCCCCGCATCAGGGAAACATGGCCTTCCTGCGGACCCCTGGCGGTCCGTGGGGTTCCTTTACCCCGCGGGGCTGTGTGCACGCAGCACCCGCGGCACGTGTGTGGGCGCACCTGCTGCGCCAGGCCGTCCACAAAATATTTATAATTTGGGGGTCCCCGTCTTGAACCAGACGGATCGCCCCACGTTGGGCGCCATTGTGAACGTTGTACCCCCAAACACAGACAGACCGACACCAGGATGTCCAAAACACACTCCTTTATTTTCTTGAACACCACAATGCCTTCTCTCACCAACCCTCTTGCTTTCTTCCTCTTTCCCTTCAACTCTCTCTCCTTCCTTCTTCTTCTTTCTTTCTCTTCTTCTCTCTCTTGACCTCCTTCCTCCTCCTCACAAGCTTCGTCTCCTTCCACCCAACTCTGGCTCGTCTGCTAGAAGGAGGCGGCCCCTTTTATCATGGCCCGGATGAGCCCCAGGTGCTCCCCTTGACGTCACTTCCTGGTGTGGCGGAAGTGTCAGGAAAGCACCTGGAAGCACTCCGGGTCTTCTTGGAATTATTTCCGGCAGCACTTCCTGGTGTGGCGGAAGTGCTGCCATCCAGGATTCCCTCACTGTCCGGGCGCCCCCTGGCGGTGGCTACGTCCTCTCAAGAGTGTCCCAGGTCACTCCTTGTGGCCCCCAAATAGGCCCGGGCGACTGCCCTCTCGTGGCCGAGGAGTAACAGTATCCACTTCGGGGACTATCCAGGCGTCCCGGCCGGGTTGTGGCCCCTGGCATCCTCGACAGTGTATATGTTATACATTGGATGTAGGAGGATAAACATGCATGCTTTCAAATTAGCTAGACTTGAAACATTAATATCTTAATGCTAATGAATAGAATCTTCAAGAAAGTAATTTTTAAAAAATGTTTTTTTTGTCTTCTTGAGCTTTTCTACACATTTCATTCAGCTTTACAGAATATTTGCTTTGAAGTGAATAAATGAGCCAAAGTCATTGACGTTGAAGGGTTATACAGTATCTGCCTGACTTACTATACTATATACCCATATGATACTCTTAGGCAAGACATTTCAAGAATCAAAATATACAATGGGACAACACATATTGTGAAGGCTGTCAAACAACTGTCACTGCCTTTATTCTTCTAAATTGTTTTTCATATCAAAGAGCGAACTATGGCTTTCATTAATCTGTTATTCTTGGCAAGTTATTATCTCTGCAATTTTTGTCAGCAAATTAATTATTTTTTCAGTTTATTTGTATTTGGCCTTTTCTGTTGTTTTTATCCTTGACATATTACTTGATAGTCCTTTTTAATGAAATGATGTTTTGAAATAAATGGCAAAAATAATAACCTTTATAGTACATAGTAAGAATAAACAAGCGAACAATGCTGAGAGATAACTAGTATGAGGACATGAAAATCATTTTAACAAGCTTATGTTTTCTGTGTGTTTTTCTTTCCTTAATCTGCATGCTATAATTGGAGGGCATACCTACTTTAGATCAATAATGCAAAGCTCAGAGTATTCTACATGCAAATGTGCACAGTTATACTGAAGTAAGAACATGCCGCAAATATAAGAATACTTGCAACTGCATAAACAACATTTTAGTAGAAAGTTAAACATGAAAAAGGTCACATTTAAAATTATTTTGTTTTTAGGGCTGTGATTTTTCAGGCTAACTGCAGTATCCTGCTATACAAACAGCACCTTAGTGTACCTCTGTATAATTAAAATGGTTATAGTAAAGTCATTTTTGAACAGGTATGTTTATTAAAAATTATACTGGAGTGTGAATCATCTGGCTTTATAATTGTATTTATAAGCAGTTATAGTAAAAGTTTCTACCTCTTGCTAAAAATTCTGTTGTAATAGAATTTAGCATGTTCATAATAGTAATATACATAATTTTTTTAAAGAATAAAATAGTCCGGGTTGTTTTCTACCTTGCATTTAATACTGTTAACATAAGCTCCAGCTCCCTTTAATGATACTATTGTTTTATTAAAATGGATAAATGGACTGATGGCTAATCTGTTTTATCCATATTTGTACTACTGAGGATTCAGCATTTGAGAAAAATATGTTTCATCAAGTGTTATTTATTATGTGAAAGATTACTTTCTTTAGCACCATAAATTATATTTTTATAAGGAATACAAACTGAGTCACTGAAATATATCTTTTTAAAGCTAACTAAAGGCCAGTCAAGGGCTACTGTATTTTATACATAGTATATTTTAAATACAATTGTTAATTAGGGCTATGACCTAATTTATCTTTATTTTTCCATTCAATGATATTGTATTCTTTGGGAATAATCAACCCCCATATGTATATACAACTATGATAAAAAAAAAGTATTGATTGAGCTGAAGAATTGTTCTTTGGGTGAATAAAGTTTTCATACAAATTCAAAACAGAGGTTTCTGGGTTTCAAAAAATGTGAGAAAAAGTGACAAAAACTGACTTATGTCTGTCACTCATGCATTTCTGTAGATCACTACCTAGGGTCATCAGAGGTGTGTACTACCACGGCAGGTCGAGAAGGAGAACTGGTGCTAAGCTTGTTTCCTCCACAGCACAGAAAAGATGCTCAATTTGGGCAACTGACCCTGTCCCCCCAGTCCTCAATGTATTAATCCCACAGCTGCCGGAAGGAGGCGGCCACTTTTGTACCGAACACACCACAGGATGGAGCCCATTTCTAAGCTTAAACAAGTTTGACAGCATTTCGTTTTTGAACAGACTTTCTTGTATTGGTGCACATAGTCTTGTTTCATACTGGAATTGGTGCCCCAATGTTTTTCCATAGTCCTTCGGAGTTCCTTACTTGACCACAGACCTGAATGAAACACTTTCATTAATCTTCTATACACAGTTGTTCTGGTCAGGCATAACAGAAAGCAATGCCTCACAAACATTTAATTTCTTATTAATTATTTATTTGATTTTTTTCTGTATCATGCATATGGACAACTATAGACAATTTGTACTTTATCTAAGTGATTTACATATACTCTACCTGTATATATATAAAATCCAACGTCTGTCTGTCTGAATGTTTGTCCGCTTTTCACTAGACATCTACTTAGTGAATTTTTTTCTAGAATTTGCTTGAACATTCTGGTTAATTTTGCAAGTTCTCTCATTATGCTAAGAATCATGGTTCGCTTGCAGGATAGATATAGATAGATTGATAGACAACGCTGATGAAGACCTCGACGGGTTTCAGCTTTGCAGGCGGGGGTTCAAGGCTAGAACACCTCCATCGGCACAGGCGAGCATCCCAATCCAGAACCGATTCGACCCTCTCCGCATCCCCAGACTGCCTTCAACCCGAGTGATGTAATCGTGGTAGGTGATTCGATTGTACGAAACCTGAATATCACGTGCCCTAATCGAAAATCCTTTGTTTCTTGTTTTCCCGGTGCTCGAGTCTGAGATGTGATGAGGCGGGCGCCGACCTTTTACGAGAAGCATAAGAGTGCAATTGGATCCATTATTCTACACGCCGGCGTAAACGACATAAGACACCGAGAGTCGGAGGTTCTCAAGGCTGACTTCGCAGCACTAGTTAAAGACACGAAGGAGAGGACCCCTTCTGCAAAAATCTTCATCTCGGGTCCACTACCTCTTGTCAGACGATCGAATGAATACTACAGTCGTCTGCTGGGTTTAAACAACTGGCTGAGAGGCTTCTGCGAGACTCAAGACATCGGGTTTATAGACAACTGGGATCTTTTTTGGGAAAGGCTGCGCTTTTTCAAGCGGGTTGGAGTTGCCAGCGGGTGCGACGGAGTACAGTACCTTTCCTTGGAGGCCCAGGTGCAGTCCATCGGCTCTGTTGTTGTGTTGAGGGGACAGGTCGGCAGTAGATGACCGGTCTCCCCACACTTGTAACAGCGCGGAGAGGCCGGTTTTTCCTTAGATTTTAACGGCGGTTCCGCAGCGCGTCGAGAGGGCTCGGGGTGGGCCACCCGTCCCTGTCGGTTCCCACGTGCTTGCCTTTCGGACCCCCCGGCTTGGTAGGCCGCGAGCTGACGCTCCAGTACCTCCAGGAGTCCTGACATGTCCTTGTAGGGGTGGCGCCGGACCTGCTGGGCGAGAGAGCTAGGTAGGGCGTTAACCAGGCCCTCACAGGCCACCTGCTCTACTACTTTCCTGGCTTGGGGACCCTCGGGCCTTAGCCACCGCCCCATCTTTCCCCAAAAGTCGAAGGCCTGCACTCGGGCTGGCTTTTCTGGGTCAAACTGCCAGTTCCTCCATTCAGCCGCCTGCTGGCCCGGCGTTATGCCGTAGCGTGCCAGGATCTCCTGTTTCAGGAGGTCATAATTCGCGGCCTCCTCCTCGGGGAGGTCGTAATAAGCGCGCTGCGCGGGTCCCTTCAGGTAGGGTGCGAGAATGGACGCCCACTCGGACCGCTGCCACTTGTTCTGGGTGGCCGTCCGTTCAAAAATGCCCAGATAGGATTCTACGTCGTCGCCCTCCGTCATAGCCACCAAAGGCGGGGGCTTGGGAGCATAAGTTTCGGGTTGCACCTTCCTTGCTTCAGCCAACTGGGCCCTCGTTAGCTCCAACTCCCGGTTGGTAGTGGCTTGAGCTTGTTGTAGGGCGGCGATCTGGGCATTCAACCCCTGGAGTACGGAGTTTAGGTCCTGTCCTTCCGACATTTTCTTCGGACAAGTATCCTGCCGGCTACGCCAATGTAAAAGACTTAGGAGGAGACAACAAAAAGGTTTGGGGTTTTCCGGCCCCTTATATTGTTTACAATCCAGAGTAAACAAAAAAAAACAACAGGTCAACAACAAAAGAAAAATCTTTCATCTGCGCGACGCCATACTAGTCGTCGGCGGCCATTTTATAAGGGAGGAGCCGGAAGTGAAGGAATGCTGGGAAGGAGGTGTGAGGGATGATGGGACTGCTGACGTCAGGAAAGATGGCGGAGGAAGGGCGGAAGTACACGTACTGCGGTCAGGTCCTTATGGCGGAGCATCTTTCGTTCTGGAAAACAAAGAAAAAAAAATGCTACTGCTTTGATAGGACATAATGGCTTAACACAGTCTTCCGTTAAAGTGCACAACATTAATAATCTAATAACAAATCTTAATGCACGTAAAAAATCTAGTCAGTGCGGCATAAACACCAATAATTTAATTGAAATTACTACTTCAGGTCAACAATGCATTAAAACTATAAAAACGGATTGTAGATTACATAAAAAATACACACAGAGCGGCGTTAACAAAAATAACTTAATTTTTGTTCTGAATACCAATAACACGCATAAAATTCAGCTCAGCCCTTCAGAAACATTAAATATGGCACTATTAAATGTTAGAGCTTTAACTAACAAGACATTTTTTATAAACGATCTTGTTAGTGATAGAAAGATTGATTTTATTGCACTAACTGAAACATGGCTTAGCTCAGATGGCGCGGCAGTTTTAATCGAATCTGTGCCTCCGGATTACAGTTTTACTCGTGCAGACCGCCAGGGAAAAAAGGGGGGCGGCTTGGCAAACATTTACTCGAGCCGATTAAAATGTAAAGATGTTAGTTTTGGTAAATTTAAGTCCTTTGAGTATCTCGCCGTTGTTATTCATGGAGATTCTCACGTTCTAGTATTATCCGTGTATAGACCTCCTAAATATAACACGTCTTTCCTTGAGGAATTCTCTGACTTAATGTCAATTTTAATTACAAACTATGACACACTCTTAATAGTCGGCGACTTTAACTTTCATATCGACGATCAGTGTGACCAAAAAGTAAAAGAATTCATGAACCTCCTGGACTCTTTTGATTTGAAACAGCTCGTTAATCAGCCTACACATAAAGCAGGTCATATGTTAGACTTAGTGATTGCTAAAGGACTTAAAGCTGATTTAAAGGAGGTCATTGATATTGGTCTATCAGACCATTTCCTTCTACTATTTAATATAGAAATAAAGAATAAAGAAAACACTCATGAGAAGCATTTTGTTAAAAAACGCTTCTTTGACTCATCAGCAGCTTTAAAACTTACAAGCATTCTAAGCAATCAGTCCGTTTATAATGCCAACTATAATAGCGAGGATAGTGTAAATAGTAAAGTGGAAAACTTTAATTCTAAAGTAAGAGCTGCTGTTGACATAGTTGCACCTGAAAAGACAGTTAAAAAATCTTCTAGTATTGTTATTCCATGGAAGAATAGTGTCTGATTTAAGAAGAACATGTCGTAGAGCTGAGCGTAAATGGAGGAAAACTAAACTAACTATCCATTATGAGATATTGAAGGCTAAAATAACGGAATACAATAACACAGTCCGCCTTGAGAGGCGCTGCTATTTCTCTAATATTATAAATAACAATGCTAGTAATCCAGGAGTCTTATTTTCTACAATTGATCGTCTGTTAAACCCAGGTAACACAAAGGAATGCCCCCAGAATACTTCCAGTGAAACCTGTGAGAACATTGCTGTATTTTTCAATCAAAAAATTAATGATATTAGAGATAACATAGTATATCTCCCCAACACTGCAGAACCTCCAAAGTCCCGGTACTCCATTATAAACAAATTAAATGCCTTCACCAGGATAGATTTACCTGAATTACATAGTATAATCTCTCAACTAAAACCCTCCACCTGCGTCCTTGACCCATTACCAACGAGGTTTTTCAAAGAAATATCAGGCGTGCTAATTGACAATATTCTGGACATAGTTAATTTGTCATTAGATACAGGGGTCTTTCCAGACTGTCTTAAGACTGCTGTAGTTAAACCCCTGCTCAAGAAAAATAATCTTGACCCCTCTGCCTTTGAAAATTTTAGACCCATCTCTAACCTGCCCTTCTTAAGTAAAATTCTAGAGAAGGCAGTCATTTTGCAATTAAATGACCACCTCAATAAACATGCTATTCTTGATAAATTTCAGTCAGGCTTCAGAACAAATCACAGCACAGAAACTGCACTCGTTAAAGTAGTAAATGACTTGCG
Source organism: Polypterus bichir lapradei (assembly GCA_026402145.1). Taxonomy (NCBI): domain Eukaryota; kingdom Metazoa; phylum Chordata; class Cladistia; order Polypteriformes; family Polypteridae; genus Polypterus; species Polypterus bichir. The sequence continues at coordinate 55,923,214 of JANRMT010062792.1, forward strand.
AGTAAATGCAGACAGAGGCCATTTATCTGTTCTCATCCTCTTAGATCTGAGTGCTGCATTTGACACCATTGATCACAACATTCTTAGAAATCGCCTTAGTCAATGGATGGGCCTCTCTGGCAGTGTCTTAAATTGGTTTGAATCCTACCTGGCAGGTAGAAAATTCTTTGTGAGTTGTGGTAATCACATCTCAAAGACACATGATATCCGATATGGTGTTCCACAAGGCTCTATCCTGGGTCCGCTGCTTTTCTCAATCTATATTCTTCCGTTAGGTCAGATTATCTCAGGTTACAACATGAGCTACCACAGCTATGCTGATGACACACAGCTGTACTTATCAATAGCACCTGATGACTCCGACTCTTTCAATACACTAACACAATGTCTTACTGGTATTTCTGAATGGATTAATAGTAATTTTCTCAAACTAAATAAAGAGAAAACTGAAATTTTAGTAATTGGCAATAATGGATTCAATGAGGTTATCAGAAATAAACTTGATGCATTAGGATTAAAGGTTAAGACGGAAGTAAAAAACTTAGGTGTAACTGTTGACTGTAATCTGAATTTTAAATCGCATATTCATCAGACCACTAGGACAGCATTTTTTCACTTAAGAAACATAGCAAAAGTTAGACCTCTTATATCATTGAAAGATGCTGAGAAATTAATTCACGCTTTTGTTTTCAGTAGACTAGATTACTGTAACACACTCCTCTCAGGACTACCCAAAAAAGACATAAATCAATTGCAACGAGTGCAGAATGCAGCTGCTAGAATCCTAACTAGGAAAAGAAAATCCGAACACATTTCTCCAGTTTTGATGTCACTACACTGGTTACCTGTGTCTTTCAGGATTGACTTTAAAATACTGCTTATGGTTTATAAATCCTTAAATAATCTCACTCCATCTTATATATCGGAATGCCTGACACGTTATATTCCAAATCGTAACCTCAGATCCTCAAATGAGTGTCTCCTTAGAATTCCAAAAGCTAAACTTAAAAGAAGTGGTGAGGCGGCCTTCTGCTGTTATGCACCTAAAATCTGGAATAGCCTGCCAATAGGAATTCGCCAGGCAAATACAGTAGAGCACTTTAAAACACTGCTGAAAACACATTACTTTAACATGGCCTTTTTATAACTTCACTTTAACTTAATACTGATACTCTGTATGGTCAATTCATCATAATAACTGTTCACAGTGGCTCCAAAATCCGTACTGACCCCTACTCTCTCTTCTGTTTCTTTTTCCGGTTTCTTTGAGCCTGCACCACCACCACCTACTCAAAGCATCATGATGCACCAACATTGATGGACTGAAAGCCAGAAGTCTATGTGACCATCATCATCAGGTCCTTCCATGAAAACCCTAAATACTGTACAAAGAGGACTGTTTGATTTATGTTAGGTAGATTGCCCAGAGGGGACTGGGCGGTCTCTTGGTCTGGAATCCCTACAGATTTTATTAGGGATGCACGATAATGAATTTTCACAGCCGATACCGATAACCGATAATTCCTGCTTCTTATATCCGATAACCGATAACCAACCGATAATTACATTTTTAAAATACCTGAGTAAAAATGTATAAGTACAAAGTAAGTATAGCTCTGATTTAATCCAATAAACCTATAGCACTATATTCATCTGAAAAGAAACTGAACACATTGTACAAAAAGTTATTTTATTAACTTTTTTCAGCATAAATAACATGCTTTGATAATCTGTCAACAATGAAAGGCCTTTACAATTGCCAGAACAAATAAGACTTGATCTTAAATAATGCAACAAGTGCATTTTCTCAATACAAAAATTATTAGCCTAAATAAAAGTGCAAAAAATGCTAGCTTACTCTTAAAATAAAATGCTTGTTTACTCTTCAAATAAAGCGAATTTTGCTTAGTCTTGTAATAAAGTGCATTAATCTTCAACTTAAGTGCAAAATAAATGGCTGCTAGCTAAGTCTTATAAAGTTGGGCCTTAACAAACTGGACTTTTCACAAACATAACAACAACAGCATGACCTTACAAATCAGAATGCCAAAAAGGCATAGAACAACAGCTATATTTCATTTATTTTTTCTTTGTTAACTGGGGTCTGATCAGTGGGAGATTTTTCTTGACAAAAAGCAGCATCTCTGCTTTGTCACAGCTTAATCTGTTTCTTTTCTCATCCAGTACATTTGCAGCAGCAGAAAACAAACGCTCGCTATCAATGCTAGTGCAGGGGGCGGACAAGTATTTGCGTGCAAGCTGTGCCAGGTGTGGGAAACGGTACTTGTTGCTGTTCCAGTACTCAAGTGGTGTCATGGTCTTCTCGTGGTTTTCAGGTGGGTTCTCTGGGCTCATTGGAAGTGTAGACTCAGAGAGATATGTTTGCATCTAAAATAGAAATATTTTTAAGTTCAGTCAGTCCATTTTTCAGTAAATTTTAATTTAAAAAAAAAGAAAGCAATGTACCTCCACAACAACAGTATCGCTCAGCCCTGCATGTTGAGTGCCATCATCATTTTCTTTAAGGATTTCAACATACATGTCAAGGAGAGAAGTTGAACTCTTCCCATCTGCTTTGGTGGTCTGTGCCTGTGGTTCATCTGGACTGTCTGCTGGGACACAAAAAACAAGGTTTATTATTTTAACTGCTCATGTCAATTTATAACACAACCTGCAATTGAGCGCTAGTCCTCTAAAAATGTTTAATACACACTTATTTATTTAAAAAGTAATATATGGAAAAAAAACTTACATAGTGAATCACAGGGGTCCAGGCTGGACTCCAACCGTTCCTGTAGCATTTCTCTCGCCTGTTGTTTGCTTGTAGTGAAGTACCGGTCCTTGTATCTGGGGTCCAAAATGGTTGCCAGTACGTACAGTGGCTCCGCTTCAATGTGATCAAACCGTTTGTTAACAGCCTCTAACAGCGTGCTCTTGGATGTTTTCACACCATGGTCTGTGGGAACATTCTTTGTTAAGAAGCGTTTCAAAGCTTGAACTGCAGGAATAACATCAGCAGCTGTAGCAGTGGCTCTGCATATGTCTCTCGTCAGCTGCTCACACGGATCTAGAATGGTAAGCATGTTCTCAATAAGGGTCCATTGCAATGGGCTCAGTGTTGCGGGTAATTTATTGTCAACTCCATCGCTGCAAGCGCCTGCTTTTGCTGCAATAGGCTCCTGAGCATATAAAATGTGCTATTCCATCGAGTGGGCACATCTTGTTGAAGACGTGCAGGTGTTATTCCAAGTCTCATGTTTAACTGTGCCAGAGTTGAAGTGGCTACTTGTGAGTGCTTGAAATGGCCAACAATTTTACGCCCTATAGCAATACAGTCAGATACAGTCCTTTGACTTAGGACAGCTTCGTTTACTGTGAGCTGTAAAGTATGGGCCATGCAGCCCAGGCTGGCAACCCTGCACAACTCCATTGCCTTGATCATGTTCCATGCATTGTCCCGCAGCACAACATGCACAGTCTCCTTCCCTATATTCCAGTGCTGAAATATTTTTTCAAATGTGTTGTTGATCGCTTGGGCAGTGTGGGATCCAGGGAGTTCCTGTGCGTGGAGCGTGGCCCTGTGCATGTTGTATTCTTCATCAAGCCATTGAGCAGTCATGCTTAGCATGCTCACCTGACTAACATCAGAAGTCCATATGTCCGTGGTAAGACTGATGTGTTTCGCATTTTTGTCAAGCAAACTATGAATGTGTGTTGCAAGAACCTGGTACAGATCTGGTAGACAGGTGTCTGAAAAGTAGCAGCGGCTGGGTATTTCATAACGTGGCTCCAAATAGTGCATTAGCTGCTGAAAGCTTAGGTCCTCTACGAAAGAAAACGGCTGGTCAGCAAAGGCTATTAGTTCCATGATTCTGTCGTTAATCCCCTTAGCTCGTGGGTCATTCTTGTTGAACTTTTTAGTAAAGTTTTTACATTTATCAAATACCTCGCCAATAGTTACCAGTTCAGAGGCTTTTCGTTTGTTGTCGAGAAGAGCGCTAACCTTACCACTGGTAGCAGCTTCATATTCCTTCCACACGTTGTCGCGGTGTCTGGTTTTTAAGTGACTTATAAGATTAGTTGTGTTGTAGCTTGTTCTTTTTTTACCCCCTCGTGGCACTTTTGCAGAACATGCATTACAAACAGCGAGTGAATCATCTTTCTCTGACACGCTATAGAAAGCCCACACGGAGGAATTCACCGCCATGTTTTCCAGTGTGTTGTCTTGCAGACAGATCTGTGACGTCACTTACATGCGACAGAAGCTTGCAGGATGGGCGGGGGTGAGGAGCCGAGAGCATAGTAGGGGGAGTAAACAGTCGGGCAAGTGTACAATTTGAGGGTTTTATTATCGGTCCATTTTATCGGTGGATTTTTCATTATCGGAATTATCTGTATGATGTCATAATTGTCTATTATCGGCCGATAATTATCTGTGGCCGATATTATCGTGCATCCCTAGATTTTATTTTTTTTTCTCCAGCTCTTGGAGTTTTTTTTTTTTGTTTTTTCTGTCCACCCTGGCCATCGGACCTTACTTATTCTATGTTAATTAATGTTGACTTATGTTTATTTTTTATTGTGTCTTCTATTTTTCTATTCTTCATTTTGTAAAGCACTTTAAGCTACATTTTTTGTATGAAAATGTGCTATATAAATAAATGTTGATTGATTGATTGTTTGATTGATATATTCATGCTAATCTGAGACACAGGTTGCAGGGCGAGGGGAAGAGAAAGTGTGATGTCAGGAGTGGGGAACCGGTCTACCTCTGTGTTTTGGAGCATACCTTGGCTTCGCTTAGCTAGCGATACCTTTTTATGTATTGATTTTTAAAGTTTGTCCTGTTTCACTACTATGTGGGAGGAGGGCTAGTACATTATATAATATGTAAGAGAAAATTACATTAGTGATTTAACGTAACATAAAATTTTAAAATCCACATCTCAGCATTATACAGAACACAAGCTTGAACCTACTCTGGTAGGACTTAGTGAAATCCTGGAACCATACTCGCACATATTAGACCTACTTACATGGGGCAACTAACATGCATATTTTGGGATATGAAAAGAAAACTAGAGTACCTGTATTAAAGCCTAAAATGGTGTATAGCAGTTTCTTTAACCTTTTCAACTGACAGATTTCATGTTAGCAGGTCAAAGTCAGAAAGTGTTGTCATGCTGAACATAAGTACAGTGTATTCTGGGAAGGCTGAATGGCAAAGCAGGATTTCAAGTATTTTTCTTAGTTAGAAAGTCCTGCTTTTGATTCCCATGGGTATTGACTGTGACGCGGTGGTAATAAATTAGTACCATTGTCAGTGTTTGTGAGACTCTGTGAATCTTTCCTAGTGGTAAGAAAACCTGTTGTGTGCATCTATTCATGTGGGGGGTGGGTAAGTGACGGCCTTTTATCAGACTTTTTTAAAAGGATTGTCTCAGCCAGTTTAGTTCAGTTGGTGCTTTGTTGTAAAAATGGTGCTTTCAATTCAGTTGCTTTGCAGACAGTTTTATAAAGAGTTTAGCTCAGTTGCAAAAATGGACACTTTTTATCTGCTGCTTTTCTGCTGGACACTTTCGAAATGAGCTCTGTCTTTGGAAAGAAATCTTTCTTTAACTTTTTTGATTTAGGATATATATCTGTAATTAAAGAGCTAGACCATCTCAGAGATGCCATCTGAGACTGAATGAAGACTGCATGAACATACACAGCTTGTATAATTCTTTGTATCACCAATATTTCCCACTGTTGGTTATTATGCAAATAAATATACTTTTTAAGTAAAAAACCTAAAAAATCAGTGTCTCTGTCAAATTGCTATCAGGACCGCCTAGCACTTTTTGTCATTTCTTGTCTAGTTGAGGTCCCTTAAGGGCTCAAAAGGTTGTTTTTGAAAAAAATCCTCTATTGGTGGTAAACTGGGTTGCGGTAAAAGACAGTCTCAGTCAGTGATCTGCCCACCATTTGAGTATGCGAGGGACAATGAGGACAGTGACAGCAGTAAGAGGTTACATGAATCTGTTGTATAGCTGACTCTGATATTTCTTCATATTTTCCATTAAGAAAAGAAACAAATAGTTTAGTTAGTACCTTTTGTGTTAGGTGTATGTCACACGTTATGATAGTACAATAAAACAATGGGGAAAGTAGAAGAATGGGCAAATATATAAGGTGACCAGGTGCAGAATTCTAACTCTAGACACATTATTCATGAGGAAGTAGTGGCAAACACTGCACCAGAATGACATCCATGTTAGTGATTTAATTTAGTTAAAGTAAAATTTCAGTGATTTCTTATTCTGTGAACCTGTTTATCTCTAGCAATGGCATCTCTTTTCTAACTGTTATAATGTTTTTGAATTAACATGTTTCATCAGAGCTTATTCTTTAATCATAACTGTGTAAAACCACTGTCCAAATATTCATTTTTTCCAGCACAGCACTTTGAACACTCTGGGCTTCAAGCCCTCAGTCTATCTCACAATGTATCATGGCCACAATTCCTTTATTCAATAGTGTTTCAAGTGAATGCAGCATTTTAGTATGCACCACAGTTATCGTCATGTAGAGGTATACATCAGGACTTGACTGTCATGGAACTAGAAAGGACACAACATAAAGCATGTGGGCATAGTAACTTGCCATAATCACCCAAATGGGAACAAGTAGTCAGAATTGAGACACTGGGACAAATGTGGGATGACAAAGTGCCTGTAAGGATCATTTAAATTCCAGGTAAATAAAAACTTCTTGCTTTGGATATGAACAAAAATCATTAACCTTATGAAAATTCTGTCCTATAAATGTATTGAAAATCTAGTTATAAAGCAGTTATGTTTATGATGTCATTTTCAAACACAAAACAATCAAAGTGTATGGAGAAAATGGAGCCATCGGGTATGTTAAAGGCAATCAAACCTGTCCATACTACCACAGTAAAAAAGACAGAGAAGTCAGACACTTGTCACAGGTTTTAGATTCAAAGCGAATGGAACTCAACTATCCAAGCTCTTATAAATCAGAGACTTTCTACTTTCAGTTGCGACATATTTGTTTAACATTCCACAGCCAAAGCAATTTATCTTTGAGAGAGAATAAAGATGTGCAGCCTTCTAGCATTAAACAAGAAAAAATAGTAATATGTGTTAAACTTTTGATTTAAGACATTCAACCCTATAACTGTTAAATTCGCTGCAAATCCTGCTCAGTACTTCATTGACATAGCTGTGACATATAGAACATTCAATATATTCAACATATTGCCTAATCAAACAACAATATCCAGGCATGCAGAGGACAATCTGCAGGGGCAGTCAGAGTATCTGCAGGAATGGATGGAAGTGATCAGAGCATCTGTCAGAGTGAGTGGGTGTGAGGTTAATCGTCCCATGTAAGCTCGACCTTCAGGATTTTCATGCATATATTGTATGTCATTCATTCCATAAAAAAAACAAAAAACATTAAGGTGATGAGTAGAAAAAAAATAATTTTAAGTAAAACAAACATACAAAGAAAAAACAAAAAAAAGTTCACTTTTTTTTTAAGTACTGCAGCTATTACATTACCTTATTAGGTATACATAATAATATTTCTTCCAAACTATAAAAAATGAAAAATCAAAATTAACTATAAACAAATCATACATTCCATATTTTCCATGTGTTTATTTCCAGTTTAAATATCTTTGACTCATTTCTTGCCTTAATTATATACCCATGCTGGTGGGCATTTGATTAATTAATATGTAATTCAGAATGTCATAAATGCTGCACTTCTGGGGCATTGCTTTTTGTTTGATAAATGATACAAAATGGACATTTGAAGATTGACAGTCAAAAACAGAATATAATAAAAAATAACACTGAGATTAATTTCAAATCTGTCATTTAGCTGTTAAACTGTCTGAAGTTGCCAAAAATAACAGATCACTTAATGTTTGTCTGCATAATCAAATGCCATGTATTTTTTCATTATCACATCAAAGATAGTAAATAGTCTGTTAATGCAGCCTCGAATGCTATGTTAGCTCCGACATGTATTGTGTTTCACTCTTTTAAATAGATGTAACTGCAGACCTCAATAATTAATTGCATTCAACCTCGTCATTAGTTTTATAATAGTGCATATAGTTTTGTTTTTTTCACTAGTATATATTAAAAATATAAAATATTTTGTAATTAAGGTTCTGTCTGTAAAATTGAAACACTCATTATAAAAATAGGCAAGTATGGTCTGGTACTCATAAAGATGATTTTCATAAAGGTGGCTGTGGTTACATTAAATGCAAAACAAATCACATTGACTTAAACTGCCTTGCTGGATCTTCATTGGTGCGTTTAATCCTTGGAAATCTAATGAATAAAAGAGTTTGGACTGTCCTTAACAACTTCGTTGCACAGACTCCGTGGTTTTCTCTGATGACCACACAAATACAAAAGCCATCTTGTGGCAGCAAATGTCTGACCACTGTGAAAAAGCTATTGTTGTCATACTTCATTTTATTTTGGTAAGTGAATCTGTGTAAAAGGCATACATCCAAAGTTGTATCAGTTATACAAGAAAATGTTACGTTGGCTTCCCAAACATCATAGGTTCAATAGACAGAACTCATGTGTGAAATAGTGGCACCGCCAAATTCATTAGAGGCTGACTATGTACAAAACAAATCATTCTGTAGCATCACATGTAAGTCCTTTTAAACAGGACTAACTAGTGTTAATCAGTGAAATTTGCCAAAACTTTCTTCACAGTGATTTTGCTGGGTTCCCTGGTGCCATTATTTGCCAAACGTTTCCTTGAAAATTAGCTATGGGGCTAACTCTGACAACGTTGACCCATAGCTCATCAATGGGTACGTCTGCCCTTACTTATAAAGTATGATGCAGTTCTACACAAAGTTTTCCAAGTGTGATATAGGAGCAAAACTGTCTGTATACAAAGTGCACAGTCAGCACATTGTGGATGGAGCAAACAGCAAGTGAACAATATGAGTAATAATAAATGTGACCTTTCATAGTTGTCTGCTGAAGACAGAAAGAAATTCACTTCTTGGTGACCGCAGCTGACCCAGCATTTCTCTGTCCTCTGTCTGTGTGAAAGTTTGTTTCCTCTGTAACTGAGCCAGCTCTAGACAGGGACAATGCAGCAAATATGTGACATAATATTATATCAGAGAGCTAGGGTGGTGCAGTGGTTAGCACTGCTGCCTTACAGCTCAGGTCACATGTTTGGCCACAATAATCAGTCCAGCATAGCATAGTTGGCAGATGCTTCCTTTAGCTCTCAGGAGAAGGCCATTGTGTCATTATAATTTACTCAAAACTAGTTCAGTTTCTCCTTCCACCTTGACTTCAATTTATTTTACCAATTGCACTGAACATTGCTGCATGTTTGTCAAACTTGAGGTGAGTGAATTCAATGGAGTTCGCTCATTAACAATACTGATGTGTATGGCCAGTTGTATTGTGCAATAAGCCAATCTGATGAGAGCAAACTCCTTAACCTGAAGTGAAAATGGTGCTTGCTTAAGTGGCAAAAGCTTCAGGTTTCTTTTTTTTTATCTTTTATTGAATTTATTAAAAACATATAACAATACATACAATCAAGTCAAAACTTAACAAAACTAAATTAAAGTCAAATCAACCCCCACCCATGAGAAAGAGAGGAAGGCTAACAGCCAGAGCAAAACTGTTAAGAGTAGTAAAGAGAGAAAGGAGTATTTTCCCCCAATATAAATGCTTATTATAAAATATTATTGATTATGTCCTGCTAGGTTTTAGAAAAATTTTCAACAGATCCTCTAAGTGAATTGGAAAATAAAACCTTGAATAGCCATATCACCTGGAAAAGTGAAATGAAAATCATAATGATGATCACAATGAATGAGAGAAAAAAGAAATAATATCCCTCATTTACCATATGAAAATTCTTGCTACATACAAATAAGGTTTTAGCAAACCAGTTTTGAATTTTCTGGATTAATGCTAAAACATACATAGTGTGAAATAACAGGTATCTTAATTAAGGTAGGAGTCCGATAAAAGACAAAAGCTAATTGGGATGAAAAGCTGCAACCACAGTGGGCCCCCAGTACTGAACTTAAGAACCACTGATTAGGTAACAAGCAAGGGGGGCTCACTGTGTATAGTGAATGTGATGATGAGATTCTTATTGCATCAAAAACTGACCTCTGTGGATGACAGCTCTGGATTGCAAAGGGAGCATTGAACCAAAAGCTATATCAGAAAGGTAGTCAGCAGTAAGAGTTCACTGAAAACATCATTCATGTAAAATAGAAAAAATAAGGCTAGCTTTCTGAAAAACAGATTGTACATTAAGGTAGAAGGTGAGAAATAATGAAATGTAGTTTCAGTTTCTGGTACTTCCCTTGGAGTGAATATTTCAGAGCCTATGTCTTTTTGGCTGAGGATTTTGTGGAAAATGTGAGGTGGATATTCTCTGTTAATGAATACCTTAGTATCTTGAGTGCTACATTATAGAAGTCAGTGCTGTTCCTGTGGAGGAGAGGGATTCAGGTTATTGTGTCTGAAATGAAAACACCTGCAGAGATGATGGTTCTCTAAATCAGTTTATATGTAGAAAACACAAGTTTCAAGTCCCTGGATAGACTGTCAATGATAGGCATACAGTATATCAAGAAATGGAAGGATGAAGAAAGATGTACTATATCTACTGTAAATTTAACGAATGTAAATGAATTCTTCTGTGTAACTTTTGGAGCCGGAAGCCAGACCACTACAATTATTGTAGTCTTAGGATTGGGGGTTTTGGATGTGTTTTCATTCTATACTTGGCATTATTTGTAACTGTTTTTCTGTGCTTTGGGACTTTTTTTGAACTTTGCAATACATTATTAACACCTGAAACACATCAATCTGAGGAACAAAAAAGTATTGTATTATGCAGTCATATTAATAATGAACAGTTAAGGCTAATAGATCGCTTTTTTGTTTTTAATTAAAAATGAAAAATCACTGATAATTGAAAGAGCAGTGCAAGGCGATTAAAGTACAAATAAAAAGATTTATTGGTTGCACATTGAAAACAATGGCAGACATAATCTTATGTCCTAGAAGATTTAACCAAGACCATAAGAAAGGTAATCCAATGTCTAGTGACTCAAGAATTGACACCAATGTCTGTCTGTTGATTTAAAAGTTTGAAAGAACAAAATCTGAATGTACATGTTATCATAAATTCCTATAGGGAAACTATGTTCTGTACTGATTTGATTTCTCTGCTGGGAAACAAGTAGAGGTTCAGGTCCAGATAAGACAGTTACTTAGATACCTTCATTAAAACAATGCTCAAATATGAGACCATTAGGAGAAGGAATAAGTGATAAAGCCAGAGAAAAGGCTTTTTCTTCTATCTCACAAAGACGGTCAACCAACTTAACTGAAACTCTAAGGTATATAATCACAATTGGCATAAAAATACCACAAAAGCCAATGAACATGATAATCTCAAGATACATTAAGTTAGTATATATAAATCAACATAACTAAAAAAAAGTTTATGTCATAGAAGATTTATTAGCAGAACAAAAATAATCTATGTAGAGATTTTGATCACAGAACAAAACAACCAAAACAAAAGGAACCAAAATAATAAACAGTCAAAAATATAAAATATACAAATAAGTAAACTGGAAAAGAACAGATTTAGAAAAATTGCATTACATAATAATAAAGGTCTTTCTTGAGATGTAAGATTAAAAATCATTCAGTGCTTCACTGTTTTTGCTCATATCACCCACAGTTCATACTGTTTGCTCTCTCAGTAAAGCCTTTCTCAGGCCTCATCCACACTAAAATATTTTCAATTAAAAACTCAGACATAGGTCTCCATTTTTGCCTTTCATTCACACTAAACAGCTCTTTCAAGCCATGAAAACAAATCCAGAGCCAGATACATTTAAAATCGCCAATGTTTCAGTGTGGAGAGGTGAAAATGAAGATCTCTGAAAATTCAGACTGCATCATGCCTGTTTGGTTCGTGCTTATTATGTGGCTCTTCAATGACTGGATACTACTCATTACAATGTCTCATTCACTGATTTGGTAATCAATCATAGAAGAAAAACATATTCTAACAAAGCAGGCATTGAAGAGTTGCTTTCCTCATTGCGTGTTGTGCTGCTTACTTGTTTATAGATAGAGAGTGTCACATGCATGTGCTTGGGGGAATAATTGTAATTTCCCACCAGAGGGCATTGTTGCCTGATGCCTTTTCTCTTCCTGTCTCTGTACACCGAAAGACTGATGGCCATAACATCTCTGACCTCCAGTGTCTGCCAGCATGAACCTGCCTCTTTCTGATTGAAATCAACAAGACTGGAAGCTCTGCCATTTTGAGCTTGACTTTGAGACTTGCATACTTTTTTTTGCTTTTTAACACATTTTAAACTCATGTTTTGCTTTCATTCTATGGGGTTAGGCTTCGAGTGCCCCCAAGATTTATGCTCTCTTTGTCTCTTCCATTATGATAGATGGATAGACAGACAGACAGACCGATAGATAGATAGATCTTTATGCATCTAAATTGCTTTTTATGTCATTTTTAGAAATCTTGGTTAAGCGACTAGTCACACTACGTGATAGAATCACGTATAAGATAGAGTTGTATATGCACTCAAGCAGCTTGAGCACAATTGGTTCAATTGATATGCCATGATGTGGGTGCCAAGACTGTATGTGTACAATGCACACTCACTGCAGTTGCTTGTCACGCATGAGCGTTAGAGGACTCCTCTACGGACCAGGGAAAGGTAAACAATAGCCTGCCAAGACGAGAGGGGGGCTACTGCTGACGTTGTCCTGTTCTTCCTCTTCCCCCACAGCTCCGAGAAGCCACCCGGCAAGGGGCACTTAACGCTGCCCCTTCCGGAAGTACCTGTATAAAGGAAGTTCCAACAAAGAGAAGGGCGGCTACTGCCGGGATACCGGAACGAGCTGCACACCAGACCCTGTGACGCTTTGAGAACTTTATTATTGGGAAAGAAGTCCCTGTATGCGAGAGCGCTGAAGCTCTATTTTTCGTTGTTTACGTATTTTGTTTGTTCGTCTCGCGACGGTTAAACGGGACGACCCGGTTGGTGTCCCACCGTACCTACTGTGACAGCCTGTCCTTCCACTGCCCGACCACATGCTGCACAATTAATTTTGGGAAATTGGATGGTGACTTTCTAAAATTGGCTAGTAAGACTGCTCACACTGCAAGATGGCTGAATGAAATTTTTCACATGACAGCCTAAGTGTAAGATGCAATCAGACATCTCAACCACGCTCATACCGTAAAACTGAAAGTTGTGCCAAAAATGCATAGCATGTGCCCAGTTAAAGACATCAATGCTCTGTGCATGCCCAGTGTAGGTGGATAATTATGTCGTAAGCATTTTCATTCATTTTAGTATAGCCAAAAATACTTATGTAAACACTATAAAAATGCTAGCATGGAAAGAGATATTTTTCATTTAAAAACAACATTTTTAAGAAAAAACGTGGTAGTGTGGACATAGCTTAGTGTGGCTAACATACCTAACAAGAAGATTAGGAGAATAGGAATATGCATTTTTAACCTTGTTGAAACCAGACTCTGGGGCCTTGAAAAGGCAGCACTAACATTGCCCATTTGTGCCATCTCTGTCTAAACAGAGTATACTGTATACAGTAAATTAATTAAATTAGAGCAAATAACTCAAATAAAATCTCCCTATTTAAATTAATATAATTTATGAAATGCAAAAGTATGTTATCCAGTTATAAGTAAAAAGAATATCTAAATCTGATATGAGTAAATCTGAAAAAAGTGTTTGTAGTGTACATTATGATGTATCTTTTGTTTTATTAATTTAATTACATGACCATATTTATTTTAACAACACAGTAATCTCTCTAATAATAATTACTGAATAGCAGTTTTGTGAAATGTTTAAACTTCTCAATTCATAAGCAACAGTTTAAAGTAGTATGAGTTTGTTCTGTAAAATCACTATGTAGAATAACAGAGGTTGCACTAATGGTCTTACTCATATAGCAAAACAGGAAAACAATAAATACATTCTCAAATAAATGCTGATGTTAATTTTTTGAGAAAAGAACATACACCAGCCCCCACAACCCGAACTTGGATTTATCATCCTTGAGAGTATTATTATATATATTTTTTTTTAATAAAAGGAAAAATAGAGAATCAACAGATAACAAATAAAAGCTAGAGAACATACTGAGATGTACGCTAAAAACTGTATGCAGAATTGTTTGTGCTATTTAAAGGAAATAATATTTTAATAACGTTTTGATGCATGGATTAAGAGAGTTCTCATCGTATGTATTTAAAGAAGCCCTCTTATTTTTGAAGCATGTATTTTTTAACTCATTGATATCATAGACTCCAGCTCTCTTATAAACACAGGTCTGGCTAAAACACATCATCTATGTATTTTGTCACTCTATAGAGTGTAACTTACATGGTTTGCTTTGCAATATGGACAGTATGGTGGAACAGTTTTTTTGCACTGCTGCCTCACAAATCCAGTATCCTGGGTTTAAATCTCACCTCTGGTTATTATCTGTATGGAGTGTTCATATTTTTCTCATGTCTTCATAAGGATTTTTCCCTGGGCACTCTGGCTTTTTAACCACATATGAAAGCCATGTGCTAGGTGAACTGGCAACTATAATTCTGATCTGTGGGTGTATGGATGAGTGGGCTCCAGGATGGACTTGTATCCCTAATGGTGCTGATTTCTGGGTTAACCCTATTATTGAAAGAATAGGCTTTCTTCTGTCATAATCCTTAGTTGGAATAAGTTAATTGGAACATGTTATGTTATTAGTCTTTGTTTTAGGATTACAAATCTATGTGTTTCATTATGCTCTGTATACATAACATTCATGACCCTGTAAACCTTAAAATCTTTAGTTTTCCATGGAATGACATATCAAGAAATGTATAGTATAGAAAGACACATTAATAGAATATGTGAAAGAGAGTGAGAGAGATAAACTGCTAAAACTGTATCAGTCCCAAGCAGAGAATTTTTACACCATACCAGATATATATTTTTGCATGTGTCAGGACTAAGACTCTCTCAAACATAATTTCATCAGAGTGGCATAATTTGGACATTTAGTACATTCTGTCTTTATTGCTTTTTATTTCCTAATGAGCTGGAACCTGGCTATCTTAGCACATAAATTGTTTGGATAGAAGACCGTGTAATTGCCATGTATATACACTGTTTATCAAATTGGTGTAAGTGGGTTTCTCGTTGTGATCAGCACAAGGATTCAAGTACCAGTAGGAAACAAAAAGGACATTATAAAACAGGGAAACTCAAATCAAGGGGTGTCTCAGGGCTGACGCCAAAATAAAGTTTTTTTGTTAGTAGTCAAATGAGTGGGATTACCACTCCCACAAAAAGAAAGTCAGCAGCAAAGCCTAACAGATACTATGCAGGTTTTGATTGGTAGAAAGTCAGCCAACGGGAAGGAGAAAAAGAAACAAGGACCACAGCTGTCTAGATTGAGGCCTGCCTAGCATTGCAGACAAAACATGAATCGAAAGATGACGGTTACCTTGTGTTCTGCTGCTGTGCACATAAGGCATATTGCCCAGAAATAACATCAAACTGCACGGCTGTAAAAAAAAAAAAAAAAAAAAGCTTAATAACGCTATGGCAATAGATGATTCTCTTAACAGGACTGGAGAGCAGTATCAGACTGGACAGGGACAGTTATCTCTCTGTAAGATAGAAATGACCTTAAAGAGTTCCTCAAAACAGGCTACTGCTGCAGCCTTGAGAGAGAAACAGTCCAGAAGAATAAAGCAACTGCCACTCACAAGAAGATGGTGAGCTGGATGGACAAAAATCGTAACAAATACAATCCCTGTTTTCCATAAATCTTAAACAGTGCTGTGTTGAAATCAAGCCAAGTTAAGTTTATTGTCATGTGTACAGACTACAATGAAATTCTTACTTGCATGTCAACTCAAATCGGCTGACAAAAATGCAATGCATAAAAAAAGAATGCGTAAATAAAATTTTTACATAGCACACTCTATTTACTGTGTGTATATGTGCATATACAGTATATATACAGTGTAGATGTATGTGTGTGTATATATATATATATACCGTATATATACATATTTACCTACACAATTATATGCAATATATATAATTTGTATTTGCAAATTTTATATATTTCTAAGTGCTATCTGTTATGTTAGAATATTTGAATTCTTGTGCTTGAACGATCAGCAAGCTTAAGTCCTTTAGGTAAAAACTGTCCTTGAATCTACTGACTTGAGTTCTAATGGCCGTGTACTGTTTGCCACTATGGAGGAGTGTGAAAAGTGGCTAGCCAGGATGGCTGAAACCCTTAATCATACTACTTTCCTTTCTAAGTCAGTAAGTGTTGCATATATCATGGGCAGAAGGCAGCCTGATGTTGGTAATATTCTGTGCAACGTTCACTACAGTTTCTGCAGTGCTTTATGATCTTGAGCTGAAAAGGTGCTAAACTCAGATGGGATGTAGTCAATGAGGATGGACTCCGCTGCACACCTGTAGAAGCAGCCAAGGAGAGGCTGACCTACTCCTCACTACTACATATGGACTTTGGCTGGGCTAGACCCAAAGAGGGTAAAACTTGCTTAACAGTTCAACATATTAAAAAGCTGCACAAGATATTGGATGACTATAAACCCCTGGCTTGTACAAAAGAACCAACAAAGCATATTTATAAGTATAGGGTTTATAAGAAGAAATAGAAAATCAGGTAAAAATCTTCAAAAGAGGTAAAAAGGAATTTGCATAAAAGGTATTCCTACAGCAAACAATTCCAAATCAAATATGTAATCCAGTAGCAAAGTCCAAAGGCAATCCATGAAATGAAACTAAGAATGGAAAATAAAACATAAAATATAAAGAATACACACCTGTGCTTATCACTCACTGATAAGTGATGGATGTTCAGTTGCAAGCAAAAAGTCAGGAGAAATTTGATCTCCAGGAGGCTGATGATCTTGTTTGTGACACCAAAGTCAACTCCATCGATGAGCTGCTAATTGGCTGAAAGTTCTAAAGGAATGTGTAGGCCTGACCCTCTCCTCTTAGCTGCCCAACTTTGGGGATATGTGTCTTACTATTAGCTGCAATTTTGATATCAAAATTTTCATATCCAGACAGAAGGGGGAGAAACAGCTAATGCTGAAGGCACCTTTGCCAGCCTTTCCCTTTATGGGGTGAGTAGTGGTGATCCTAAATATGACTCCATAGGCACACATTCAACTGCTGAATTACAGTTGTTATCTAAATGTAGATTTTTGATTAGGGATCTCCAAAATCACTAAACTGCCTATTTACTATTACACCTATATCCACCGGATATGATATTTTTATTTACTACACTCTCTTTATTAGCAGCCTATGCATATAATCTATTAATGTGAGAAAGCCAACACATACAAGGTCCTTACAATCGTAAAAAGTCAATGTCCCTAATCTGGTGGAATCCACTAGTAGAGATCACTGTCCCAGCCTTCTTCTGTCATTACAGCTTAAAACATTGCATTTCTTCATCCATCTGATCTGCTATTAAGATTACAGGTATCTTCCTATAATTGCTCATGATGGCTAACCCCAACAGGAAAGTATGACTTTAGGATTCTTAGTTTTTGGAAAGTTTTCTTTATGCCAAGGTTGCTAACTTAGGAAGGACCAGTTAATGATTAGCTGTTTAATGACTTTGGACAAAAGTTTTAGAGACAAAAAAAATGACACCATTTATTGGCTAACTAGAAAGATTACAACATGCAAGCTTTCGAGGCATGGTATCATTTTGCTTACCTTCTCACTACATCAATAATGGCTAACACGGTGCAACACCCTAGTACTAGAGATAAAAAATAAATGTATGTGACTTGTACAAACTGAGGATTCAGGATTTGAATACAAAATTAATATTATCAAAAGCCTTTTCTGCCTCTAAAGATAGTAATACCTCTGGGTGCTTTGACTTGGATGTATTTTATAGTTATCTTTTACAGTATATTAACTAGACATAGAAAATTAAAAAAATGAGTGTCTGTCCTTAATGAATCTAGTCGTGTCCTGTGAAATAATAAACAGAACTACTTTTTCTGAATAGGCGATTTTTGCCAAGAAACAGTCATTATTTAAGAGTGAAACGTGCCCTTGAGTTTTGCTCTTTTCAGAAAAAAAAAACGTCAAAATGTTTCTGGTGTTATTTTTATACTCAAGGCTTTTTTAAAAGTCAATAACAAAAGCACTAATAATAGTAATACAAGTATTTTGTAAAACTAGGCAATGTATCCATTTCAACCCATTCAGTTTCCACCCTCATAGATTTTATAGATGTAGCAAGTTCAGATACTGCTAGTGATTAATTAATAACATAACTTTCTCATGTGCCACTTAATCCATTTCAGGGTCACAGTTTGCCGGGGCCTATCCTGGCAGCATTAAGTGCAAGGCAAAAAATGGGTCTAAGTAGGCTACTGGTCCATTACAGGCCTATTCAAACATACCCACACAGGGTCCAATTTAGAATGGCTAACTAACATAACCTGCACATCACTGGGAGTATGGGTAGAGTACCTGAAAGGAAACCTACATGACATAAGAAGAATATATCAACTCTACCCAGACAATATTCAAAGCAATGGATCCATGAGGCAGAGGCACTAATCACTGTTTCACCATACTGATTCAATTCAATTCAGAATATTTTTGTGTAGTACTCTCCAAAGAGTGCTCTGACTCTTTCTCATGTGAAATACATTTATAAAATGCAAGTATAAATTTTCCATATTGCTAAATACAGTATTAATGCAGATAAAGACACAAAAAGCAATGTAAAAATTGATTAACATACATGGAGACCTACAATATCTGTCCATTAAGTAATTGTTGAACTATGGAGGAAAGAAAAAACAAAAACTCCAGTCAGCAGCATACCTGGAGAAAATAAGTCTTTGGGGTGGTCCACAATCAACTGTAAAAGAGAAAATCAAAGATAAACTAAGGCACAGTCTCCTGGAGACCTCAGCCAAATAACCCACCCACCCTGTTCTGGGCATTCAGTGGTAGATTCTATGCTGGC
This sequence comes from Polypterus bichir lapradei, assembly GCA_026402145.1. NCBI lineage: Eukaryota > Metazoa > Chordata > Cladistia > Polypteriformes > Polypteridae > Polypterus > Polypterus bichir. The sequence goes on from JANRMT010062792.1 coordinate 55,942,371, forward strand.
CACCTATTCTGATGACAGAATCTTTCCATCCAAAAATTCCAATGCTCCAAGTATCTGAGATGACTTTTCTGTGGGCAAGAGAACAGCTTGGCAGAAGAGCAGTGGCACCAAGTGCCACAACAGGATACTGAGAAAAGAAACTGAATAGAGGAGGGTTAGTATTGATAAATCTGTTTCATTAATTTCAGTAATTAGGTTAGAAGACCATACCATACCATCTTCTAAACCTGCTTAATCCTGAGCAGGGTCACAGTGGGGCTGAAACCAATCCCACCAAGCAATCTAGGGTACAAGGCAGGAACAATTCCCTGCACAGAGCGCCAGTCCATCACAGGGTTAACACACTCACATGCACACAACAAACACACTTTAAGGACAATTTAATGTTGCTGATCCACTTAACCTGCGTGCCTCTGGACTGGGGGAGGAAACCAGGGCATCCATGCAGGCACAGGGAGAACCTGCCAACTCCACACATGGAGGTACACAAACCCTGGTCAGCATACTGCAAGGTAGCAGTGCTTTTACTGTAGCAACATACCGTCCAGGTTAGAAAACCCCTGATATATTTATTTATATTTACTTAATTTATTTACTTATATGACTTTTCTCCATATTACAGTTTTTCTCGATTGGTTTGGCTCATTTCTTGAAACCGA
>JANRMT010062792.1:55943429-55967176 GCA_026402145.1 Polypterus bichir lapradei
TCGCTTGCAGTGTTGCCAGTCTCATTACTTTTCTGCCACACCTCGTACAGTACAGTATATTATAGTGGTTAAACAGGGATTAATAAATAGAGCAGATTTTCACTATGCCACTGTGCTAATGATGTTTTTGGGAGAGACATTTTATAATGGAAGTGGAATTATGCATTATGATAAAACTAATATTTATGTGACCAATAGCCAAAAAATAAATTCAATAAAGAACAAGGACAGTGTAAATGGAAGTGGGATGAAGAATCAACCACAGGGAAATTCTCACACTTCTGGTGGTCAGAGAGGAAATGTAATAAATAAAGGCAATGGTTTGAAATGTTTGTTATTTTGTGCTAAACATGAGTCACATCGCTGGATTTCTATCTCCACTAAAAGCTGCTGGTCCACTTAAAATGCATCACCCCTTATTTAAGAGTCTTTCCTTTGGACACCAAGTTAGCCTCACCTTTACCCAGTAAGCACACACGCAGTCTCGACTCTCGGACACTGTTCTACTTGAATGGCTGCATGTTTATAATGAGTGCAGCTCTCACAGCACCCAAGACAGAGTCATTACAGACAGAGCTTACTGTATATTGTCCCATTAAACCAAGGTATTGTTAAATTTGATCAATACATTACAATTCCTACAAACTCTAGCATAGTTTTAAACTGAATCAACAAGAAGTTAAATATTTGACAATGCCAAAAACATATAAATAAGCCAAGGGTGAGACAAACATTCAAAGATGTTGTAGAGCCCGATCTTTCTCCTCTCTTGGATCTTGGCTTATGGCTTGCTGGGATATGAGGCTGATGACTGTTATCTTGTGTGGACTTGACCCGGACACAGACAGGCGGACATGTTGGATTTCACCACCACACGTTTTAATATATACAATATTTACAATAATGGTCACTCAGACCCAGTCCACAATCACTGAACAAACCCCAACACAATCCTGGCCACAAATGCCTTCTTCTTGGGCCGCCTCCACACCTCTCTCATGCCTCATCCTCTTCCACCCGACTCTAGCCCTGAATGATGGGAGACGGCCCCTTTTAAACATGTCCCGGATGAGCTCCAGGTGTTTCCGACACTCCTCCATTGGTCACACCCCAGCGTGGCGGAAGTGCCGGCTGTTTTCCCGGCAGCTCACCCGGTGTCCTCCTCAATCTTCCCCCCAGCACTTCCGGGTGTGGCGGAAGTGCTGAGGTAACAGGTCCCCAAGGCATTGGGGCGCCTCCTGGCGGTGACCACGGGCCCCTGCAGGGTGGGGCTTCCATGCCCTCAACCCGTGGCCCCCAAAGCAACCAGGAAGGCGGCCCCCACGTGATCCAGGGTGGGCGCAGACCCACATCCGGTCCCTCATGGCGTCCCAGCCAGGTCGTTGTCCCTGGCATCCCTGACACTTGTCAAAGCTAAGTTTCTCTGTCTAGCTAAAGCAATGTCTTCACAAAATGTACATCTGCTCTTACTATTTAAAATATGGCAAAGTTTACTTATTTTCATGAAATTCAATAGGTTACAAATTATGTCAATATATTAATCAATAGCATGGTTGGTTAGTGCATATGTAAACGTGCATCTGCTTCCAGAAAAGACACCTTTTCAATAGTAATGTCTTTTATTGCTCTTTTATAATAAAGGCCATTATGGAGCTGCTCAGAGTTTAGTTGTTTACTTGGTTTTAGCCCCCATTCCTTTTTTTAACATATACACCTTTTTACCTTATTTATGCATCTTTTCAAAATGCACATCTTTCCAGTATACAGTACACAACTTTTATTCAGTATTTATTTTCAGTATGTAGCTTTAAGTGAAGCAACAAGGCCAGTCTTCTATGCATCTCAATGTCATACTTATCATAGTATCACATTTCTGTCTAGCCAAACAAACTATATTAAATCAAAGTGATAAAATAGAACTTTTTTTCATGTTAAAACTGATGATGATATTTATGTTTACTTTCACCCAAGTACTTACTAGGGAGAGCATAATCATCCAGAAATCTAACACTTTAGTATGATTAAAGGTCATTCTTACCCAGAACGGTGTATTTACAGAGCTGGAAGCAGTATAGAGAAAAAAGTTAAGCGCAAAATTTCTAAATGGATTATCTTCTAATGTGAGAGGAGGTGTCTTTGATTACAGTTAAGTGTTCTCTTTCCCTAAGAACTCTGCCTTTCTTTATTTTTTGTTCCTTTGTTTGCCACTTGCCTAATAGACACAGAACTGCATTAGGGAGTAAGGTTTACTGTACTATAACATGTTTAGTAAATTTGTTAATTCATGAAATACATGCAGGTACCTTTTTAGTACTGTAACTTTTAGAAATTCTTACATAAAAATGTTATTTATGTGACAAGAAAGCTTTCAGAGCATTTAATAAGTAGTTTTTCAGTCCACCAAGGAGAAATCATGTATAGTTTGACCTCTACTTGCTGCATTTACCGCCAATCTTATTCATTTGGTGGTCTGACATACTGCTTTATGGACCCTCTTGTTCAGTTCACATGAAGAGGGCAGCTTGTTTCCATGAAGAAATTGCCTGTTTCTGATTACTGAGTGCTTCGAGAATAAAAAGCCTGCAGAGATGAAGACTATTGTTCAATATGTCAGGAATGCTATGAATGGGCTAGTTGTTACAGAGATATAAAGCCATCTTTTGTCCATGTAGCTGAAAATGTTTCTTGCTTTCCAGCATGTAGGTTAGATTTTAAGCTTTTTGATGTTTTTCTTCATTTTTAATTTTTGGAAGAAAAAAAAAGTAACGCTATGTTTAGTATCTAGAATTGGGTTAAGATACATACTAATCAACTATTGATAATACAAAATGCGGTATTTGATTGTAACTTTAAATAGAGAATGGCATTTTCTGGCTGTAAATCTTGTTGTGAACGGACTAAACCAGCAAAGATCAATAGTGCTAGCCACTTCAATCAATGTATCACAATGCACAAGTATGAAAATCTATGTGGCGTGAATGTCTTGAGACTTTACAAGGCTAATATTATATTAATATTTCCAGCTTTTTTAGATCTCCTTATAGTCATTGTTATAATCCTGTGAATAACAATCATGTCTTATTCTGATACCTATTATTGTGCTGAAGACATTTTATAATTTTGCTGCAATTATACCAATTTGCATGTAATATAATTAAATAAAGTTTCAAAAGCTGGATTAGTTTGGTCAAATTAGTGTTAAGCCACTTTATAAATTATAGAAGGGGTATAAATATTCATATGCCATAAATAGTAAAAAGAACACATATAATGCCTTGTGGCATTTTGGGAGCATCTCGTACCACAAATTCCAGATGCAAAAGACCCTTTTATTTTAAATGAAATATCTTAGTTTTTTCGATAATAACACAATTCTTCCTCCTCCACTCCTCCCAGGTGAGCTTTGTCTTCCTCACCTGGATGAGACAAAGTAACTAGCTGCGCCCAGGAAGCATCTCTGGACCAGGCCAAACCTCCATGAAACATGACAGTCCTCTCCTGGCAGTGTACCAATGGACCCCAAAAGGTCTGTCTCCCAGAATTACAACACCTATGCTGCCGTGTAGGTGTGCAAACCAGAGGAACACTGCCACCTAGCGCACAGAAGTAACACGTGGTCTTGGGAGCCAGTCTACCTCTTTCCATTCATTATTTCTGGATCCCAGCTGAGGCAGGGAGCAGCACCCATTCCAACCAAGATGCCCATCCAACCATGCTATTCCTCCAATGGTGGCTTTCCGTCTGGTACAGTAAGAAGCAGGCATCATGGGAGGGACGCACATCTATCTTTGTTGTCCCTATCTCCCATCACATAGATATACTGTACATATATATATTTGCACAAACATATACTGTATATACAGTGATCCCTCGCTATATCGCGCTTCGACTTTCACGGCTTCACTCCATCGCGGATTTTAAATGTAAGCATATCTAAATATATATCATGGATTTTTCGCTTGTTTGCGGATTTCTGCGGATAAAGGGTCTTTTAATTTATGGTACATGCTTCCTCAGTTTGTTTGCCCAGTTGATTTCATACAAGGGACGTTATTGGCGGATGGCTGAGAAGCTACCCAATCAGAACACGTATTACGTATTAAATAAAGCTCCTCAATGATATACAATATGCTTCCCGTGCGGTGCTTCGCACACTTAAAAGCTCTAGCAGCACGTATTGATTTTTGATTGTTTGCTTTTCTCTGTCTCTCTCTGACATTCTCTGCTTCTGACGGAGGGGGTGTGAGCAGAGGGGCTGTTTTCACAGAGGCTGTTTGCCTAGAGGATACGAACGCTCCTCTAAAAAATGCTGAAAGACTACCTTCACATTGCTCCCTTTTTCTTGCAGCCGCTTTATCGCAGTGCTTCGCATACTTAAAAGCCCAACAGCTCGTATTGATTTTTGATTGTTTGCATTTCTCTCCCTGTTTCTCTCTCTCTCTGACATTCTCTGCTCCTGACGCGCACTCCTTTGAAGAGGACGATATGTTTGCATTCTTTTAATTGTGAGAAAGAACTGTCATCTCTGTCTTATCATGGAGCACAGTTTAAACTTTTGACTAAAGGGTGCTCTTTCATGTCTAAAGGGCTCTAATAATGTTAAAAAACATATTTAGAAGGTAAACAGGTTTTCTATGCTCTAACTGCGAAAATATTAGATTTATAAATAAAGAATTCTACTTTGTGGAAATTCATTTATCACGGTAGAGTCTGGAACGGATTAACCGCAATAAACGAGCGTTTACTGTATAACTGTGCGGAGAATATTTATAAACAGTGTGGGAGAGTTTATAAGGGCTTAAAATATATTAAAATAACCATACAAACATATGGTTTCTACTTCGTGGATTTTCACCTATTGCGGGGAGTTCTGGAACACAACCCCCGCGATCGAGGAGGGATTACTGTATAGTGATCGGAAAGTCTTATGTGTGTACCCAGAACAATATACAGAAGGCAAAAGTAAAAAAAAAAAAAAATTGTGGTTTTATCAAACAAAATACGTAAGACAGGAAAGAGCAAAAATAGATGGAGAACACACCTAGCCAATGAATAAAGAGAAATGAAACAACAAACCTGTAGCATTTTTAAGTCTGCCTACATGGCAGATTCATCTGCTTGTTTATAACAATACCAAACTCAAGGACTCTGTTCATATTATCACCTTCCATTACTCTCTCTATTACATTCCCTTTCAGTCCTGGCCACAACTCCTAACACTGCAGCCAAAAACACTACCTGGGAATCACTTCTGGCCTAGGCCTTGAATCAGTTTTGAGGTTCAGAAAGAGGCAACTCTATATTTGATCAAGTGACAACAGCCCAGTGGTTCCCAGGGTATCCATAAATAGTAGAGTTTCTTATACTGTGTTTAGATTAACCAATTACATTCTAAATCATGTGCAAAGAAGCATCAATTAACATGATTCTGATTAGCTGAAAATAACATAAAGAGCTACGTTGTTAGGAACTTGCAAAGAACAACAGACACAAAATTAGTTTAACAGGGATTTTTCCAAAACACTGGTTAGAACAGGCAAAGTGCCAAAGCTAAAAGAGAAAGCACAAACCCAAAAAGAAAGGTCAAAATCAAAAACTGCTATGTTTCAGCCAGGGTTCCTCCCCGTCTGGGGTTCACAGTTATGTATTTTACTTCATTATCATCCTATGTTAATATTTTTACTTTTGTAATTTATTTGCATTATTCTGTATTTTGTGTATTACCTCATTTTTATGTGTCTATGCTTGTTTCATTATGTTCCATGCGTTTTGTGGGAGGTTCCCCATCCACCATCAAGGGACTGCCCTCAACTCTATTATTAACAGTCCCTGGCAGTTCACTGAATATACTTGGCGGTTTTGGTGAATTCTCTTTTAATTACTAATTGTTGTAGATTCTCTGTCTTTTCTGACCTTTATGCCCCGTTTTTGACTTTGCTTTCTGGATTTGTTGTTTTAGGACTTGTTTGCCTTGGATTGCCTTTATTGCATGAAGGCAACTCCTTCTGGGCCTTTTGTGCTCTTTGGAGCACTTAATGTAATCTTTTATTTTGTGAACCTTCTTCTTCTCCTCATATTTTACAAGCTGAATGTTTGATGGACCCTTCCTCTTTTGGAGTTTGGTGCAACAGTTTTTGTGACTTTGTGCTAAGGAACTTAGTTCATTGCAGTGTGAACTGCCAGGGACTGCCTGTTTTCTCAGCCTTTATATGCTTGAGAGTAGTCCCTTGACAGAGATGATCAGAAGGCCAAACCTCTTGAGGAACCACACACAAAACATATGAAAGATAATAGAACAAGCATAGATACATAGAAAATTGAACAATACACAATCCTAGTTTAACAAAAAACAGAATACTGCAAATAAATAACAAAAATAACAATATTAACACAGAGAAATAAACAAAGAAAGATATTAAGCAGGAATTTGAACCCCAGCCAGGGCAGAAACCCCATCTGAAACACAATATAAATAAAGAATAGGTCCTAAAATACCTTTTAATTCAGGGTTATTTCTTTTTGAGCAAATAAGTCATGCAAACTAGCATACAAAAATACAGCCATCTTGGAAAAACAGAAAGCTAAATGGCACTCTACTGACATCATCCAAGTGTGACAGGTGTCTGGTCACACTTACAGGTAATCTAACTTAGACACCATTTAAATATCCGACTACGCCACCCAGTTTTATTAAGAGACTGGGAACTCCTGAAATTTACCAATAATAGCACACAGGTTTCTTTAAATTGGACCGTAAGTAAACACACAACGAAAGACACAACAGTAATTTCAGGAAAAGCAACAGTAACTTCTATTACACTAGACAATAATAAGTACATGAAAAAGATAAATGAACATAAACAAAATCTAACAATATCAAGAACAAATTTAGTTTTATTGAAAGGAAAACTCACAGTCCACACTCTAAAAGTCTATTAAAAACAAGGATTGGAGGATACAACCTTTAGTGGTGCAGAGTCCAGTTTGCGCACTGTGTTACCCCAACACTTAATCGTTCAACTGTCCATGGATGCACTCTGTTCACCGGACACTCGTTTCACCACAGAAGTTTTGTCCAATCGTGGAATCCCTGTCAGCGTCTCCGTGTCGTTCTTTTTCTCCACTCTGGGCTCCTTGCTGTGACCTAGGCACGCCTCACTTCTCGTCTGCCAGCTTTGCTTGGTCCTTTCATGCAGCTTCCCTCACTTGCTGGACCCACAACCGTCTTCTTGTGGAGCTGTCTTTTACACCCCCAGGGTAAGTGTTGCCGTCCGTGTCCCTGACGTCGCACCAGCCACGTACCCCAGTCTTCCAGTGAGCCCTTGTGCTCTGTCCGAGTGTCTTGGCACCATTCTCAGTGGACTGTCCCTCTCCTTGCCTTCTCCTGCCCAGAAGCTTAAATCTCCTTCAGTCCCTGCAATTATCAGTTTTGGACAATCGGATTAAACAATGGAACATCTAAATTTCCTGGGTTTAACAATTAATAAAAACACAATTTAACAAAATGTATTGTTACCAACCATTAATGAGTACAGATCTGCTGATTAGCAACCAATAGTGTCAAACATGTTAATTTCCAAGTCAGGTAAATACAGACATCCACCAAGGAAGGAGCTGTTCTGTTATCACAACTTGGTATTGTTTGTTATCTCAACCAGCCAAAAACTTCAAAGTGGTCACTCCTTTGCAATACAGCAAATACCTCTAATCTGCAGACAGCCTTTTAACTTCTCACCCCCAGTGCCAACAATGGTTGCCTATTGCCTGTTCATCTGCTGGGTTTTAAATGTAATATTGACATGTTTCTTTTCCTAAGAGAGAAATGGAATGACTCAGTGTGCAAAAATGTCCCCCTCTGATACAAGCAATATGGAAATAAATCAAATACAAGAATAAACCTTAGTTTTCATATGACTTTTTGTAAAATTAACTTACACTTCAGGCTTTAATGAGGAATGTCAATGAAAGCGATGTAGAAGATGTGGAGTGTGAATATCCCTAGCAGGAACCAAGGACAGATGCTTCAGACTATAACCCTTTTATTGAACTAGACACTGAACTTATGAGACTACACACTTAGAAATAAATAACTTCTCTACTCCATAATTAGGTTCTCCGTCCACCATTACTGCTGGAGAAGGAGTTGGCAGCCAAGAGTAAGTACTAGAAAATACTTTGCTGAGAATTCTGCTAGGGCGGCACTGTGGGCGCTTCGGTTTCCTCCCTCTGTCCAAAGACATGCAGGTTAGGTGGACTGGCGATTCTAAATTGGCCCTAGTGTGTGCTGGGTGTGTGGGTGTGTTTGTGTGTGTCCTGTGGTGGGTTGGCACCCTGCCCGGGATTGGTTCCAGCACACCCCCGTGACCCTGTGTTCGGATTCAGCGGGTTGGAAAATGGATGGATGGATGGAGAATTCTGCTATAGTCATAATTATTCAAAGGATATTAAGTTACACCTGGAAACTTTTTCCAGTTCCTGCTTCATTCTTTCTGTTTGTCTATCTAACATTGGGATGATATCTACAATTATGGTATTTTTAGAATTTTGAGCAAAATTATTACCAAAACCTAGGAATAAATTGTGGTCTTTTTTATGTTATGCACCTTCATTTGGCTCGCACCCTCCTGGAGAGGAAAGACTCCTTCGTGAGATTACTCTTCTTGGATTTTAGTTCTACCTTTAACACCATCATCCCCAAACGCTGGTGGATAACTGTGCCTTCTTGGATTAAACTCAGTAGTTTGCAACTGGATTGTGGATTTTCTAATAAACAGGCCCCAATCAGTCAGAATCCACAGCATTACATCTACCATCATTCCTAACACTGGCTCCCTCCAGGGGTTCGCTTTGAGCCCCGTACTGTATACTCTACTGACCTATGACTCCATATCTCACTATCCGAACAATCACATACTGAAATTTGCAGAGAACACAGCAGTTGTAGGATTTGGTCACTCATAATGATGAATCAGCGTACAAGATGGAAGGTGCCTTGGTGTAATAAAGCAACTTTAGCATCAATATCAAAAAAAACTAAGGGACTGATTGTGGACTTTCAACAGACTGGTACTCCTCCTCCTCTCCCCCCTTTACATCAACAGAAAAGAGGCTGAAATTGTCACCTGCTTCAAATACCTGGGGGTGCATATTAAAAATGACCTCTCTTGGAGCTACAATATGGTCTGTCTCATAAAGAAAGTCCACCAATTCCTCTACGTCTTGTTGAGGCTGAAGTAGGCTGATCTGTACCCCTCTGTTCTGACCTCCTTTTACAAGTATGTGGTTGAAAGAGTCCTCACTACCCAAATTATAGTGTGGTATAGCAGCTGCTCGGCCACAGAGAGGAGAGCACTGCAACGGGTGGTTACTTCTGCATAATGGATCATTGGCAGCAGCCTACCCACTATCGAGGACTGTGATGTGTGATTCATGGTGCAGGGCAATTTTTAAATAAATAATCAGGTCCCAGGCATCATTCAGGCTTGGAATCAGGTGTGGATGTGCCCGAGCGTGTTTTACTCAGTGGTTAATTGGGGTGCTTGGCTGATCACGGCAGATACACATGCGGAGGCGGGTGTATCAGTCATGCATCTCAGTTGTACCTAGGGTGGAATAGCTTGTTATAAAATGAAAATCGATTTCAGTGAAACAAAGTTAAGAAGTGTAAAAGTCTGTTCAATAAGAAATGCGATCAAACCATTAGATCACAGAAACAATTAAAATGTGTAATCATAAAGTACACTATTACTATAACAACATTACCATAAGCTTCTATTCTTTAAATATATTAGTTATTCCTTTGTGCTCACTAGATTATGTTCTTTTTACATTTTAGATCTTGGCTATTGTTTTTTTACTTCTTTTTTATGTATTTGTTGAGCTGAAAGCTTTCTTTTTTCACGCTAATAATAAGAATGCATAATAAGATTGACTTCAAGATTAATTGTTATGTTTCTATGATAGTCAAAAGATAAAATTTTCATTGTACTGAAAACATTTTTTATATAGCATGCCAATTTCAAACATGGAAATCTTAGTGATTAATTCAGATGTCTCTCTAGTTTTTATTTTGTTTTTATGAGATACTTATGAGATCCTTTGTACTCTCAGATATGCTTTCTACACCTCCCAAAGTGTTCCTGTAGATATATCTGGAGTTGTGCTGGTTGGTATATAAATTTCACTAGAAAGGTAATAAATTTAATGAAGTCCTTATCCCCTAGAATTAAAGGGTTTGGTTGGCAGCAATGTGTTTTATCAGTACAGCGTAGTGATTTAAATTCCAAAATAAAGTGAGCATTGTTGGAGACAAAGGTTTACAACACATTTATGAGACTTAAGAAGGGTAAAAGGTTGTTATCAATATAGAAACAGTCAGTTCGCAAATAACTGTAGTGTACTGTAGAAAAGATTGAACACTGCCTTGAGTAAGGATAGAGAAATCTACTGTACATGGACTGAAGTTATTATGATCTTTAAGAAAGTGTAGAATTATTATAGGAGTTTTGGACAACACAGATAAAACAGTCTAATTCACAGTAAAATCTTATGTAATTATGTACTAATGTAATTTTAAATTAGGAATTTCCATAAGAACTTTAGTTATACATTCTTTATCATCTGAATTTGATGTATATATAGTATGTTGACAGGACCAATTTTAGTTTAGTTTAATTTGCCCTTCACCAGAATGTAAAACCCCTCAGTCTCTCATCATCCTTAAAAATTATTGCCCTGTGGATCAAAATTTCAACTACGTGTGTCTTTTTATTAAAAGTAGAATGAAATACATGTCTAGGATTTTTAAAAATCTTGGGAAGCTGGTCAATCATTACTACAGTTTTAGAATAACAATCAGTTGGGGTGCAAGTCTGCAACAAATGCCTATGGAATGCTTTTCCAAGGCCTATAAGGAGGACTTGTAATATCCCTAGTACTCACTAAGGGTTTGTCCCTACTGCACGTTTCACAGGAAAAAACAAATTCTGTAATATGCTTTTTTTAAACAAAGAGTCTTTTTGCTATAAGCAAATCAAGACCCACCAAAAAACCTTTTCCAAACTCCATCAGGCACTAATTCTGGACTTTTCAGGACTTTATCATGAGCAGTCTGTTCATCACTAGACTGTGAGACTTCCTCCATTAAGTCATGAACTTCAGAAAGATTTGTCACAGTTGTAAATCTTTCTAGGGAAACTATACATCCTGGGTCTAAATTGTTTTCACTATCAGGGAATTTTTGTGATTATGTGTGACAACGCCTCTGCTTACCAACTTGGCAAGAAATTAAGTTAAAAAATAACGTATAATGACTGGCAACAGTGCCATTGCTAGCAAATAATATTGCTGTGCTAATGCTGCCTTGCAGAAAATAGCAATTTCCAAAATAAAATCTGGAATATCCAATGCAAAGTTATGATTACATCATTGTAACAATAACAGAAATAAATCATATGTATAAAAGCATAAACACATGTCAAAACTGTAAAACCGCAAAATAGTCAAGATCTTGACAAACTGAGCCCCAGCGGTTGATCTTCTCCAGGATTTGCCTCGTTGAAGCTTTTGTTTTCTTCTCTATTTCTATCTGACCATAAGATAAAAAGGTAATGGTTTTACCCAGTTTTCAATTACTGTGTATACTTTACTTCATAATTTTAATTCACAGTTCTACTATAAGTCAAGCAATACAAGCACACAATGATTTTTCCCTCTCTCTGCTTTAAGCTCAAAGATCTTCTGAACCTAGGGCAATTTTTTTTGTCAATCTTAAAGTAATCACCGTAAGCACTTTTTTGGTCATTAGTGTATCTGTACTTGTCTACCCCACAAAAACCTTGTCTGGTGCCATAAGATTTTCTTGACCTATTAGTCCCAAGTCTTTTTAAAGAACTAACTGATATCAGAAATGACATACAGGACTCCTCGTCCAGCAATGGCGGAAGTGTTCATAGTTGCAAGGTTGGGAGAGATTCTTAGTGTCTCATGCCCAACTCCCATAACCTCACTTTTAGGCTATTAGACAACCACTCCTCTCAGGCTTGTTACTTTTGGGACACTTAAGGAACTTATGGTGTGTTTACCCATCATATGAATTGTGTTCCTCTAATACAGTTTCCTGGAGACAGACCAACATCATTTTTAGCTGTACCTAAGGCAACTCCAGATAAATATAGAAGATGTTCAGCCTCCTAATGGCTGCTTAACCAAACTCTGCCTAATGCAGAAACCTACGGCAATGAAGTATGGACTGAATCAAGTCTACCTCATTGCAGCCCTGCATTCTTCCTCTTTTAGGTCTGGCACAGTCTTGCCATGCTAGCACCCTGTCACAATACCTGTAAGACTAAATCAAGAGGTGAAGAGTTTTCTGAGCCTACTGTTGTTCAGATCACAGGGTTGGATTGCAAAGCCAATGTTCAAAGGATATGTAAACAATTATATTATATTTCTGTATTTTTAAACTATGTGATGCATATGCTTGGTTGTTATAATAAAGTTAGCAATATCTTCTAATAGCCTGAAACATTTTGTAGCCTTCTTTTGCTATGAAGTTGTGACAAATAATATTGGTTGTAAAGGCAGTGTATGGGTGTACCTAGTATACTAGTAGAATGTCTTCCATTATTCTTTAGCCAAGATCAAGAAGTATGGCTGTAACAAATAAAGAACAAATTTACTGACAAGCAGCTATGGGATCAGATTGTGGATATTCTTTAAGTTACTTAAAGGGTACCAACTTTAAAACAATCTTACATTTTTACTTTCCCCTAGATTTCAGACAGTGATTGGCGTGGTTTAATTTGACATTTCCCCACAACATATCTTAAAAACCTTGCTCTTCTAGACTAAATAGTATTTGATATGGTTTATAATGTGGCCAGCCTATTTGAAAAAGCTCACTATAGCCTTAAGGTGGCTCAGGTATTGCTCCCATGTGGGCAAAAAACAATGATATTGTCCAATTACACAGAAGTGTTGGTTTGATAGTCTGGCCATTACATTACGACATTACATGTACATTATTAATATAGAAAAAGAAAGATATCAGTGAAAAGCAAACTTCTATGTTAAAATATATTTCTTTATCCAAAGCTTGGCTCTCTCTCTTCAATTCTGGAATTTTTATTTTTTATTTAAATATATTAAATTATAAAGTAGCTTAGTCGAAAACAGTAACAGTTTTTATATGGAAAAACATGAGCTATAACTATAGGTGTTTTAAGTTAGTTGCCATAAACCCTGTTGCTAGAGAATTAGAAATCTAATCTGAAAGAAAAGTGTGTTTATTAGAACAAAAATATACATATATAATAAACTGACCAAAACTGGCAAAGTTTTGTGCCAACCTAACACTGAAAAATATAATATTATCTAAATATATCAATCAATTAAATGAACAGGGACTAAATAATTATGGGAAGAAATGAGAAGGTTCTGGCTTCTACCTGGCAGAAACTTGAGATCTTTTTTATTGTGACACAAGTGTTGAGTCTCAGCTCTACAGGAGGGATTGTCCATTCAAATTTCTGAAGGATCAGCTCAAGGATTTTTCTGAGGAAGGCTGTAATGACCTAGAAACGTCAAGGCTGCCAGATCACAACAGCCTCTAGTGGCCACACGATGAAACGGTTCTGTAAGTCTTTTTCTTTTAATTAAAAAGGCATTTGCCTTTAAAACTGTGGTTTTTGAATTATAATAGTCAGCTGGATTCTATCCACTGCCCTGCTCTATTGCCAGTTATTCTCCCAGAACCTAAATCCCTTTGTTCCAGTCTTTCATGGATTATTAGCTGCTAGTAGGGAACCCACTGCTATTAAAAGACACACTATGCCCCTGTAGGCACTTATTTATGCAGCATGACTTTTAGAGTACCTCTCTAATTTCCAGTCTTTTTCTTATTAACTAAGCAACTTTTCGCAAGCAATTTGACTGTCCAGTGCTTTGCCTAATGTCCCTTCTGCTCCTGACATTCCCTTAGTATATAGTGCACTGGACGATGCCAAGCAGGCCAAATATGTAAAGCACTGACTCATTTCTTCAAAGGAGCTTTGGTTTTTTGATTTGCAGGATTGTTAATGAATGCCGACTTCTGGTTTGATGTGTAATTATAAGGAGCATGAGGTGGAAGGGGAGGAGCTTTAAGGATGATGGAGGAAATGACGTAAGTCATTTTGTGGCCATTGGTGTTCAGGTCTATAGATGAAAAGGGGGAAGATGTTAGTGACAGTTCCTGCCCACATCTTGGGCAATTAGTGCACATGACTGACAGTATATTTAAAGTTGAACTCTGAAGTGAGAATCCAAAGTACTAAGGTTGTCACATTCATATCTCAGATATATGTATTACAGAGATAAATGAGTATGGAGTGAGAGTATAATTTTATCTCACAAATCCATGGTGGCATCTTTATTGAAGATCCGCCTCTCCAAGTTTTCAATTCAAAACTGCAACCTTATGTGAAAGGGTTCCAGGTTGTGGGTTACTTTTGTTGTAATGGAGGAATCGATTTAATAATATTTTAGCGTAAACATCCACATATGTTGCAGTTTTTGAGTATTCAAATAGAATACTTTATGTGGATTATGCAACATGAGTAATGTAAGGTTTTTTAATGAACATTTTGATATGTTGTGCTGTTTCCAGCATTGGCTGTTTCAACAAGGTAAGTAAAATAAAAAATATATATTTTTGAGTGGAGTATTGTTTTAATATATTGTGTAAAAAAACCTTCACTGATTATGTCTGTGAAATCCTGTTCTTGTGCACCATTATTTGTAAGGTTAGCCCAGTTAATATACGGTTGATCGAAGTCCCCCATCAAAATAATATGCCCTTCTAAACCTGATTTTTTTTAATTACATATGGTTATTAAAACTATTGTCTGCATTAGTAGCTCGATAACACACTCTCAATATTAGGATCCCTGACGCTTTCTTCTTGAAATCCAGATATCTGCCTTAAAATGTGGCTCATCACCCATTTGAAGCAGGCACGTCTTCAAATTCTTCTTAGCATACAACTCCCCCATCTTTTCAAACTTTTCTTTCTTTCCTATATAAAGTGTATCCATTTTTGTTCTACTCACCCTCATCCCTCTGCATTTAGCCAGGTCTCTGTTACTGCTGTGGTGTTATTATTCTGAGAATCTACATTTAACTCCAGCTCACTCATTTTATTCGTGATACCTCTAACATTAGTACAGGCAGTTTCAATATACTTTGACTTTTTATCCATTGGTTAGAAATTTCAGAGTTATCTTTTATATCTGCATTAATACTGCTGTGCTTTCTGTTACGTGAATTTGTTAACCTGACCTGTCTGAAACTCCCGGCCCTATACCTTAGTTTATACAATCTCAACCAGTTACTCATATGCCATTTTACTGACATAGCTAGACCTCCTTTGAATTGTTTCAAAAACAGTGTAAAACGTTACCAGACATCACAGTTTTGCAAAACATATATTTTCTTTGTGATAAAATTATGACATTGCACTAAGCAAAACAGACCTGAAATAAATAGCTAGTGATGATAAACAGAAATTGACAGTCTAACTTGCTTTGAACACTGATTGCGGCAAATTACTCCTATCTGACATCTTTCAAAGATTACGACAAATATTTTAAAATGTGATTGCAAGTACCATTATTAAGACACAGTAGTGTTTGAGTCGCATTAGTTGTTAAAATGTGTCCATTTCCTATAATCTTACATTTTATCAACACATAATTTTGCTTCTTTGTTCACTGTTCTTAAAATCTTTCATGTTGCAATTGAAAACGCACTTCACAGGGCTTTTTTTTTTTTTTTTTACTTAGCCCCATCTCTTGTCAGTGGCTAATTTACTAAACCCTAACTGGATGTTAGCTGTCTGGTGTGTCAGTCACTTGAAGGTAACTTGAGTGCATTTTGTGCAGTGATGATATCATGCATTGTGTTCACATCGAATGCAGTCACATATAGCAGTGGTAGCCATTTCCCCCAATGTAAAAGGTGATATTTAGCTCTTCTGATTTTCGTTGAATCTGTGGAATAAATTTCTGTGATTTTTGCTGTTGCATTTCTCCTTTTAAAGTCTGATTTTGCATATTGTTTTTCAATTTTATTTCAACATTGTAATGAAACAAAATATTAAAAATAATACAACATAATGCTCATTGTAAGAGCGAAGAAGCATACTTTGCTAGCTTAATATGGGGCTTCTGTTTAGTTTTCTTCTCATGTTAGTGTTATGTCCTGTTAGATTTTCTAGCACTATGTGCTTTGTATTTTCTGTTTGTCCCTTGTTTTTGCTTAAACTCAGCAGTAATAAAACATTCCATTCCACCTTATTCTGTCTGTGGTACCAGGCACATACAATAAAACATATTTATAGTAATGACACTATCAAAAATAGCTGGCATTTAAAAAAAATTATAACCACACAATTGAGTTGTCTGCATTTAGACAGACACTAAGAGACAAAAAAAGAAATAAAAGAAAGATAAGAAAACAGGCCTTATTGTTAACCTGAGAAATAGGAAGCTAACAACTCTATTTCATTGTCATGAAGGAAGGTTTTTAGTTTGTTTTGCTTGCCCACCCCCGGGTTTGGTTTACTGGATATACAATTTAAACGGATTATTTTCCTGGGAATTGTTACATATGCATTATTTTCAGTTTTACTTTAAAAATTCGTAAAAACAATATTTGTCCTTTATTCCCGGCCCCAGGCGTGGTTAAATCTCTTTCTCGTGGGACGTATAACGCTGCTCACGTTGTGAAGGTGGGGGGGGGCTAAATGCACGCTTAAGAGAAGCGGTCGGATCATCTCCTGGCTTGCTGCTGCTGCTGGCGAGCTATGTATTTTGCATGTCGCTTGTTGTTTTTAAGAGCTGGGAGCACATGAAGTGTGTCTGCCAAAAGCATTCTAATAACTGCAAAGTTAGATGTCTGTGAACTTGTTTTAAATATTTTGTAAGTAGGGCGTGACATGCAAAAGTCACCGTCTCACGGGTTTTGCTTCCTAACGTTGTAATATCTAGTCTCTTTTTCCATTATGATGTATTACTCACGTTTGAAATTATGTTCATTTAATAAATTTTGCCACCATTATTTTTTATGGATGCTATATTGTCCATCCTGTTGTTAGCAATGGCTATATTGCCACTACATGACCCCAGAAAGTTCCTCTTTGTAGTGTCTTCTTTCTGAAGGTATTAAAGATGTTCTCATGCTGCATCTGGTGTCCAAACGTTTTGATTCAGCGAACAATCTATAGTGGTGTAAATATCAATAGGCAATCTATAGCAGATCAATGCCCAAGTACATTACAATTCTGAATTTCTGCATTGCATAATTAAGTATTAAACATTATTTGCATTAAAAAATATAAACATATTAGTTTGTAACCATCATACTTGAAACACTTAAAACAAGTAACAATATCAAACATATGGAAGAATTCAAAAAGATATAAAATGTAATAAAATAGGCATCATACAGAAAAAGGTTTGGGGAAGGCCATCTCATATACTTGAAAAAGGCAGTCAAAATACATCTTCACAGACATGAGTTTAAGTCAGAACTGAAAACCAGTCTGTAAATATGGTGGATTACAGGAAGAGGTGGAGTCAAGGAGGAACAGGAACTGATGTGGCAGCAACAAGTGGAGAACAGATCAGATGAAAGCGCCAACCCCTGGTCTGGCTGAAAAATAACACTATTTGAGAGTATAAACCGTCTCCTACGTATGTGCAAGTGTATGACATACTTTGCTGTGATTGACTTTGCATCCTGGCTGGGGTTTGTTCCTGCCTTGTCTCCTATGCTAGTTGAGATATGTTCCTGAAGACCCCTGTGACCTTGTTCAGGACTAAGTAGATTAGAAAATGACTGACTCACTGACATACCTCTGAATTACTAGACTACAGTATATAGCACAATTATATGAAAACATATATTGTACATTTAGGAACTAAATGAAAGCTGGTACAATGCTCCTCTGTCACTCCTGCTGAAGGAATTTGTCTTCATCAGAATGTCATTTTGGGTATGACTGGCCATATACATCAATTTGTCATTTAAAAGGGACTGACCTGTGCATTGATGCTACAGAATGATTTATAGTTAACATATTCAGTCTCTAATTAGCTTGGCAGTACCTTTATTTGTATACGAGTGCTGTCTACTGTGCTTATGATACTTGGAAAGCTTAAATAAGTATGTCTAGTGTCATGATACAGCTTTAGATAAATAAATATTACAGTGATTCATATACCAAATTAAAAATATCAAACAGATGCAGGCATACAGTGGTCATACATTTGCTGTGGCAATTTGTAAGGTCAGATTAATTTAAACATTACTGTAAATAAGAATGCAAAACTGTTAGATATGCTAAAAAAAATCCTGTCTCTGACAAAAAATGTGGTGATGAATGACATCATTTAATGATATAATTTGTTCATTTTAAACCACTAGTTTAGATTATAATAATTTACCATTTTGTAATGGAAGATTAATTCCAAAACTTTAGATACGCTACAAAAAACCTTCCTCAGAGGTTTTGTTTCTCATTGAATGTGACTTTCATGAATTCTCAATCCACAACACTCGGCTAAGCTTCATCTTTAGCCAGGCAGAGAGTTCACGCTTTGTTGCCTCAGTGACCAAGCGCAACTTGCCCTAATCCTGTTTGGTGGAATTGAAACTGCTTCAGATGAACACAGCATCATGATTTAAGTGAGGCTTACTCACTAAGCATACTTCTTGTAATACCTCCCTGGTTTTGACCTCAGCATGATTATTGTATTGTGCTATCTTTTTTATTTTCTAGTTAATTTCAATATATTTGTCACCAATGGTTCATACAGACCACAACTTACAAGGGCTTGATTCATACCCTACCTCTAACACAGTCAGCAAGGATACCTACCTATATAAATAGTTCTTAAAGTGATTTTACAACACACCAAAAAATAAGTTAATACCTGTAAAAAAAAAATAAAAATAGGAATACTAACCAAGAAAATAAAAAATGAATGTTCAAAACGACATGCGTAGATTGAAAATTTCTTCAAAATAGTATTTACATACGAAAAAGACAGACATTGGGTCCTGTTAGAAATATTTACAATCTGACCAAACTTACAAGTCTGCTATAACAGCCACGTGGAAAATGGCCCATATGCAGTGTGAGGAGTGGTATTCTTTATAGGAAGTGACATCAAGGTGGAACTAGAAAGAACAGAGCCCACATGCAGGGGTCTGAAGCCAAAGTTAAACCAAAAATTTCAGCAATGAATAAAACCTGAACCAGAAATATAAAGTCAAAAAGTAAACAGCAGAAGGTCCTAACCATTGCTAATGAACCCCTGTCTCTATCTATCAATAACACCAACAAGGTTTTGTTTACGATTTTTATTTGCATTCAACAGCCAAGATACCAGAAAGTGCATGCCACCATCCTAGATAGGAAATATGTCATGACATAATGACGACATCCAGCTGTTTGTTAATTTTTTTCCAGGCTTTAAATATATTTTTGTGCATAGTCAGGGGTAAAGTCTATGAACATGATGATTCTGTACAGTATTATTACAGTAATTATTGTTGTGATGATTAATAAATTAAGTAGTATTTTTTTGTTAATTGGATGCCAGCACTTTCTGACCCCATTCCTGTGTTGCGTGGTTGCTAATTGATGTGATGATTTATAAGGCCAGTTGTCCAAGTTTTTGCAAACTTTCTATGTATTTCAGGTTTTGGATTCAAATCAAACAAACAAAATGCAAGAGTACATTTTCCCACTACAATTCTTGGTTTGTATTCTTATACTGAGGAACCATAGCATTGATTTACTGGAGTTGAACTGAAATTTGTTATCACACATTTCATCTTTTGACCCATATTTATCTGAATTTGTGGTCTGAAATCTTTGCACCTCTTGATAGTGTACCAGCAGTGGATGTCACTACCAAAAACCACATGGCTGTTGTTCTAGCTCAAAGAGAGACAAAACATATTTTATATGAAGAAGGAACAGGAGACAGATGAGGCAAAAAATTCTGCTGAGTTCATACCAGGAAATCAAATAATTAATTGTCAGAGACCAAAACACAATTCAAAAATCAGTTATTAAAAAACAAAAGAAGAAAGAAAAAAGCAATAGATTCAAGCAATTCATTCTGCTTGCAGTAGCTCACAAAATCCTAATTTTGGATGATGCATAAATAGACAAACTTTATGCTGTTGCTCTAAATGACATCACAAGCAGTATGCAACCGAGTGTCTCTGGGTAACAACTCTATGAAAATACACCCATAATGACGGCACCCATAACAAAACAATAATGGCATTGTGGCAAGAACAAATATATTTAAACTTTTAAAGGACAAATTTGACCAGGCCCAACCCTTTACATGGTAACGTTTATGTATCTTTATGAAAAAGTGACCAGCTTGGAGACCTAAAAAACATGGGAGATCTTTAATAATCAAAGTAAAAAAAAAGATTACAGATTTCACAAAACATTTTACAGAATGCTGTCAATCAGATCAAATACCTAATAAACACCAGACATGTTATGTAATTTTACCATACTGATAGTACTTTTCAGTTTTAAACATTTACAATATTTGCTAGTAGTTACGTGCTTATTTTTTATGTCATATGTAGCAACAAAATTTGTAAATGATGTACTGAAACAGAAAAATGTGTGATTTTTAAACAATATATTACTTCAGAAACTCTCTGTTTTACAAAACAAAAAACTGTAATCCTCCATGCACACAGCTTTATGAAAGTCTCTGTGTCACTTCAATTTGTTAATTTAATTTTACTAATCAAAACAGATGAGTTGAAGTAAATCAGTATTCCCAGTTCCATCACTTCTAAAAATAAACACTTGCAGGAATAACATGAGAAATGTTAATAATTTAGCCTCAGAAGGAAAATTACAAGCAGTAATAAAGCTGGAATTAATTAAAAACAGAACAATGCTAAATATTGGGAAGTTTATATATATATATATATACAGGTGTATATATATACATATATTATGAGGGGCCATTCAGGAAAAAAAGATTGGTCCATAATTATATACATTGGTTCAGATATATATATCGGTTCAGATACATTGGTTTGAATATATACATTGGTTTTAATACATCCGTTCAGATATATATTTCGGTTCAGATATATACATTGGTTGGGATGTATTGGTTGAGATATATACATCAGTTTGAATACATCCGGTCAGATATATACATTGGTTTAGATACATTGGTTGAGATATATATAAATTGGTCTGCGTAAATCTGTTCTGATATATATACATTGGTTGAGATACATCCGTTCAGATATATACATTGGTTTGAATACATCCGTTCAAATATATACATTGGTTGAGATATATATATTGGCTCATATACGTTGGTTTAAATATATATATTGGTTAAAATAGATTGGTTTAGATATATACATCGGTTCAGATACATCCGTTCTGATATATATATTGGTTCAGATAGATCCGTTCAGATATATACATTGGTTGGGATTTATGGGCAGGCACAATGTGGCCACCCATGTTTAGCATCTCCCTTTCGCTTCATCATTGCTTCAACACTGTTGTAATTATTGTGCACATACCTGTAGCACATGCCTGTCTGTCGCGTTTTGTTTCGTAAGCCCTCTTGGTTGGGGGTCCTCGATTTCAAAGCACTTTTTTTCCTTTCATTATTTAAAACACTCGCACAGATACCCGCCTCTTCGCCTCGCTCTGTCCCGCCCAGGCTCATTGTACCCGCCTCACTCGCTCCCTCTTTTCCCACCCATGACAGATTCTTCTCAAAAGCAGAGTTACCAGAAAGCATTAATCGCAACCACAGTACCTCACATTTTTTCACCTCATGAGACGCTGGTTTATCATTGGTGGAAAGCCACCCGGTGATATCTGTTATTCCTTATTAGCAGCATTTCATTAAAGGGCGATCTGCTTCAGCAAGGAATTTAGTCCTGTTTGCTGAAAGGATGTTATGGAGGAAAACACTGGAGTTGCTCTGTTTCTTTAAATGTTGATCAGGGATCAAAATGACCAGAATATTCCCGCTTCACAAATAACTGATGTTTAACTGTTTTTATAGTAAAACTAACAAACCCACACACAAGCATGTACACACTCACACACACACACACTCAAACTCACAAATCGTGGGTCGCACGTACTACTGATTAAGTGTATCTGTCAAGGGTGATTATTTTTTCACCCCATAAAACAGATTCTTCTCAAAAGCTGAGTTACCAGGAAGCATTGATAGCAACCGCAGTACCTCCCATTTTTTCACCTCAACAGACGCTGGTTTATCATTGACTGAAAGCCGCCCGGTGATTTCTGTTATTCTGCATTGGCAGCATTTCATTAAAGGGCGATGTGTTTCAGCAAGGAACTTAGTTAGTTTGCTGAAAGGATGTTATGGAGGAAAACACTGGAATAGCGCTGTTTCTTCTGAATGTTTATCAGTGATCAGGGACCAGAATGATCAGAATATTCCTACTTCACAAATAACTGATGTCTGTTTTTATTGTAAAACTGAGAAAACCACACACGTGCGTACACAACACAAACATTCAAACTCACAAATCGTGGGTCGCACATATAGTGATTAAGTGTATCTGTCACGATCATTTGTTTCACCCAATAAAACTTTAGTTCGTCAAAGTTAGAAAGCAGCGCGGTGATTTCTATTATTCCTTATTGGCAGCATTTAATTTAAAGATGATTTACGTCAACAAGGTGAAAGAGTCTCTTATTTTGACAGGATGATCTTTTATTAGGCTTAAGCATTTTTGATTGACTTACAAATGAAAATAGTTATTACTTACCCTCTTTGCTTCAAATTGGCTTTTTAAAAAACCTTTTTGATATAATGTTTATGACAGTATAAAATAACAAAAGTGCTGCTCAAAATTATAATGCGCCTATCTAACAGGAAGAGGTGGTGGTAAGAGTAAGAATGCTGACTCGCAGTTAAATGATCATTGGTTTGTGACCGGGGTGCTTCCTTTCTGTTATTTTATTTATTTATTTTTACAAATTGCTTTGAGTAGTAAGAAAGGCGCTATAAAAACGTAAGGAATTAATAACAATAATAATAATAGTAGTAATATTATTATTATTATACGTGTGAATGCGTGATCAAATTCAGCCGCTGCGTAGTGGGGTATGAATAGGGACACTATGTGCTCGACAATACCACGAGTTCATTGAAATAATTACACAGCAAGGTGCACACGCAATACAAACATAATGTTTATATTACTGAAGTAAAGGTTCATATAAATTGATTATATACAAATTTTTAACAATTTGAGAGATGTCAGCTGGTTAAAATGCACGAAATTATACATGTATTGCTTTATAGTCCACATATATTGTATGTATATTATTAAAATAATAATATAAAAATCATATAACATGGTATAGAATCTGCAACGTAGACTTATTTTGTGTCATATTTCTTCAAAGAAGTTTTTAATTAGTTTGCTTTAAAAAATCTTACGGCAAACATGTGAACCATTGAAAATCGTTGATCTTAATCAATTTGTTTTAACGCATGCTCCATGCAAAATGCTGTCATATCTGTTAGTAAACATGCATGCGCGGCGATGTCCTGATGTCTCCATTCTAAGGCTGCAGGTATATTAAACGCTATTGATGTTTTACTGGGGTGCTCTGTGATTGAGGGCGGACAGTAAACTTTGTT
>JANRMT010062792.1:55972176-56012730 GCA_026402145.1 Polypterus bichir lapradei
AACAAAGTTTACTGTCCGCCCTCAATCACAGAGCACCCCAGTAAAACGTTAATAGCGTTTAATATACCTGCAGCCTTAGAATGGGGACATCAGGACATCGCCGCGCGTGAATGTTTACTAACAGATATGACAGCATTTTGCACGGAGCATGCGTTAAAACAAATTGATTAAGATCAGCGATTTTCAACGGTTCACATGTTTGCCGTAAGATTTTTTAAAGCAAACTAATTAAAAACTTCTTTGAAGAAATATGACACAAAATAAGTCTACGACGCAAGATTCTATACCATTTTATATGATTTTTATATTATTATTTTAATAATATACATACACTATATGTGGACTATAAACCAATACATATATAATTTTGTGCATTTTAACCAGCTGACATCTCTCAACTTGTTAAAAATTTGTATATAATCAATTTATATGAACCTTCAATAATATAAACATTATGTTTGTATTGCATGTGCACCTTGCTGTGTAATTATTTCAATGAACTCGTGGTATTGTCGAGCACATAGTGTCCCTATTCATACCCCACTACGCAGCGGCTGAATTTGATCACGTATTCACACGTATAATAAATAATAATAATACTATTATTATTATTGTTATTAATTCCTTACATTTTTATAGCGCCTTTCTTACTACTCAAAGCAATTTGTAAAAATAAATAAATAAAATAACAGAAAGGAAGCCCCCCGGACACAAACCAGTGATCATTTAACTGCGAGTCAGAAATCTTACTCTTACCACCACCTCTTCCTGTTAGATAGGTGCATTATAATTTTGAGCAGTACTTTTGTTATTTTATACTGTCATAAACAAATTATATCAAAAAGATTTTTTAAAAAGCCAATTTCAAGCAAAGAGGGTAAGTAATAACTATTTTCATTTGTAAGTTAATCAAAAATGTTTAAGCCTAAAAAAAGAAAAAAATGATCGTCCGTGACAGATACACTTAATCAGTAGTGTGTGCGACCCACGATTTGTGAGTTTGAGTGTTTGTGTTGTGTACGCGCGTGTGTGTGGTTTTCTCAGTTTTACAATAAAAACAGACATCAGTTATTTGTGAAGCAGAAATATTCTGATAATTCTGGTCCCTGATCACTGATAAACATTCAGAAGAAACAGCGCTATTCCAGTGTTTTCCTCCATAACATCCTTTCAGCAAACAGGACTAAGTTCCTTGCTGAAACACATCGCCCTTTAATGAAATGCTGCCAATACGGAATAACAGAAATCACCGGGCGGCTTTCGGTCAATGATAAACCAGCGTCTGTTGAGGTGAAAAAATGGGAGGTACTGCGGTTGCTATCAATGCTTCCTGGTAACTCAGCTTTTGAGAAGAATCTGTTTTATGGGCTGAAAAAATAATCGCCCTTGACAGATACGCTTAATCAGTAGTACGCGCGACCCACGATTTGTGAGTTTGAGTATGTGTGTGAGCGTGTACGTGCTTGTGTGTGGTTTTGTTAGTTTTACTATAAAAACAGTTAAACATCAGTTATTTGTGAAGCGGGAATATTCTGGTCATTTTGATCCCTGATCAACATTTAAAGAAACAGAGCAACTCCAGTGTTTTCCTCCATAACATCCTTTCAGCAAACAGGACTAAATTCCTTGCTGAAGCAGATCGCCCTTTAATGAAATGCTGGCAATACGGAATAACAGATATCACTGGGCGGCTTTCCACCAATGATAAACCAGCATCTCATGAGTTGAAAAAATGTGAGGTACTGTGGTTGCGATTAATGCTTTCTGGTAACTCTGCTTTTGAGAAGAATCTGTCATGGGTGGGTAAAGAGGGCGCGAGTGAGGCGGGTACAAGGAAAAAAAGTGCTTTGAAATCGAGGACCCCCAACCAAGAGGGCTTACGAAACAAAACGCGACAGACAGGCATATGCTACTTGTATAAAATGTGCACAATAATTACAACAGTGTTGAAGCAATGATGAAGTGAAAGGGAGATGCTAAACATGGGTGGCCGCGTTGTGCCTGCCCATAAATCCTAACCAATGTATATATCTGAATGGATCTATCTGAACCAATATATATATCAGAACGGATGTATCTGAACCGATGTATATATCTAAACCAATCTATTTTAACTAATATACTGTATATATTTAAACTAATGTATATCAGCCAATATATATATCTCAACCAATGTATATATTTGAACGGATGTATTCAAACCAATGTATAAATCTGAATGGATGTATCTCAACCAATGTATATATATCAGAACGGATCTATGCAAACCAATTTATATTTATCTCCACCAATGTATCTAAACCAATGTATATATCTGACTGGATCTATTCAAACCGATGTATATATTTCAACCAATACATCCCAACCAATGTATATATCTGAACCAAAATATATATCTGAACGGATGTATTAAAACCAATGTATATATTCAAACCAATGTATCTGAACCGATATATATATCTGAACCAATGTATATATTTACGAACCAATCTTTTTTTCCTTAACGGCCCCTCATAATATATATATGTTGCCAAAGTCCAGTCTTTTCTACTAAGCCACGCTTATCCCTGTCTCACAAATGACACTCTACAAGCCAGTGATGCTCTACCTTAAATGTGGTGAGTCCAGAAAGTGTTATGATGTAGCCTGATGGGTTTCTTGGATGTCATTCCAAAGAATGTCATGTCTGGGACTATCTTCAGCAGTGGATCATATTATCCTTATTCATTTTAAGATACTGAATAACTGTTCAGAATATTTGTTAAACTCAACATGTGACTGCTTGCATTGAAACCACTCATATTTATAACCATTGTGTAAGTAAAAGAAAAAATTTCCAAGTGACATTTCAATCTCTATAAAACTAGTTAAAAGTACACAAACATCACTTGTTAAAGGTAACATGTATTGTACAAGACAGTGAAAATTGAGAAAATAACAAGAAACAGCCAGGTAGAAACTTCCAGATGCCTGTTGGGCTTAGATTTTGAACCCTGTCTATAAGGTTCAGTGGTTGGTACCACTGCCCACTGTTCTAATCAGTGCTATTATCACAAAACACTTTCCGAATCAATACCCCCTGCCCAATACCAAAGCTCTCATTTTCTCACCTAAACATGGCCACATTGGTTACATCTCAGTCAGGTTGACTTCTTGTCCTACTCACTTCTGACTCAAAAACCTACTGCAACAGAGGAACTTTATACCCCATTCTGATGCTATTTCTGAAGCAATTTTAAACTCCTTCAGAATATCTTGCATCTCTAATTACCATGACAGAGTTAAAGGGTTCAAATACCATTTGCCTCCCGACACCTGCAGAAGAAGCCTCATCTGTACCATACAGAGGTCCTCAGGTGCCCGCCAACAGTTTTTTGCTTATACCACTTATATATTCCCCATGATATGTTATTGCACGTTGAGTTATTACTTCTAGTGTATGCTATTAATTAATGAGACACAACTGCTTCTATTGGTGCAAATTATAAAGCCTATGAAACCTTGTAGATGGTCACTGATTAAATGACTTGCATATCCATCAATATAATGCACAAAAAAAATTCAATATGCATATATTCACTAATCAGTCAGTGACTTTACACTGTGTAAAGGCACCATATCTCCCGTGAGACATAAGTGTTTGAATTATGATATATTTCCTTTATGTTTGCGATTCTTGTATAATGAATGTTTATAGTGTACAAAATGGCAAAAGGTTAAAGACAAAAATAGGAAACCAGAAGATGAAAAATAATGAGGAAGTAGACAAAAACGTAGTCAAAGCACAGGCAGAAGGCCATAATAACAATAGTCAAAGCTAAATGCACAAAACTGAAGAAAAACTTGAATTCCTTTGCCCTAACTAGACTAAAGGAACATTTAATAGTTTGTTTGTTTGTTTTGTTTTTTTTGTTTTAAGCAAGAATCTCAAAAATGAAGACACCACATAATTTAAGATGACATCTTTTATTAAGATAGGAAGATGGCATCATAAGTCATGTATCACTTGACTTGTAAACGGTTTGTTTTGCAAACTATATGATGGAGCCATGCACAAAAAATAAGACCATCCATCAACAAAATGTGATCAGGTTAAAATAAATCAAAAAAATAGATTACCACACATACCAAACTGAGGTTCATAATCCCATTATCTAGTTAGGTCATAGGAGTGGAGCCCATCTGTTTTCGACCTTATTTAAAAATGTGAGTGCATGGCTCGAGTGATTCTTTAGGAATTCACTATTAAATGCACAACATAGTAAGTTTAGCACCTTTAAGTCTGAGGTTGTGTCATATTTCTGATAAAAGAAATGTAATGCTTTCCAAGTGAAAAGGAGACAGCTGCCTCTAGAGTAGAGGTTTATATACCTTAAGGTCTTGAATGAATTAAGGAAACGCTTTGCAGGATCTGATATTCAGAGGGAGAGGAGTAGGGAAGTTGCCAGGCTTCTTGGTTTGACATGGAGATCCTAGATGGTGTTCAACAGTAGTTAGCCAGTATCCATGCAAAGATGTTTTTGATTGAGGTGATAGTGAAATTTTTACACATGCACTCCCAATTGGTCTTCATAGCAACATTATGTATTTGAAAAAATTGGACTAAAAACACAAATTAGAAAAAAAACTGGATTCATATTCAACCTTCTGAATTCTAAACCAAAATACATTAAAAGAAATACAGTAGTAGTCATTTTGCTTTTAAATAAACTTACAAGTGTGTTTCTAACAAAGATGGCTGAAAATAATTTTGGAACTATATTGGCAAGAGATCCATGCATTTGAAACACGATCAACTATTTTCTTTACTAACTAAATTTTACTTTTGAAAATACATAAACTCCAGCAAAGACTGGACTGTTGCTATTTTTATTTATGTAAAATGTGTGTTATCATTTATTCCACTACCTGGTTTAGGAATGAATAGGTTTAAAAAAATTAACAATTATTTTCCAAGTTTATCATGGCTAGCTTTATTGCCCGTCTAAATCTAGTAAATCCATACTCTACAGTCCCATGAATTCTGTGTGGCGAGACTCATACTTTTCATTTCATATGATCCCATTTCCAACCACATCTTTGGTCTTCCTGAGGGTCTCATCCCCTCCATCTCTATTTTGATACACCTCTTCACCCAGTCATCCTCTTCCTTTAGTTCAATGATTCTTAAACTTTTTTGAGTCACAGACCCTTTTAAGAATCTAATGAAAGCAATGGACCCCTTTCTGCAGAAATATTCACATAAACACAACTTTGCATGCAATGAATATAATGTACTTTATTTATCGAGATTTGATTGTCTCATATATATATATATTTATATATATATATACTACATACACAAAGTATTATTTAACTTTAAAGTAAACAATCTAAAAAATACTCTTTTTTATGCAAAAAGTAATGGTGACTCATTTTAATTATGAAATACAATCCTTTTGTGCAAATTAAAACAGATCTACTACTACTACATTTTCTGCTACCATTACTACTACTACTACTACATCTACTCTAAATCAAAAGTACTGGGCTGTATAGTGAATATAAATGTTAATGTTTATCTGTTACCCTCACAGACCCCCTGAAACCCATTCATGGACCCCCTAGGGGTCCACAGACCTCAGTTTAAGAACCCCTGCTTTAGTAGCACATGCCTAAACCTTGGATTGTCTTTCATCAGTATAACATAATGCCTATCACCACAGTGCAGTGCCTTTCTGTTAATTCAGTATTCTTCTTCTCACATCGTGACATTCCACACATCTATACGTATATTCATTCTCAGCTCTGTTCTTTCTAGTTTTGCTTCATATTCCACCTTGATCTCACTTCCTATAGAGAGTACCACTCCTCACATGGCATACACTTTACTTTTCAATGCTAGAGAAGATCCATTAGAAATTAGAATAGGGGATAGTTCCTGGAATTTCTTCCATACACAGGTCACACTGCTGATTATCAATGCTGTGCTATCATCTCCGTCTGAAGTTAACGTGTCACATAAGTAGCATAACTTCCATAATTTCACTAAAACAACTCTTTTGATTACATCTAATTTTACACTTACATATTGGAATTCTGCACACCCCATACACTTTCTAAAAACAAATATTGCACTTGCTGCCTGCAGAGTATGCTTCATATCACTATATCTTTTTTGCACCCAAGAAATAATATCTATGGTTCTACCCTGTATGACTGACATCAAGGAGGAAAGTTGAGGTACCACCCCGACAACCCTGTTTAACTGAAATGTAAAGTCCAAAAAAAACCAAACTAACATAAAATAATGTGTGTGAGGCACAATTCAAAAAAAGCTGAAACCATGTCAGTCAAGTGTCAGTTCTTTGTTATTTCTCACTCTGTCAAAAGCACCGTGCTGATCGGTTCAAAGATGCAACCTTTCTGGATCACTGCTTTTTATGGTGAAATGACCAGAAGGAACATTAACTTGTTCTGGATTTTATAACCTGTGCCGTGTGCCCTCACTGGGTGCCCTCTCTGGGCTGTGAAAAAAAAAAGAGGATATCGTTAGTGACAGTAAACTCCAGAGTGTTCAAAGTTTATTGTCATGTGCACAGTAAGGAAACACGTTTCCCTGTACAATGAAATTCTTTCTTTGCTGTCCACACCAAATGCCAAAACCAACATATAAAGTTAAACATAAATAATAAGTAGCAGATAGATAATAAGTAACAGAGGCAGCATAAAGTATAAAAACAAAACAGAAGTATAAAGTGTAATTGTGCAGGTAGGTGTATGATGGACAAGTCAAATACAGTTGTGTGAGGTAGATAGAATGAGGTGAATCATGGTTATAAACTCCAGTCAGTTATTTAGGAGTCTAATGGCCTTGGGAAAGAAAGAGTTCTTTAGCCTAGAAGTCCTGCATTTCATACTTCTATACCTCCTGCCTGAGGGTAGAAATGTGAACAGTTCGTGTTGGGGTGGGTGGGGTCCTTGAGGATCGAGCCAGTTCTCCTGCGGACTCTGCAGTTGTAGATGCTTTGCAGAGAAAGCAGTGGGGTCCTGGTAGTTGTGCTTACCTCAGTTGAGCTTGTCAGGGGACACCGGGTATAAATGTGTGACACCTGTCTAAGATTCTTTCATCCATCCAAAGCTGTCATGACAGCCACTAGCTTCTTATAACCCTGATCAAGATTAGTGATTTCATAATACTGAATAAAGTGATGAAACTCCATTCATGAAGTGTAAGCAAAATCCAAAATATTGACAAACACCCGGCAGTTAGTGAGAAACGGCTATGCTTTTTTTTATTGTAGAATACTTTACATTTATTTAGAAAACTCAAAAACTACTGCAGTAAAGGAATCTACTATTTCTGACAACCAGATCCTTAGAGAAGACCATTCTTTTAAATGTGGATATTTATTCTCTGGAAAATGAAGTGAACTGAAGCTTAAAAGCAAACCATTATTGTGTTAATAAATTTATGTGCATTTAAACATTTCGTATAAACATTTTTGGAAGAAATGTGTTTTTTGATGGACTTTGGCATGCAAATCTGGAGAATGATTCTGAACAAACAAGGCCCAAATATTTCTTACTGAAGCATTCAGTTGTTGCAAAGCCTTCAGCAAACCATTTAGCAATGTTTCAAAAGACCTGAAAAGCGTGCGTAGATCTTCTATGGCTCGGCCTCCTAGGGATCAATTCATTTTGTGTTTAGGTTTCTGAAGCTCTTTTGAGAATTCTCTGACATCCCCTGCTGCGTGGCCGTTTAGCTTATATAAAATAATCAAGGTGAGCTCTCAATGCATTGATTATCCCACATGACTTCTAAATGATTTAAAGGTTTACTGCTGTCTGCTTTTTAGGTTTTTCTTGAATTTTATTTTATTAGATTTCTAGGAAAGACGGGTAACTATTTTATAACAGTGAAGGTCAAATTAGTAACTGTTAAGAGCAGAGCTTTCCAAAGAACAAGTAAAAATCAACTGATAGAAATGTCTAAGTTTAAATTTACTGAAGCAAACATTGATTTTAAAGAGTGAGTTGCCAGGACAGGGCTAGTATGAGCAATAATACCTGCTAATGGGTTTCCTTTTAAACTGCTGGTAATCAGAAATACAAAGTCATTCAGCCATTGACTGTTTGCATTGGAATGCTTGGCTGGCTAATAAAAGTGTATGCTTCCAGAACACATGCTACTAAATGTACTGATCCCTACACTGCATTGTATCAGTCCTGTAACTTGCAGGTGTCTCCATCCTCACATTTTTCTGTTTTCATATTTTATAACAAAAGGAAAAAGGCCACAAGTTCTCACTAGGTTCATTTTTAATTTTGGGTCCAATGGCATGGTTTTCTGCCAGGGTTGGATAATATTGTAGTTGAAACAAAGGCTGGAGACAGTGACTCCGAAACAGAGTCATGCTTTATCATTAACAGATTACAGAAGCACTTAAACAACAAACACATCGATGTCCTGAAAGAAAACCCCACCAGTGTATTTAAATGGAGCTTAATAGCATGCTCCTGCTCTTTTACTCATAGGCAGAATTGTAACAACAGTAGCGTGGAGCTTCCACCTGCAGCTAAAATCACTTCAGTACACATGTACTGTGTCAGCATGCTTGTGTCAATCAAACAGAGGAAGCTCTGCAGTCTAATTGTGACTTTACACTGTAGGAAGATAAGTAAATCAAGGTAAATAACATTCAATCTGGCTTTTATATAAGTAACATATACATGGTTTTCATATAAAGAAAATCGCAAAACATAATCACAAACGGGACTTTGCAGCTCTGTAAGCCGTGCTGTTTCGTTTTAGGACAGGTGGACCTCTTGCTGCATCCAAATGGTGCCATCTATCAGCTTTACGCCTGGTGCAGCTGCATTGTTCTTATATGTGAGTGGATGTTTCTTGTGGGGTGGGCTTCTTTTCTCTTTCTCAGATGTAGAACTCTCGTCCTCATCTGAGTTCACCTCTGTTATAGCACGTCTTTATTTGAAAACAGCAGTGTCAGATCAGGAGGAGCGTGAACGTGACTGAGAAAATAAAACTGAATAAAAAAAAAAATGCTAACCTTTAAAAGTAACATAAATTTACACCGGCCGTTACAGACTCAAATCAAAGCAGTTCTTACCGCTGCACCACCAAAGTGGTTGTATTAGGGCTCATTTATACTTCACGCTCAGAACGAGTGCGCGCATGCGTCATGGCTGCCATACATTCCCAGTGTTCATTTGACGCATCCTTATCCTTTTATATTCAAGCGCCACATATTCCTGATCGTAATGACACGATACATTTTAAAAGTCTCACATACCATCTTCTGTGCCATCTTTATTTTCTGAGCTTCCTCCTGACCTGACAGTAGCGGCAAACAGCAATAGATCACCACACAGAACACATTAAATGTATGATATTCCAACTCTCTGCACATTTA
Organism: Polypterus bichir lapradei; assembly: GCA_026402145.1. Taxonomy (NCBI): domain Eukaryota; kingdom Metazoa; phylum Chordata; class Cladistia; order Polypteriformes; family Polypteridae; genus Polypterus; species Polypterus bichir. The sequence continues at coordinate 55,981,590 of JANRMT010062792.1, forward strand.
GAATCCTTAGATTTATACTTGATATTACTTTCATGATGAAATGCATTAAAGTATGTATGTTACATTTTACAGATAAATCATTAACGTCATTTAAATAATGAATACTGTTAATAATTACACACATGGGAGTGACATGGTGGCGATATGCAGATTTGGTGACAGTAAATGATGCTAGTGTATGTCAGTGATTGTATTCACCTTGCAACAAGCTGATGCCCTGTCTAAGGATTTTTTCTGCCTCGTGTCCAATGCTTTCTGGAATGGACACATCCTTGGATTGATGGATTTAATCATTAAACATCCATCCTTTTCAAGGATATTGTGGTAAGGTGTCATTGGAATTTAATGGGCGTTCCAGGCAATTCACAACACATCGAAGCTGAACCTGTTCTCACTGTGATAATATCTCGCACAGCCACCTGGTGGATTTCTCCAGATTTATGTAAAGTATGCGTGCAAGTATAAACAGTACATCGCTTGTGTAGCAGGAGTGTCCGCTGGAGCATGTGTTGTGTCGCGTGAAGTATAAATCCGGCTTTAGGAGCATGTCAATGTTGCACCCTAACACAAATTCTTTTTCTGCAGTTATATTCTTGAATAAAAGCACACTTGTTTTGTTATACTTGTACCTTTTGTGAAAGTGTTTATTTGATATTTGGACTTCAGGCTTCACACATTGTATGCTTCATGTCTACATTTTGTCAATTATTACTAAAACATGAAAAACATTTCTGTTTTAACGATGTGTTTACATAGATCCTTGTAGACACAGAACACATGAAATGCATGTATTCCAAATAATGATATATTATTTACCCTATACAACTCTAGGCAAATCACATGCAGGTAAACAGACTTTCTGTTTGTTTCAGAACTTTCTGCCCTTTCTGCGTTGGTGGGGGGATGGAATAGCAGGCCGTTTGCTGCTTGTGCTTATCGACATATTTACAACACAAAAGACACTGACAGACAGGTGCAAAGGGATTTAAGGTGGGCGGGATTCTGAGTGTTTTTGTAGGCTTTGGTAATTCTAATATTAAGAGTATAGGAGTCAAAAGGTTAATGAAAAAGCCTTAAAACTTGCCAAATATGTTCACTTTAAAGCAGCAAAGTTTTCAGTTTACAAAAACATGACTTTCTCATTTATGAAGCATCCTTGTGATAATGAAAGAAAGCTAGAAATAATTATTTTACCATAGATTCAGAAATAAGAGTACATTTCCTGTTCGCTTGTCTGCTCACAGCTGTGGAAATGTGACAGCCCCAACAAGCCCCCAGCGCCAAACTACTCTATTCATTATACTACTTTTATAGTTCTGTTTCTTGACTTGTTATGTTCTGCCCTGGCTAGTAACAATAGACTGATGAAGCTCAAATCATAAGATTTTTTTTCCTATAAACAGTGCTGACTTTTCACCTATTACATTCTGTGCTATTATTTTACATAACCTACAATGTGAAATTCTTGGTGTGGCTGTGTATTGAAAAGAGCACAAAACAGTTTCATTGTTCTTTGTACAAATAATAATAAATCTAAAGTAAACTGACTACACTGCATTGTTTTTATAATGAGAGCTATAGATATTTGAAAGAGCCAAGCCACCTGCATGTCACAGTTTACATGATGTGTTGTGCACATATACAATAAAAATATTCAGAAAATGAAAAAGGCAGAACAGATTGAACAAAACAGTTATTGACTTTTTTTAATGTATGATGAGTCACTGTTGCTGAGGATTTGGCAACAAAGGAATTTAGGTGGGTGGGAGCACTTAGAGAGCACTTTGGACACGTCTCCTGGCTGCTAGAGTCCATCAGGCCTGATGCAAAGCTGGTGGCGAGTCTCAATGGTGGATCCTGGCCTTTGGTTGATTCAAAGAGATTGGGGAAGGAGTGGCATATGGATTTCCTCTGACACCAAGTAAGCAGAGTGAGGTGGAGTCACACAGTGTGCATAAGCTAGGAGTGTGTGTCAACTCCAAACATCTGGGTGACTTGGTGGAGCAGCTGCTGATGAAACCAGAAGGTTTTTTTAGGGCCACCTCATCAGCGGTCAATATTAAGGGTCTAATTCCATTCCTTTGTGTCTCACACCCCCAGTATCATTACAAAATTATCTCTCAGTGAAGAAGCAACAGGGAATATCTTTGCAAAATGACAAAATAAGCTTCTGTACAGTTTTTTTTCAGCAGCAATACCACATGCACTTCTTCCACCTGAAGCTAAGCATGTTCAGGCCCGGCCAGTACTTGGATGTGAGACCAACCAAGAAAAAGCTTGCTGGGAAAATTGTTGGTGAAGCCAGCAGGGGTCGCCTACCCTGTACTCTGAATCCCAATGCCCCAGTGCTGTTACGGGGACTCTGTGCTGTAAAAATGGCACTGACTTTTGGATGAGATGTAAAACAGGGGTCCTAACTCTTTGTGGTCATTAAAGATCCCTGGGCATCCTCCATAAAGAGCAAGGTGTATCCTGATGTCCTGGATAAACTGCCCACCACATCCTAATCATTCTGGTCCCCTAATAGTTCCCTGTCTTTAATTGGCTAACTATCTCTCACCACTTCACCACCAAACAGCTAATGTGAGGTGAACGTACTGGTGCAAAATGGCTGCCATCACATTATCCAGGTGGATACTGCACATTAGTGGTAGTTGAAGTTGTTGCCCACTCACTGTGAATACCTTGAAAAAACGCTATATAAATGCAATAAATTATTTTATGTATTTATTATTGTGTGTCTATTATTGTCTTGTGGTGAACAGAACAGAGAGAACATTTAGTATAATGAAACTCTAGGAATCTTCACCTCTTTGTAAAAGGCAAGTTAGGGCAAGTTATTGATTTTTTTTTAATTTATAAAATATACTTCACTTTAGGATTCAAATTCATGTGGCAAATTGATATATACCACAATTGTTAAGAAGTAACTTTGACTCGAAAAACACTGAACTTCTCCTTTAAAACCAACATTTTAAAGACACTATGCCTATAATGGTACTCACTTTTATTTCCCAACTAGCTAAGGTCTCTTCTGGCCACTCTCATCACTGTGCTGATTTCTGCCTATTCCTAAAGGTATACAGGTAATAATTACACTGGGACACTGGATTCTTATTTTTATGTCTTTTGCGAGTGGATTTCTGTTTAGCTTCTGTGCTTTTCTCAACATAACCATTTCTGACAATTCTTTGCAAGATTTTAGGGATGCAAAATTTGTAAGAAGGTCTGTGTGTAATTACTCGGTCAAATTGTTTTGTGTTCCTTACTTGAAACTGTAATGGTACATCAGGCAACTGACATGTCCCTTTTCCCTCTCTCTCTCTCTCTCTCATTCTCCCTTGGGCACGAAGCGGAAGCAGAAGCAGTCAATGGCCGACAGTAAGGTGAATCGCGTTGCAGTCGTAGTTGAAGAACTCCAGGCACTCGACGAACAGATTCAGAAACTCCTGTCCCGGCAAAGATACCTTAGAGATCTGAAGGCCCGGCTACTGGATAAACCGTCTTTGCCATCTGTAACTGGCGTAACATAATCCCCGCATTGTGCCAACCTCACCCCCGCGTCTCGTAGGAGCGACACCGCTGATGACCTCGGCGGATTTCAGCTATGCAGGCAGGGGTTCAAGGCCAGAGTACCTCCATCGGCACAGGCGAGCATCCTAACTCACAACCGGTTCGACCCTCTCCGCGTCCCCAGTTCGCCCTCAGCGAACCAATAGTGGTAGGTGATTCTATTGTTAGAAACCTTAATATCGCATGCCCTAATGGAATATTCTTTTGTTTCTTGTTTTCCCGGTGCTCATATCCGAGATGTGATGAGACGTGCGCCGGCAATCTAAGAGAAGCACAAGGAGAGGGCAGCTGGAGCAATCGTTTTGAATGTCGGTGTAAACGATATAAGGCACCGACAATCAGAAATCCTCAAGGCTGACTTTGCAGCTTTGATTAAAGACACGAAGGAGAGGACCCCATCGGCAAAGATCTTCATTTTGGGTCCACTACCTCTCGTCAGACGATCCAACGAGTAATACAGTCATCTTCTAGGATTAAACAACTGGCTTCAGGGTTTCTGCAAGAAGCAAGACATTGGGTTTATCAACAATTGGAACCTCTTTTGGGAAAGGCCGCGTTTCTTCAAGCGAGATGGCCTGCATCCAAACAGCTTCGGCGCCCGGGTCTTCTCCGAAAACATATCTAAGGTAATTCGTTTATCTTGACTATCTATCTCTGCTCTTAACCCCTTCCGAAATGATACTGTTGTGCTAGGACATGATAAGTGTTTAATAGAATCTTCCGTTAAAGTGCATATTTATACTGTAATAACCAATCTCAATGCACGTAGAAAATAAATGGCATAAACACCAATAATCTAATTAAAATTACTATTTTAGAGGAACAATGCATTAAAACTATAAAAACAGATTACAGATTAAACAAAAAATACAAACAGAGCGGTGCTAATAAAAATAACTTAGTTCCTGTTCCAAACATCAATAACGCATATAGTATTCATCTCTGCCCCTCGGAAACATTAAATATGGCACTATTAAATGTTAGGGCTCTAACTAATAAGATGTTTTTTATCAACGATCTTATTAGTGATAAAAAAATAGATTTTATTGCACTAAGAGAAACGTGGCTTAGCTCAGAAGGGGCGGCTGTTTTAATCGAATCTACTGTACGCCTCCGGATTACACTTTTACTGTGCAGATTGCCAAGGAAAAAGAGGCGGGGGCTTGGCAAACATTTACTCGAGCCGGTTAAAATGTAAAGATGTCAGTTTTGGTAAGTTCAAGTCCTTTGAGTATCTCGCCGTTGTTATCCATGGAGATTCTCAAGTTCTAGTATTATCCATGTATAGACCTCCAAAATTCAACGCGTCTTTTTTTGAGGAATTCTCTGACTTAATGTCAATTTTAATTACGAACTATGACACACTCCTAATAGTTGGCGACTTTAATTTTCATATAGACAATCAGTGTGACCTAAAAGTAAAAGAATTTATGAACCTCCTGGACTCTTTTGATTTGAGACAGCTCGTTAATCAGCCTACACATAAAGCAGGTCATATGTTAGACTTAGTAATTACTAAAAGGACTAAAAGTTGATATAAAGCAGCTCATTGATATTGGTCTATCAGACCATTTTCTTCTACTTTTTAATATAGAAATAATGATAGAAAACACCCATAAGAAGCATATTGTTAAAAAACGCTTCTTTGACTCAGCAGCAGCTTTAAAACTTACAAACATTCTAAGCAATCAGTCCATTTATAGTGCCAACTATAATAGCGAGGATAATGTAAATAGTAAGGTGGAAAGATTTAATACTAAAGTGAGAGCTGCTGTTGACATAGTTGCACCTGAAAAGACAGTTAAAAAATCTTCTAGCATTGTTTTACCATGGAAGACCCAAAGAGTGTATGATTTAAAGAGAACATGCCGTAGAGCTGAGTGTAAATGGAGGAAGACTAAACTAACTATCCACTATGAAATATTAAAAGTTAAACTAACAGAATACAATAACACTGTCCGTCTTGAGAGGTGCTGCTATTTCTCTAAGATTATAAATAACAATGCTAGTAATCCCAGAGTCTTATTCTCGACGATTGATCATCTGCTTAACCCAGGTAACTCAAAGGAATGCCTCCTAAGTACTTCCAGTATAACCTGTGAGACTTTTGCTGTATTTTTCAACCAAAAAATGAATGATATTAGAAATAACATAGTATATCTCCCCAACACTAAGGATCCTCCAAAACCTCAGCATTCCGTCATAAACAAATTAAACTCTTTCACTAGGATAGATTTACCTGATTTACAAAAAATAATATCTCAGTTAAAACCCTCCACCTGCGTCCTTGACCCAATACCAACAAATTATTTCAAGGAAGTATCGGGCGTGCTAATTGATAATGTTCTTGACATAGTAAATTCGTCATTAGATACGGGGGTCTTCCCAGACTGTCTTAAGACTGCTGTAGTTAAACCCCTACTTAAGAAACATAATCTCAACCCCTCGGCTCTTGAAAATTTTAGACCCATCTCTAACCTGCCTTTCTTAAGTAAAATTCTGGAGAAGGCAGTCATTATACAGTTAAATGACCACCTCAATAAACATGCTATTCTTGATAAATTTCAGTCGGGTTTTTGAACAAATCACAGCACAGAAATTGCACTCGTTAAAGTAGTAACTGATTTGCGGGTGAATGCAGACAGAGGCCATTTATCTGTTCTCATCCTCTTAGATCTGAGTGCCGCATTTGACACCATTGATCATAATATTCTTAGAAATCGCCTTAGTCAATGGGTGGGCCTCTCTGGCAGTGTCTTAAATTGGTTTGAATCCTACCTGGCAGGGAGAAAATTCTTTGTTAGTTGTGGTAATTCCAACTCAAAGACACGTGATATCCAATATGGTGTTCCACAAGGCTCTATCCTGGGTCTGCTGTTATTCTCAATCTACATGCTTCCGTTAGGTCAGATTATCTCAGGGCACAACGTGAGCTACCACAGCTATGCTGATGACACACAGCTGTATTTATCAATAGCACCTGATGACCCCGATTCTCTTGATTCACTAACACTATGTCTGACTTGTATCTCAGAATGGATGAATAGTAACTTTCTCAAGTTAAATAAAGAGATAACTAAAATCTTAGTGATTGGCAATAATGGATACAATGAGGCTATTAGAAATAAACTGGATACATTAGGATTAAAAGTCAAGAGGTAAAAAGCTTAGGGGTAATTGTTGACTGTAATCTGAATTTTAAATCGCATATTAATCAGATAACTAGGACAGCATTTTTTCACTTAAGAAACATAGCTAAAGTTAGACCTCTTATATCACTGAAAGATGCTGAGAAATTAGTTCACGCGTTTGTTTTCATTCGACTAGATTACTGTAACGCACTCCTCTCAGGACTATCCAAAAAAGACATAAATCGTTTGCAACTAGTGCAGAATGCAGCTGCTAGAATCCTAACTAGGAAAAGAAAATCCAAGCACATTTCTCCAGTTTTGATGTCACTACACTGGTTATCTGTGTCATTCAGGATTGACTTTAAAATTCTGCTCATGGTTTATAAAGCCTTAAATAATCTCACCCCATCTTATATATCGGAATGTCTGACACCTTATATTCCAAATCGTAACCTCAGATCCTCAAATAAGTATCTCCTTAGAATTCCAAGAACAAAACTTAAAAGTGGTGAGGCGGCTTTCTGCTGTTATGCACCTAAAATCTGGAATAGCCTGCCAATGGGAATTCGCCGGGTTGATATGGTGGAGCACTTTAAAAAACTGCTGAAAACACATTATTTTAACATGGCTTTCTCATAATTTCACTGTAATCAAAATCCTGATACTCTATATCTCCAACTCATTATAATAACTATTCATGGTGGCTCTAAAATCTGTACTAACCCCTACTCTCTTTTCTGTTTCCTTTTCCGGTATCCTTTTGGTGGTGGCTTGCGCCACCACCATCTACTCAAAGCACCGTGATGTTCCAACAATGATGGATGGATTAAAAGCCAGAAGTCTGTATGACCATCAACATCAAGTGACTCCGTGAGAACCCTAAATACAAAAAGGACTATTTCATTTATGTTAGGTAGAATGTCCAGAGGGGACTGGGTGGTCCCGTGGCCTGGAACCCCTGCAGATTTTTTTTTTTTCTCCAGCCGTTTGGAGTTTTTTTCTGTTTTTTCTGTCCACCCTGGCCATCGGACCTTACTCCTTTTCTATGTTAACTAATGTTGTCTTATTTTAATTTCTTATTGTGTCTTTTATTTTTCTTTTCTTCAGTGTGTAAAGCACTTTGAGCTACTTTTTGTATGAAAATGTGCTATATAAATAAATGTTGTTGTTGATGTCTTTGCATTGGCAAAGTGTACTCCATTTACAGTAGCTTTCACCCTTTGACCTTTTCTTTTATTTGTTGTCCTTCTCAGTTATGCTGACATCATCAGCGTCATGCTGAAATAAAAATCAATATGCTGGTACGTCATTCATTTAATTTCTGAATTTGCAGGTGTGTCACAGTTCAAATTCCAGCCTTTTCAGTATGGAGTTTGTATATTCTTAGCATGTCTGCACTGTTTTCCTCCTGGCTCTCCATACTCCTCCAGAATCCAAAAATATGTTTTTATTAATTAATGTTTCACAACTGATTCAGCATAAGAAAGAATGAGTGTATCTATATGGGGTGCCAGTACTGTTTTAGCCATGGTATGCTGGAATAAATGATGTAGTAAATAGATTGATGGTTGGATGGATTGATGGACTTTTCACATACTTTTTGATTCATCCATACTTATAGGTTTCTTTAGCACAAAGTCAGATGGATTTTTTTAGCCATAAACATTTTGTAGATATCTGGTAAGCAATGACTCTCCTTGAAGTTCACTTTACTTTAGGAGCAAAACAGATTAATCTATTGAAGTACTGGAGAAATGGAAGGATGAAAAAAATATTTTTTTATTTTATTCTGAATTCACATTTCAAGAACACCATATCTAACATATTAAATGCCAATACAAGTGAAAATACATATTGAATCTTATTGTTTTGCCACAAGTGACATCTTTTGCAGCACTGATAGGCATAGGTAGCCTTTCATAAAAGGGCTTGTAATTTAGGTGCAATGTCCACAGCTAGAGTGCATTATTTGCTCCTGAAACTGAAGTGCAGGAATTTAATCTAATCAATGGGACTGCAACATTTGTATATATAGTAAGTAGGTTTTTATCTGTCAATAATTATTTGTATTATACACTAAGAAGAATTCCACATTATTATTGATTTAGCCTGTAAAATGGAAAAATACATTTAATTTGCATTTCACTATCATGCCTCTTTGCACAGTAAACAACTATGTTTTGCAAAACAAACAAGCTGTAAATGTAACATTGTTTGTTTCATTTGCAGAACTTAATTTCAATTCAGTTTTAATTTGGTTTCTATTTATTTTCATTTTGGCATGTTATTTAGCTCCAAGCATTGTAATAACAAAAATGTATTTCAAATATGTATACATGTTTTCTTTCCAATTTGATTTTATAATGTTCAGAATGAACATTTTTTAATGTTACCTGTAAGTACAGTTTTGTGTGTACATTGTAAAATAATTGTTTTTGGCTCATCTTTATGCTTTTCAATTAGGAATTTACCATGTGTGTCACAAATCAAAGCATGAGTGTTCCAATTTATTTTTTTTTTCCTTTGACTATAATTTTATAGGGGGAAAAAAACAATAATGTGCAAGAGAGTTGCTCTTTAAAGGTGTTCCAGACATGAAGACACTGCTGTAATAAGCCCATGCCTTTGAGATTTAAATTCTGGCACTGCTTTAAGAAAGCTGGAGCAGAGAAACTCTATTGCAGCCCACAGAGTAAGCAAATAAAACCCCTAAATTCATTAAGTTCCTTGATCCTGTGTTTGCATTTCTGTAGCTGGCGAATCATCCCAAAAGATAAAATTCCAGACACAAATGAATCCTGCAGATGGTTGCCCAGCTGGCAGGAATATTCCAGGGAATAAGTAGCACTTGGGAGTCAGTTTGGGGGGAGGACTCAGTAATAATAATAATTCAGATCATCTCCCACCACACACTATGGGTGCCAGCCCCTCTAATGACAGAGCAGGATAATGCCAAAACCAAAACTGATCCTCCAGGCCAGTAGGGTGCAGTAGAAATATCCTACCTGTCATATGTGTCACCCTGACATACATGAAATATTTAACCCACTGGCCTGTAGGGACGTTAAAATACACTAGTTTTTAAGGTTTGATCCAGCGCTACAGATATATACATAGTGTAGTCCTTTAGTGTTTTCTATTTGACACTTAATCAGTTATTTGCACAGCTTTAACATAGATAGATAGATAGATAGATAGATAGATAGATAGATAGATAGATAGATAAAATTGTATTTTTCCCCAGGACAAAATGTGGCTTCCTATAAATCAATATACACATAGATAGAAGAACATATATATATATATTGTCATATGTGTACATTGCAGACAGCTTAAAGGCTCTGGTGGTGGTAATTCCTCATCAATCTGAAGGGTGGTGGTATACACTAACACCTCTTCTTTTCCTCCCTCTGCAAACTGGATGATAGATAGATATATAGATACTTTATTAATCCCAAATGGAAATTCATATACTCCAGCAGCAGCATACTGATAAAAAAAAAAAAAAAAATGATGAAAAAAAGGATGATTGACAATCTTAACACCTCTGTCATCACTTCGGAAGTCTGTCTGCCTGAACCCACCTCTTCCTGCCTATATTTAACTGGAATTGTCATAATCTTGGAAAAGTCACTCTTGAGACTCGCATTTTGTTTCACTTGTATGTGGTTTGCCTGTGGATGCTCCAAATCTTAATAACTGTATGATTTTTTTTAGGTTTTCTTACTATATACAGTGTGTCTGTCTGCTTTTCACGAGAAAACTACTTAACGGATTTAGATTGGATTTTTTTCTATAATTTACTTGAATACTCCGGTTGATTTTTCGACTTTGCTCATTGTATTAAGAATCATAGTTCGTTTGCAGGAATGACATATTCACGCTCATCTGAGGGAGACGCAGCGGACTGAGGGGAGGGGGCTGGGGCTGTCTTCACTCACGAGCCAGCCTCAGTGTGTGTACCTTACCTCTGCTTAGCTAGCAAACAAGAGAACTACTTAACGGATTTAAATCAGGGTTTTTTTCTATAATTTGCATGAACATTCTGGTTGATTTTGCAACTTCTCTCATCACGTTAAGATACATAGTTCGCTTTCTGGAGCAATATATTCCATCCAGAGTTTTCCATCCAGACCAGAGACCACCAGGGAGACGTAGTGTGCCCCCTCCTATTTGACATAGTGGTCGATGCAATCATGAGGAAGGTACTCAAGGGTAGGTGTGGAGTGTAATATGATGAGGATTACTTTCTGACAGACCTGATGTTTGCTGACGACAGCGCCATACTCACAGACGACAACGCAGAGGAGAATGACATTCTCTACATTATGAAAGCTAACTATTGGTAGAAAGAAAAATAGAGGCTTTATCAAACCTAGGGATAAAGCATATCAAAATTATTTATGGGGTCACGTCCTGTGTTGTTTCCTGTTGCAACGATCATGGTCACATAAGAGTTCCTATTGTGTTGTGTAAATAAAGAAAGGGCTGTGAAATTAAAAAAATTTAAAAAAATTAAAAACCTTCAAAACAGAATCTAATTAGTTTAAAACCGCAAAATGCCTCAAAATATGTGTATAAAATACAATAATTACAATGTAGTAGCAACCAGCCTAGTGACAGATCAACAACATGGTTGCAACCAAAATAGTCGTAAAAATGGCAAAAAGTGTAACAAAATGGTGGCAACATAACCAATATCAGTATACAAAAAGATATATGTAATCCAATCAGACACAATATAATTATGATTTATAACACCAAGGTTTGATAACTGTTTATTTTAAATGACTGTCAGATTATGAAAAGAGATTACCTGTACTCCTTCTGAAATGATGATTGATTTACCACCATTCTTATAATGATAGTGCTTGTGTGGAAGAAACGATCGTCACCCCACTGGGTGACCCCCTTTCTCTTCATATAATTTGGAGGTAATGAACACAGGCAGGAGGAAGTGTCAACCAGTCTTCATTATTTTTCACCAAATCTTGCATGCAAAAGGCAACACTTCTCAAAGACATGTGTACCAAGCTGGCAGTAAATAAGTGCTACAAAGAGGAACTAATACCATGTTCCTATATACAATTTATCAATTACACAATAGTTTCAAAAATTGATTGTATCAACAAAGACTTTTACCATGATTGGTTGCATTTTGCTGCTAACAGGATACAGTAATACGGAATTACCTAGTATGGTCTTGAATGATCAAGTTTATTGACAGTCCGTCAGCTTCACCGACCATGTATATGTGACTTAAAAACTCATACCAAGAACTTACAGATTGGCCCAGTGTAGTTAACCACAAATTCCCTGCCAAGCAGGCCCTGTCAGCAGGAAACTCTCTAAACCACAAGTATCACAGCAAGTGCACTAAAGAAGAAAATGCTTACAGTTTATTTCTTATATATTTTTAAGCCATATTTGCTTTTATCAAAATGTTAAACACTTTTGCTTCTTTAACCTGTTTTCAAGCTACTTAGTTTTGCTACATTCTAAATCCTTAAAACAGAACATTTAGTACATAATTATTTGCTACAGCCATCTTAAAAGTTCTTTGCTAATCTTATCCAAACATTTCTTTAATGCTCAAGCTCATTTACAATATAATATTCTTGTATCTCATGAAAGGGTTATCATATTTCATATTCATTCATTAGTATATGCTTAGCAGGACAAAAGATTCAGCACAAATCCAGGAAGTAATACTGTTAGTTCAACTTTTAGACTCCATGCCTTCATCTCTTGCTGGGTGCACACCAAACCAGGGTTCAGATTTTTCTCCTACACTTGGCAATTTATTGGTGGTCACTACCCCATGGGCATTTTCATGACAGTTGTTATGCATAGTAATTAATGTTTTAATAATGGATGGATGGATTAGCTAATACACATTAATAAAGAATGATTTTGTATAAATCTCACTTTCGTGGTTAAGAAAGAAAAAATATAATTTTAGACTTCATAATACACCAGTGGCAAAAAAAAAAAAAATCCATTGGCTAAGTATTATATTCAACAAATACAAGTCTAGTGTGGTATAGTTAGTTTTTGCAGTATGTATAGTTATAATTTTAATTAACAATGTAATAACATTTTATGAGCATTACTTTCTTATATGTATACCTCAGTGCATGAGAATGGTTTCAGGAGCACTGGCATTCCAGACTGGAAAGTTTAGGATTTTGTGAGCCCAACTTAGTCGTTATTGTTTATACTCACATATAAGTCAGGTCTTATACACCCGTTCAAAAATGCAACACTTAATTTTTTTTTTACATCTTCTTGCCTCCTCCAATTTTGCATCAGTTTCTCAGATGCATCGAATTTTGTTGCAGTAGCGCAGTTACCAATTTCTTTCGCTACTTCAACGATGTTTATTTTAAAACCAGCTTCATATTTTTTTCTGATTAAACTCTCAATTTTAGATATGGGATGCTCTTGCAATAAAGGTGTATGAGGGTGTGAGATACAAAAATCACAAATCAGTGCAAACGTTGCTTTGGAATACTTCAGGTATTACCATGTATTCACTTAGGCATAATAGAGAGAGAGAGAGAGGGGTTAGGAGCATGCACTGATACAGAGCACTGCCGCACCCACATAAAAAAAAGGCAGTGTGCTCCGTGGTTACTCTCTCAGGTAGGCATTAGCATATCATAATCCCTTGTACCAATAGCGTGAGTTTTCTGCATTCAACTTATACGACCGACATTATAAAATACCTGAAATTACACTGTGAAATCAAGTCCCGACTTATTCGCGGGAGAAATTATCTGTGAGTATATATGGTAACTCTTTTCTCTCATACAGTCAGGATATGAGGTGGGCAAAGACTTGCTGGCTGAGAGGAAGACAGAAGCAAGAGTTACAGAGAGAAAAAGAGAGGCAGTATTTATATTTTAGAGGTAATCTAAGTCTGTTGTTAAAAGATGTATTGTGGAAGTGAATGCTAAAACCTTCATATTTTCCAGTAAGACCTTCTAATGAATGCTCCAAATCCTTTTTACCTAGCTTCAGGCAGAAAAACATATTGTATCCATCTAGAATTTTTCAAGGTAATGACAAACATTGTCGTATGTGAAACTGTTAACATCTTTTATGGAGAGAAAACATCTATTTTTCTCATTATCATTTGTGGTGATTTTCTTGCAAAAAAAAAAAAACTCTCAGTATTACATGAAAACAAAGATAGGTATCAGTCAACTGTGTTTATAATAGGCATATAATGAAAACAAAATTGCAGTGTACCATCTAATACATTAAGCTTTGGCCTAGACATTGTATCCAGAGGTCAATCCTTATAAGAAAAATGCAAATCATTAATCAACTAACAATCTACAAAAGGACTTTTTATTGCTTTGCTCATTGAATCTTAAAGTTCAGTAATGGAATGCTACGTACTGTGTATTGAACAGTCCGTCTCTTATTACACCTTCCAAAAAAATGCTAGTGAACAGAACAGAATGCAGCAAAATTCATTATTACAGATGTAAAACAACATAGCATGATGTTAACCATTTCTTGCTTAAATTTTTAGGTGATACATCTAAAAGCAAGCATGTAAATAAATAAATGAAGACATAGGAAAACAAAACTCTACTGGAGAAAGTCAGCTTTTGTTCAATTCACTTGCCTGTTGCATTTCACTTACCTTTCCTTGATATTGATATTACTCAGAGTGGAATTTTGTATTCAGTGTTATTTTGTATTCAATGCATTTTCTGAGTTTTTATATCCATTGACGTTCCTGGTATGTGAGTCGTAACTGGCATTCACTTTAAGTTTTTCATTTCAGTTTTTGATTACATTTTCATTGCATTTCTTTGACTTTTAAAAATTCAAAGAGTGATATTTCAGAGTGATATTTAATATAAAATTATGATTATTCTATTCAAAGAGTGTATTAATGATAAATACCTAACCTAACGTTTCTGAGGTTTCTTAAAATCAAATACATGTATCTAGAAATCATTGAAAAACTAATGTTTTTAAATATATTTTCATTTCACTGCTGATATCCTCCTTTTTTGAGATTACAGTAATTATGCTAATTATTTAAATAAGCAACTGTTTACTTTTGACAAATATAAGACCATTTCCTGAATGACTAAAGACCACTGGCTTTGACTTGCTTTGGAGTGAAGTGCCTGGAGAGGCTTCTAATGTTTCACGTTAAATACACTTTAGTCTGCATGCAAGATTGCCAGATCAGTGGATGAAACCATTCCTCTGGCTCTATACACTAGACTTGAGTACCATAAGGATGATATTTTTCATTGTAAAGCTGCAATCAATACAATTCTTTCCTTTAAACCTGTGTGGAAACTTAGAGATCTAAGCCCAAAATTGCTATTGGATGCTAGATTTCCTGATTTTCCCACTGGTGAATATTTGTTATTGATTCCTTCCACAAGATATGCAGTAACAGCCTTATTGTTTAAAACACATAGTACTGCACATTACCATTTTGAGAGACAATTGCTCATGGACCAGGAAACACTGCTTTGTGGCACTACAGAAGCAAGCTGGACATTTCAGCTCATAATGAGCTGCTCACATTTCCTGCTAAATTTGACTAAATGTTTCAAACTGTTAGGGACAACATTCATATTTTATATCCTTTGTAATTTTTGTTTTCCTCATTTATAAGAGAACAAGTTCCAACAATGTGTACAAATTTCATATGCTGAATAGTACTTATTAAAAAGGAAGTGGTGTTTTGTTTTTTTAATATAACCGAAACCGATGTACTTACTTATTTCGATGGTATGACGCCACTGTCGGCCGCCATATTGAACTTTCCAACGTCACCAATTTTCCAACATCCCGTGTAGGTAGAAGAATGACCCCGTCTTCACGAAATTTGGTAGGTGGCTTCCCTGCGCTAACCAAAACCGATGTACGTACTTATTTCGGTGGTATGACGCCACTGTCGGCCGCCATATTGAATTTTCCAAACGTCACAAATTCTCCAACTTCCCGTGTAGGTAGAAGGCTGAAATTTGGCAGGCCCATTCCTTACAGCTTACTTACAAAAGTTAAGCAGGTTTCATTTCGAAATTCTATGCGTAATGGTCACAACGGTCAACGACGTCCGCCATATTGAACTTTCTTATTCATGGCCCCATCTTCACGAAATTTGGTAGGCGGCTTCCCTGCACTAACCGAAACCAATGTACATACTTATTTCGGTGGTATGACGCCACTGTCAGCCGCCATATTGAACTTTCCAATGTCACTAATTCTCCATCTTCCCGTGTAGGTAGAAGGCTGAAATTTGGTACTTATTTCGGTAGTATGATGCCACTGTTGGCCGCCATATTAAACTTTTAACGGAAACCGATGTATGTACTTATTTCGTTGGTATGACACCACTGTTGGCCGCCATATTGAACTTTCCAACGTCACTAATTCTCAAACTTCCCGTGCAGGTAGAAGGCTGAAATTTGACAGGGTCATTCCTTACAGCTTACTTACAAAAGTTTAGCAGGTTTCATTTAGAAATTCTACGCGTAACGGTCATAACGGTCAACAACGTCCGCCATGTTGAACTTTCTTATTTACAGACCCATCTTCTCGAAATTTTATAGGCGGCTTCCCTGCACTAACCGAAACCAATGTATGTACTTATTTCGGTGGTATGATGCCACTGTCGGCCACCATATTGAACTTTTCAACAGTCTTTGTTACTTATGGGCTTATCTTCAAGAAATTTGGTACATGGGTTCCCAACGCTAACTGAATCCTACTTACGTACATATATACGTCCATAGCCTGCAGCTCAGTCACTGTGTGAGGTGGCGTTGGGTCCCCTATCCCAATGCCTCCCACGTTGTTGGCTGCCTGCCTATATAAGGCCGTCCGTCGCTCCGGTCTCTACATTCCCTTCCTTGCTTTGCCACGGGATTCACGTCTCCCTACTGATAACTACAGCCTTTTTTGTTTAATCCACGGCTTCTCCGCTGTTTTATTGTTTGTTTATTACAATTATAGTTATTTTATAGGTATTTTAGACTTACTTTACATTGCTCAGGTACCCATTTCCTTTATCATTCCAACCCCCATTACCATGTCTATCGAGGTGATCACTATCGATCAAAGAACTGTCACTTACTGAGTGGTTTCCATGCCCGGAGATGGCACCTACCTTTTCCATTCTCTTTGTTACATATTGCACGGCCATATCAGGCTCACTCTTGATATCCGGAGGAACATTGTGTCTTATGTATTGAATTACTGGGACAGGTTCAAGGTGTGGACTGATGACGGTACAGGAGATAATTATACTACACAGGAGCACTATAAGAGTGAAATACTTATGCCCTTCACCTATGGTTCTGCATGTGAGTTGATGGCTGCCGCTGAATTGTTCAGTTGTCGCTTTCAAGTGTACCGAAATGGCCAAATATTTTACACCTTTCGACAACCGCCAATGCCTCTTAAACATCTTAGATTCACAGGTGACAATTTCAGTAGTGGACACTTTGATGTTTATGAGTGTTTAAACTCTCAAAAGCTGGATGTGATTTTATCGATGAAACCGGTTGTGTGCTTACAATGCTTGACAGATGCCGAATGTCACTTCAACACAACAAATACTGCAAATACTATCGTAATTGAAACAAACCATGAAACTCAAACCGATTATGACAGCAGCAATCCAAGCTGTGAAATTTGAGACAAGATTACTGTTCACATGACCAACTGTAAGTTACATGCTCAAGAGTAAGCTCAGCGCACAGCTTGGTCATGTTACAACCGGAGGGCCGAACTGACAACGTGGTATACAAAGAGATCCTTAACAAATAATTATTGGCATATTTTCCCTCAGTTTAAAAAGGTTAAATTTTCTTCTTAATAAAAATTTTAAGGCAGTACTTCGCCGCTGCGAAGCGCGGGTATTTTGCTAGTATATATATATATTGTAATGGACAGCCGGGTCCCATGCCCGGTCGGGACGACCCTGCTGTATATGGTCCGGTGGAGCAGCCATGGACTTCTCAGTACCTCCCCCAGGACGCTTGGTGGCAGCCTCCCTGGTTGATGATGCCTCAGTTTCCCACAGGGTTTCATGGGAAATGGAGTTTTCCCCAACCCTGTGGGGACCCAGGATGGCCGCCAGGGGGTGAGGCAGAGATAATTAAGCCCAGCTGGTTTAATCATCGGGCCCACACGGGAGTGCAATTAGGAACAGGTGAACAAGCAACAGGAGCACTCCCGGGAGGGCCATAAAAGGAGCCAGCAACCACCACTCTGGGCCAGAATCAGGAGGAAGAGGACGAAGTTGCCTGAGAGGAGTGGTGGTGCCAGCGGAAGGATTGCTGTGTGTAAAGTAAGGTGCTTTGGGACTGTGTTATACCTGTGCGGTTCACGGGGAAGACGTGCCCCACAGGGGAAGAGTGTTTGAACTGTTTAACTGTTTCGGACTGTGTTGGGCCTGTGGGACACGGGGAAGACGTGCGCCCATGGGTGAAGAGAAAATAAAAAGATTTCTGTTCAATTTACATGTGTTCACTATATATATATATATGTGTGTGTGTATAGTAGGGGGCTCCGCTGCATGTATTGCTTGTCACTTGTCGTTGTTTTAAGAGCTGGGAGCAAATTAGGCATTTGTATCGCTCCAACTTTTTCTGAGCCTTTCTAATTCCACTGCTCTGATAATCTCTAACCTGCTCTGCATGCGTATAGCGCCAATGTTTTTGAACGTCTTTATCAAGTTCTACTTTGTCTTTTACTCTTAGTCTTTTAATTCTGGGCCCAATTGGACGTGCTTTTCTTTCAATTCCAATTTTTCCAGGGTGATTATTACTTTCCTTATTTTCTGAATTTGCACCTAGATTATTATTTTTCTTTTTTGCTTTTATTTCTCTCCATCACTTTTGGGTCTCTTTTCTCCATGCTGCTCTTTCTTCTTCACTTAGTCGTTGACATTTCGTCTATAACGTATTGAGCTTATACGCTTTATATGCGCTGAGAGCCCTGGATCTGTGCGTGCTCAAAGCCTTTAAACGTCTGAGTGTTTTGCTGCCTGTGATGTTATTTGATATTGGTTGTAAGTAGGGTGTGTCTTGCAAGAATCTCATGTTGTAAGTCCCAGCGAGACACTCCTTGGCCAATCTCTTTTATCTAACGGGTCTTTTAAGTGTCTTCCGTGGTCTTCATGTGAATAAACAAGCAGCCACTTACAATGACCACACAGACATTGAGGAGTATACACTGAGGTGGTTACAGCATACATTGCAAAATGTACTGATGATGTCACCCATTACAAAAATATCACTGTTCATGCTAACTAAAAGCCATGGCTGACAGGAGAAGTCCGCAAGCTTCTGAGGATCCGTGACGCAGCCTTTAGGGCCAGTGACACTGCAGGACTAGCAACAGCCAGAGTCAATCTGTCACATGGCATCAGGGAAGCAAAAAAACCATACAGCAAGAAAATGTCTGGACACTTTAGCAACACCAGAGATGCACAGTCTCTCTGGCGTGGCGTCCAAACCCTCACTAATTACAAACCCTCACCACAGATGTGTGAAGGTGACATCACACTGCTTAACTGCCTAAATGACTTCTTTGGCTGGTTCGAGACACAAAAGAGAACACCAGCACAGAACACCATTCCCCCCTGGGCGAGCAGGCCATATGTGTGGCTCCAGCCAGCGTGAAGAGAACCCTTTCTAGGATCAACCCACGGATGGCAGCTGGACAAGACAACATACCTGGTCGTGCTTTGAAGGATTGTGCTGAGGAGCTCAAGGATGTCCTTGCTGACATCTTCAACATCTCTCTGTATCAAACTGTTGTTCCCATCCTTCAGGCCTTTTCTTTTGCCCTTGCACTCTTAAGTAACCCTTAAAGGAATGAGGAAACAGTGGATAGAGCTGGTGCCTCACAGTTCCAAGTGCCTAGGTTTCAATCCCAGCCCTGGGTTATTCCTGTGTGAATGTTTTTATATTATTATTGTATTTGTTTTCCTATCACATCCAAAAGATGTGCACATTGGGTCAATCAGGGACTTTGAACTGGCACCTTATCCAGATTTGTTTCTGTCTTGCATCTGAGGCTGTTGCAGCAATTCCCTGGCAATGAATAGGAGAAACATGAGAAAAAAAAGAATGGGTGGATGAACTTTTTCTTTATAGGCAGAGAAGCCTGTGTAAAAATATATAATAATTTAAAATTCTTAATGCAAATAGTATAATTAAATAGTTAAGTGTAAATGCATTAATGTAAAGGTGACTGGAAAAGGGGTGAGTGAAAATAAAATTACAGTTTAAACACACGTCAGTATAAGCAAGTTATCTTAATACCAATGAACCCACAATAGCACTGAATTGTGTAATATTTATCAGCTAAAGACCAGTGGGTTACTTCACATTTGAGGTGGATTGCAGGTGAATAAGTAATGCTGTTTCCTACAGCATCATCAGTATAAAGCTTTTTTTAATGAGTTTCAGTCATTGTTATTGGAACATTTAAAGACTGTCGCAGAATGTCCTGCTAGAGACAGGGACAGAAACATAAGTGCTGCATAATGTTAGGAAAGGGAGAAAATAAAACACTGATGTTGAACATTCTGCCAGGTATGACACATGACAGACCAGGAGATCTACAGTATGTGTGCTGCTGCCATTGAGTTGTGTGCCCTTTAAGTTGCCCTAACAAAATGGCTGATATCCCAGAACATGCCAAGGATCCCTAACCCAGTAAAAGAGGGTAGCAAAGCCCTAGAGGAAGGGCAGTAGACCAGTTAAATACCCATCATACCTCTTGGCGGGTGGCAGCAGATTTATCCTAACTAAAGCAGGTAAATCTCTACTGGCCTTGAACACAAGTTAAATGCTGCCCAAGATTATTGGCCCTTTAAAGTTAATGAGTGCTCAGGAGTACTGGGACGGCATAGACCACTACAGGGAATTCAAGCCTGGTTACGCTCTAACCAAACACCACTACCCCTGAATTCTGCAACAAACCCCTAGATGGAGTTTACAGCTGCCTCAGGCCAAAGAGAGAATTGACTTTTAGTGAGAAGTTGAAGCAAAACATCAGTGGCAGGGAAAAAAAAGGAAAAAGCAACAAGGGAGTCAGAATCCAAAGTAGGGATATGGAAAAACTATAGCTAGCCAAATGATCATTTAATATTAATATTTAATAATATAATATTAATATTTAAAGATATCTTTACATTACTTACAGATATCTTTTAAATTTCCTTAAGGTATCTACACATCAATCCAACAGTTCAAATCAGCTAAAGATGTCTAAAATCTTTTAGGATCTCTAAATGATAATGATAATGCAGATTTTCATTCAAACTTGTTATTGAAACATATGCTGAAATATATCTTTAACCATTTAAATATATCTTTAAACAATTTACAGCTATAAATCCATATATTAAAATGGTTAAATGGTTTATCTTGTAATCATTTACAGATCTCACTCATTGATTTAGAAATATCTTTACATAAGTTACAGATTATCTTTAAGCAGCGCACTTGCACATTTGAAGATAGATGATTTGAAGATATTTTCATGTGAATTACAGGTATCTTTATCTTTACTACTCATTTTCCTGACCCTCGCTGCTCCTCGCTCCATTATAAAAATACTAGTATGTTTAGAGCCTGAGGGGTTTTCGAGAGTACTATAATACAATGGCTTCTACAATTGTGCTGCCATTTAGACAAGATATCTCAGAACATGCCAAAGATGCCTGACCCTTTAAGAGACAATGGGAAAGCCTTAGAGCAGTGGTTAATAAACTGTTTTCTTATGACCCAATTTTCCCTTTTTTGTTTCTTCAAGACCCACAATCACCATGGAGCACCATCTTGGGGAAGTGGTTTCCAATCATTGTCCCTGGGGGCATGGGCTGTAGCGAAGCAATAACATTTGCTTTAGCCACCCATGAAGACCCATTGCAAGACATTCCGCAAAACATTCATAACCCTTTCCATTTCAGTACTATTGTGACTCTACACAACCCAAATTCAGACAATTTGATTGCAAATTGTTTGTTTAAGAACCTGCGCCCTAGAGGATATCTTAGAGATATGCGTGATGTGTTTCGTTAGTGGCTGCGGTGGGTTGGCACCCTGCCCGGGATTGGATTCCTGCCTTGTGCCCTTTGTTGGCTTGGATTGGCTCCAGCAGACCCCCGTGACCCTGTGTTTGGATGCAACGGGTTGGAAAATGGATGGATGGATGATTTCGTTAGTGATTCTTATGCTTTGTGATCATTAAAGGTATAAATGAGAATGTTAAAATGAGTAGCTTTTCTTTATTAAGAATTAATAATAATTTTGTTCAATGTGTGATCAGGACATTGCAATTTGGACTGAATTCATTAATGTCACTGCCCAGTAAATTAAGTTACATCATCCTCATTGACTGAGCAACAGAAATAGTTCACTCAGTACCAATATCTTAATGATGAATTATTCTGAAAGCCGGTGAATTCAAACAAGAAATCAAGTGTCTGTTAGGCATGTTCCAGTTATTGGAAATACAAGCTGGACCTGCTCTATCCAAATATGAATGAGTTTAAATATAAACCAGTGGTACAATCTGATCAGGTCTGGCCTCATCTTATTGCAGCCTACAGGTCTGTTATTGACAGCAGTAGCTCTCTGCTATCCAAGCCATAAGTTTTTATGTCTGTTTGGGGTGGGTGGGGGTTGTTGTTTGTTTTTATTTATTTATTTTTTTGGATGCTTCTGTAAAGTTTTAATTTCCACTTCACAACAGCTTAAAGTATTATCAAATCTAAGCATTTGAATGGTTTACTAGAATAAACACACATTTTCCTTAACTCCATACACAGTGATGCTCACATCCCTTTAAAAGAGAGCCACACAATACAAAAGCATTCTATAAAAAGCTACAATTTCTCTGAGAGGGCAATTCTTGGAATGCTGCAGCTCAACAGGATGCCCTTTCTTTATGTCATTTCAGGTCTCATTTCCATATACTATATTTGAATGAAATAGTATGTTGGGGATACCAAACACTAAAAAATTAGATGTGTCAGAAATGAGAATGTTTAGATGAATGTGAGGAGTTACAAAAAAAGCATAGAATATGGAATGAGACCATCAGAGGTACAACAAAGGTAGGAGAGATATCTAAGAAAGTACAGGAAAGTAGGTTGAAGTGGTATGGGCTTTTGATGAGAGAAAATGAATACGTGGGTAAAAGAGTGAAAGGAATGGAAGTACAGGGGAAGAGAAACTGGAGGTGGCTGGATAAAGTTAAAGAAGATCTGAAGGAAAAGGGCTTGACTGGTCAGGAGGTGCAGGGCCAAGCTGTTTGGAGAAGGTTGATCAAAGACATTGACCTCATATAGAGGTGGGAAAAGAAGAAGAAGGAGAAGAAATTACTTGAAATGTTAACATGCAGTATTTTAACATAACATTCTCAAACCTGCTTAATCCATTTGTGTTTGAATAACTATGGAGGAGCTCTTACACATGTGTAAGTTTAAATTGGAAGTGGTTTAAAGATATCTTTAATTCATCTAAAGATATCTATAAATAAGGAGGCACCGATTTAAAATTATCTTTAAATCATTTAAAAATAAAACATTTAAAAGTGCTTTCAAGAAGTCCTCAAATGAAAAGGTATATTTAACATGGAAATATTTACAGATATGTTTAAATGATTTAGAAATATCTTTATTTCCAAGATATCTTTAAATCATTTAAAGGCATATTGATAATTTGGTTTGCATTGATCTGTCCAAGCCTTTGGCATTAGTGTAGGGTTTTTGCGTGTGCATTCTCTTATTAATAAAGCATTTTAATCCAATTCATTTCACTCTGTAATGTAAACTGCCACAGCTGCAATGTATCTGCACGATACTGTGAAAAAATTAGCATGTAGGACTGAAAAGAAATTGTGCTGATTTATTATTTTTTTGTTTTTTAGCTTAGGTAGCCTCAGTAATATTTTTGTCTGTAATGTCACCAGGTTTCTGCCTGGGCAACAACAATGTTTCCACCCTGCACAAACTGAAATGGCTCAATTATGTTCAATCAGTGTCCTAAAAGTTCTAAGCTGTTGGAAGTACTGAGGGGATTCTGTGTAGGTCTGAGTTTCATTCTTTGTACTGTTTGATTGCAGCATTGGTGACCTGGTGAAAACTGTCTTCTGTATTGTTAAGGGCAAGCAGCTCAGGAGCTGTCCTTGGTGCCACACAGAGCTGAAAGAAACTACAGTGGCCACTTGGTAAAGATGTTCACTTCAAAAATGGCCTCAGGATAGCCTAATCATAGAACATCGGATTATAGTTATTGATAACAAAAGAATCATTTTGTCTTACTGTTTTGAATTAAAGTCTGAAATGAGTGCACTGTGATGTGAGGGAACCCATGTAAAAGTAATTTATTTAGCAATACTTTATGCAGACTTTTAAACATTTTCATTATTTGTGTTGAAAATAGTTATTTTAATCAAGCAGCCTGTTCTTGTCAAAACTGTTCCAATGTATTAATATTCATGTATAGCTATCTGGAGATCAGCATACGCAGAACCATCTGCTAAATAAATAGTAATGATAACATCTGTGAAACATTACTTTCTATAGACATTGTTGCAAAAAAACAAAAACAGATTTTACATAATGTTATGTATACAGTATATAGTCACACATGTACATCGAAGGATCACCATCCAGACTGATCAGAGGTAGGACAAGAGGGGGCACTGTCAGTAACAGTATTGTCTTCTTTTCCCACCAAAGTACTGAGAAGACACCCAGTAAGGGCAACTAACACTGACCCTTCCAGTTCAAGCCCTATAAGTCCTAGATGTCTCATTTTGAATTTGGCAGATAACAGAACGGGGTTCAAAAAACAACCCGAAGACTACCTAGCAGTTTTACTATATTCATGAATTTGGAGAAGCATCAGTTAACTTCTAAGAATTACCCAGGGCAGTGGACGTGGACCCACCTGTGTTTGCTGCCCCACTGGCATTATCATGTCTTAGCAGTATCACTGGCA
This sequence comes from Polypterus bichir lapradei, assembly GCA_026402145.1. Lineage (NCBI taxonomy): Eukaryota > Metazoa > Chordata > Cladistia > Polypteriformes > Polypteridae > Polypterus > Polypterus bichir. The sequence goes on from JANRMT010062792.1 coordinate 56,006,308, forward strand.
TATGAGTCCTATTAATCTTTGTCTCAAGAAAATACCTCCAGATGGACAATATTTTTACTGAAAACTTCAGTTCTTGCCCTGCTGAGGTGTTTCACTTGCATGTTGTTGAGCCCCTGCACTTGCTTCCTTTTAGCGTTGTGTCTCTTAATCTGCGTCATTAGCATAACATCGCTGTGCGGCGGCACTTGCTGTGCACAGGTCTTTCATAATGAGAAGTGAGGTGTGTGTAAGCACCAAAAAATGTAAAAGTGCAAACAGCCATCTAGTGGCTGTGGTTGAGCGTGAGCAGAGTGGACTGCTCCATACACACACACAGGCCTTTCGTTTATATATGTCTAATTTATGTAATTATGTAAATATGTAATACAGGGGTTGGCAGCATGTTCTAATGCATTTTCTCTTCCTCCCTCTGCAGAACAGGTCATTGAAAACTGGAACATCTCTGACATTAATTCCGAATATACAGCCATATGGAAATTAGTTCACTTTGGAACTCCTGTCTGAAATAACATTACAGGCAGTCCCCAGGTTACATACGAGATAGGGACTGTAGGTTTGTTCTTAAGTTGAATTGTAAATCAGAACAGGTACATTATTTTAATAAATTCAATTGTTGACCGACTGTAACCAAGTGCTCTGACAATGAATGATGGAGTTTATTATTTCTACTTTATTTTCCATGGTGATGGTTTTTCTCTTCTTTACTGTATCACCAGCACCTGCATCAGATTTGTGTTTCAGAGATATTCTTGGGTGAAGGGTGAAGACAAAAGGTTAAGTTGAGCTCTTCTGTACAGCACCGTACACACTATCACAGCAGGAAGGCACCCGTTGTCGGCACGTCTGGTGTACTGACGAGAGACAACTTACTGCTATGTACATAACAGTAGAAGCAGGCTTGCTATTGAGAATGAATGGGGGCAGCGAGGGGCGATTCACAATTTGCCCACCACACAGTCACCTCCACTTGCATACAGTATGCTGCCTGCAGCATCTGCCTACTGAGAACGAACAGGGTGCGGCCAAAGACAGGTAGTGAATCGCCCACCACTGCCCACAGTCAACAGGCAGACACCTGAGGCACACTATACAATGCTGACCCTCGCCACTCCTTTCATCCTCAATGGCCTCCATTCAGCCACAACCGGGTCACCACTTGCAGCATCACCAGCTGCCCACCGAGAACGAACGGGGCAGTCAGGAGCAGTAGCTGCAGCGGCGTGGTGGGTGTACAGCGAACTGTCCCATCAAGCCTCCGTTCTCACACAAGCGGTAGCTGTGGACCTGGCAACTATGGACTATGGTCACTGCTTGCCACACACCAAGCCGCCCACTGAGATTGATTCATCAACCAGAGCCGCCCGAGGGACATTACACTGTGCGAGCAGCGAAATCTTTCCCTCCAGCCACAGCGTGCAGAGTCCACAGGCCGAAGATGATGGAGCAACAGTTACTGTGGAGCCTGCATCATGTCCCCCAGACAGATGAAGGAGCAACTGCGGCCCCATTCGTAAGTCGTATGTCGGATGTCCGTAACTTGGGGACTACCTGTATTTGCAATCACTGCTGATTTTCTTTGCTTAATTGCATTCCAATTATACGGGGTCACTGGGAGGTGCCCCAACTTTTTAATCGTGGTCTGTCTAATCTCCTAATATATACTGTGTGTGATACAAACAAAACCGATGTTTTACCATAAAACTGTAAGGTTGTAAGCCCAGAAACCATCTCATGAGGTGAGAGTTTGTATCTTTCTGTCGGTATAACCATTGAAGTGTAGCATAATCAGTTACCAAAGTGAAATTTCGACCCCACAAGTAATAACGAAGCGCTTCCACAGCCCACCTAATCGCCAAGCATTCTCTTTCAATTGTAGAATAATTACGTTCCCTAGGAAGTAATTTTCTACTCAAATATGTGATTGGATGTTCTTCTTCATCAAAAATCTGTGACAGGACTGTGCCTATACCAAACACACTTGCGTCTGTTTGTAGGACGAAATCCTTTGTGAAATCCGGGTTCCTTAGAACCGGATAAGAAGACAAAGCAGTTTTAAAATCACTGAAGGAACGTTTACAAATTTCTGTCAATAAGGTCGGTTTTTCCTGCCTCTAGTAAGTTCTGTAAGAAGAGCAGATCTATGTGCAAAGTTTGGGATGAACCTTCTGTAGTAACCAGCAAGCCCCAAAAAAGCACATGCCTGTTTCTGTGTTTTTGGCCTTGGGTAAGCAAGCATTTCTTCTACTTTCCTTAATTCTGGCCTAAGCAAACCCTTGCCCATAGAATAACCTAAGTAATGAGTCTCAGACATTCCCAGTTTACATTTCTTAGGGTTAGCAGTGAGGTAAGCCTGTCTCAAGCTTTCAAGAACAGCTTGAAGTCGCTCTAAATGTGTTTGCTAATCATTGCTGAAAACCACGACATCGTCAAGGTATGCCCCAGAGTATTCAGAATGAGGACGCAGGATCTGATCCATCATACGCTGAAAAGTTAGAGGTGCCCAGTGAAGACCAAACGGGAGTCTTGTAAATTCATAAAGTCCATCAGGAGTCATGAATGCTGTTTTCTCACAACTGCTGGCCTCTAAAGGTACCTGCCAATAACCTTTTGTGAGATCTAGCATGGAGATATAGCTCGCCTGACCCAGTTTTTCCAACAGTTCGTCGACATGGGGCATTGGATAAGCATCAAATTTAGAGACTTTATTCAAGCATCTGTAATATATACAGAAGCAAACCGAACCGTCTTGATTTGGGACTAATACGACCGGGCTACACCAGTCACTTTTACTTTCACGAATTACACCTAATATCAGCATCTTCTTTACCTCTTCGCACACAATATTTTGTCGCACTTCCGGAATCCGGAACAGCCGCATCTGTACGTGAACATCAGGTTCAGTAGTGATTTTATAGTTTGTAATGTTAATTTTGCCTGGTAAGTCTGAAAAGACATCAGTGTCAATCAAAGATAACAGTTCTGTCTTTTGCGAGTCAGTAAGATCGTTACCAATGACAACATCGGTCTGAGAAACAGCAGGCATGGAAGTGTAAACCCCTTGTCGGTTGTGCCATTCCTTCAAGAGATTAATGTGTAAAATCTGGAATGGTTTGTGCCGGCCTGGTATTTTAATCTCGTAATTTACCGGACTCATACTTCAATAATGGCAGGGCCTTGCCATTTAGCTAGGAATTTGTGTGGGTCGGATGGAACCAGTACCAAAACACGATCACCAGGTTTGAATTCACGGAGCTTACTGCGCCTATCGTAAAGACGCTTCTGAGTTTCCTGTTCTCGTTGTTGATGCTCCACAGCAATAGAAGAAACCATGGAAATTCTGTTTAGCAACAAAATTACCTGATCTGCAAAGCTTGGTCCTTGGGCTGTTGTTTCATTTCCTATCCATTCCTCTCGTACAACATCCAGGATGCCTTGCGGCCGTCTGCCGAATAACAACTCGAACGGACTCAAGCCAGTGGATGCCTGTGGTGATTGTCGCACCGCGTACATAACAAAAGGCAGGGCAGTGTCCCAGGTTGTGGGATCATTATGAGCGACTCGCCTGATTATCTGTTTCAAAGTTTTGTTAAATCGCTCAGTCAAACCATTTATTTGTGGATGGTAAACAGTGGTACTCAATTTCTTAATAGCAAAGCTGTCACACAATTGTTTCATCATGCGAGAAGTAAAAGGTGTGCCCTGATCAGTTAAAATTTCTCTAGGGATGTCAACACGAGTAAAAATATCACACAGAGCTTTGGCTACAGCGGAGGAGTTGGCCTTTTTCAGGGCAATCACCTCTGGATATCGTGTTGCATAGTCAACCAACACCAGTAAATATTGGTACCCAATTTTAGTCTTAGGTAAAGAGCCTACAATATCTAATCCCACCCGCTGAAAGGGAACTTCTAAAATAGGCATAGGACAAAGGGGAGCCCGAGGAGGTTTATAAGCGGAGACGATCTGGCAGTCAGGATATGAAGTACAGAATCGTTCAACATCTTTTCCCATATCCAGCCAATAAAATTGTTTTGATAACCACTCTCTGGTCTTATCAGCACCCAGGTGCCCTCCCAAGATGTGAGAGTGGGCCAGATGCAAAAGAGTTTCCCTCTGTACTTCAGGTACAACTAATTGTTCAATAAATTCCCCCATTAAATGATCTGAGATCACTCTGAAAAGGCAACCATCCTTTTCTAGAAAGTGCGGGGTTTTCAAGCCCCCGGAATCACGCTCTTGGTAATAAGAGTCATTGGCAGAGCGAGCCTGTTTAAATGCATATTCTAATGAGCTATCAGTATGCTGCAAACGCACAAAATCTGACTGTTCGCTAATGCTCGGTTTGTGTTCGGAGGTGTTTGCAATCTGAGAATATGTTGATGGTCCAACGTGCCACTCTGGAAAATTGGGGGGGGGGGGGGGCCCTCAATCTCGCTGGAGAAATCGGGTTCAATAACTAATTGGGGCTCTAGATTTTCCCCGACCGCTACCAGTTCTTCGTGTTCGTTTTCTTCTTCTTCTCCAAACCCCCCCCCCCACTAAGTTTAATAGGCGACTGGACAAGTGGTGCCCGACATTTATTAATTAGTTTAGGAAAAAGGGCATTTCTCCGTCCTATGAGTAATGGCCAGGGGCAGGAGTCTGAAATGGCAGACCAAACTTTAAAGTGGTGACCCTTATAAGTCAAAGGAAGAAGTAATGTCTGATAGTCTTTAACATCACCATGTACACAGCATATCTTTACAGTCTCAGTGTCACTAAAGCATCTGTCATCAAGACAGTCTCGTCTGACAACACAAAGGTCACTGCCCGAGTCCAATAATGCTGAGATCTCTCAGCCCCCCCAACTTCACTGGGATCAACAAGCCATCTTTTTTATCCGAAGAATAGGGAATATTTGAGCAACAAACCTCAGCCAATTCAATTTCCATTGATTGAGCTGGAGACAAGCGACATTCTTTCGCCAAGTGACCAGGTTGATCACACCGGAAACATCTTCGGTCAGCTCTACTGCCGAAATATCCTCTGTGACGTCCACGGCCTCCCCGGCCTGCTCCTGTCTCCCCAGAAATAGGTATCTCATCCACATTTCCCGGGGTCTACCTGACCCCATTCGATTGTCAGGTCCTGCAGCTTGTCTTTGTTGTAGCTGTCAATCGAAGCAACGAGAATGTCCTGGACGTTCGTTCATAGGTTGTGAAGCAGCACCAAACCCACCGCTCTTTCTCTGAGCAGACTGTGAACCTTCCAATCATCTGGACATAATCGATAATGATTCAACATCATGACGCAGAAACTCATCTCGAAAAACTCCAGATATCCCGGCCAGTAATATATTCATGACAACCTTTTCCATCATTCACTCCATCACGTCTCCCTCAAACCAGCAGTGCACTTTATGTATCAAATCTTGAAACTGCGCACGGATGGGACCGTCCATGTTTAGTTTCCAGTCGTTAAGTGCAAAACCTTTAGCCAAAAATGTGACAATCTTATGTAACACAATTTGTTCCTTCAGGAAATCATAATTGCCAAGCTAATCGCGAGGCACATTCCATAAGGAAAGTAGTGCATCCACAGACAAAAAAGGTGTGTCGTTTGCCCAATAAAGTTGCCACTTGCTCAAAGGCTAAAAGGAACATCTCTGGGTCATCGGATGGATCCATCTTCGTGAGCACATTCTTAGAATTTTCAGGAAGCGGAGGCAAAGGGATGTACTGTCAACAGTTATGAACCAGAACATTCAGATCAGGGATAGGGAGCGGGTCATCCTCTGGATCGTAAGGAAGTAGAACATTCTGAGCGATTTGAAATAACTCCTTTGGCATCCATCTGTGCAACCACTCCTGGTACCACTTGTCACGCTTGGGTCACAGATTTGCACAGAAACACAGGAGGTTGTAGAAAACAGAAATTTTATTCAAACACTGCAAACAAACATTTGTTTCTTTTTCAAAAGCTTAAACGTGCTCTATGACAAGTCAGAGATTACAGTTCCACTAGGAGCAGAGAATGTCAGAGAGAGAGAGAGATAAAAGCAAAACAATTAATTCCAAAACTGACAGGCGCTGCACAAGGCTTTTAAGTAAGCAGTGTACCGCGCGAGGGGTTTATCACGTGTTATAGCGCAAGTGAGAAGGGTAAGGAGCAATGTGAAGGTAGACTGTGTTTCAGGGGTTTTCCCAGGGGCGTCTGTGTCGTCTTGGCGTGCGGTCACCCCTCCAGCTTTCTATATACAGTGGAACCTCGGTTCACGAATGTCTTGGTTCACGTACAACTCGGTTCACGACCAAAAAGTTCGCCAAACTTTTGCCTCGATTCACAACCACACACTCGGTATACGAACAAGCCAGTTTCCCTTGCCTGCCTGAGCTGAGAGAGAGAGAGAGAGAGAGCGAGCGAGCGAGCGAGCCACATGCCTGC
>JANRMT010062792.1:56012830-56028730 GCA_026402145.1 Polypterus bichir lapradei
GCGAGCCACATGCCTGCTGGGGAGGGGGAGGGGGAGATTGCTGCACGTGTTTGCCTGCCTATCTGCCTGCCTGTGCCAGGGTGGAGTTGGGGGGAGGGGATGGTTCGCTTGCACTACTTCCTGCCTTCTGCATAGGGGGAGAGGGGGGGTCAGCTGAGACTCTCTCTCTGAGAAGCAGGCAGTACGTACAAGCAAACCACCCCCCCAACAGGCAGGCTGAGAGAGAAAGAGAGAGAGAGAAAGCGAGCGAGCCCTGTTCATTGTTGTCAGTCAGACGTGCATGCATTACCTGCACTTTCTTTGTGCTCTACAGTATTTCGTGTGCTTTTGCAGTTAACTATGGCTTCTAAGCAAGTAAAGAGTGGTGAGAAGAAACTTTTGAAGAAAATTGAAATCGAAGTAAAGAAAGAAATTACAAGAGGTGGAAAAACTGTTTACCTGTTTACTCATTTACCAATTTGAGAACCCTCATGCTTTCAAGCAGCACAATGTAAACAAAGCCAGACTGCCAGTAATGTGGGGGGCAAACACAAAGGGTTGGGTCAAAAGAACTTTCTTTTTGGAATGGCTGCATGAGGCTTTCACTCCCACCAGCTAAACAGCTAAAAACACAAGAAACCCAAGAAATCACAAGAGAGAAAACACCTGAAGGAAAACACTTCATGCCAGAACTCGACTCATGCAAGGTTAGTTTTCTTGGTGGTTTTTGTATTACAGATTTTTCAAAAGTAAATTTTTCAGTTCGTAGCGTGAATTGTTGCAATGTTACTTTTCTCTTTTTTCAAATGTTTGCTTTTTTCACTGTGCTTAAAACTCATGAAAGCGTTTACAGATGGAGTTGTTCATAGCGCGATTAGTTGCAATGTTACTTTTCTCTTTTTTCAAATGTTCCTTTTTTTCCGCTGTGCTTAAAACTCATTTTAAAAAAAATGTTTACAGCGATCTGGCTGTAAGGCTATTAGCATGAACTTCTGCAATGTTTTTTGGTTGCTTGTGGTTGGTTTTTAAATACACTTCGGATTTGTTCTAATGTTCCTTTTTTTTTCCGCTGTGCTTAAAACTCATTGTAAAAAAACTGCGCACATGCCGCGTGCTACAGAGAGATTAGAGAGCGCAAGCAAGCAAGCGCAGAGAGAGAGAGAGAGAGAGCAAGCAGTGCTGCTGACAGGGAAGGGAGGGGGAGGAGGGTGGTGGGTTATGTGTGTGTGTGCTACCGAGATAGAGCAGGCTGAGCAGGGAGCCTAGGTGTTTTGTGTCAGTGTTATTCAATGTTTTTACATTAGTTTACTATTACACTGTGCATTCTATGGTGTAATTAACTATATTTGTGCTTAATCTTTACATATATTTACATATTTACATACAGTTTGTGCGGTCTGGAATGGATTAATTGTATTTACATACAATCCTATGGGGGAAACTGCTTCAGTTCATGACCAACTCGGTTTACGACCAAAGTTCTGGAACGAATTATGGTCGTGAACCGAGGTTCCACTGTATATATATATATACATTGTATATATATATATATATATACTGTATATATATATATTGTGGAACGGGACCCGGACACAGACAGACGGACATCATTTGTTCCACCCAACACACGTTTTTATGGGCTGTAGGGAAAATAATCCTTGTTCCTCCCTGCAGCGTTCTCTAGCGGCCCCCATGGTATCCAGCAGGGCTGTGGATAAAGACTCCATTGTCCAGGATTCCCTACTGGCATTCGGGGCACCTCCATGCTGCAGGGAGGGCTCCATCTTGTGGCCTGGAGGTATTGGCCAGGATGAATGGCCGGCCATATACCACAATATATACACATATCCTTATATATATATATATATATATATATATATATATATATAGTGATGGAAGGGCCAGGGCCCAAGCCTGGCCAGTACGCCCCTGCACCATATGTACCAGGGGGGCAAGGGTGGCAAACCCAGTATTTCCCCCTGGACACTAGATAGCAGCCTCCCTGGGTTGCAGCGGTGCCTCGGACTCCCCCAGGGCTCCATGGGGGTTGGAGTTCTGTGCAGCCCTGTTGGGTTCCGCAGGTGCTGCCAGGGGATGCTGCAGCAGGAGCTGCTGGCCCCTTTTGGGCATTGGTTTCACCACAACCGGAAGTGCAGCCAGATGTCGGAATCAAGTACCTGGACCACTTCTGGGTACCCAGAAGCCAGCGACCACCAGCCAGTGGCCAGAGTTGGGTGGAGGAGGACAAGGTTGCCTGGGAGGAGTGGTGGCGCAAGAAAGAAGAGTTGTTTTGCCTGCCTAAGACAAAGTCATCCCTGATGGAGGATCGCAGGAATCATGGAGTAGAGGGGTCCTTTCATCGGATTATCGCTATTTCAGTTGTGGAATGGCCAATGGTGGAGGCAGCTTGATGAATGAGGTCTCCAGGACTCTAAACAAATCCAAATCATATTATGTGATATTATCTAATGTTAAATTTTACTCCATACTTCTAAAATTTTTATTTTTATACTGTATTGAGGATTTGTTCTTTTCTGTGTATTGTACTGTATTGTATTGACCCCCTTCTGTTTGACACCCACTGCATGCCCAACCTACCTGAAAAGGGGTCTCTGTTTGAACTGCCTTTCCCAAGGTTTCTTCCATTTTTTTCCCTACAAGGGTTTTTTGGGAGTTTTTTTCTTGTCTTCTTAGAGAGTCAATGCTGGGGGTCTGTCAAGAGGCAGGGCCTGTTAAAGCCCATTGCGGCACTTCTTGTGTGATTTTGGGCTAAAAAAAATAAATTGTATTGTATTGCATTGTAAGAGTGTTAGTACTTGTGTTGGTACTTTGGGACTGTGCTGTGGCTGAGGGGATTACGGGGAAGACGCGCCCTCCAGCTGAAGAAAAATAAATATTTGTTTTATTTTTATACGTGCCTCCGTGTGAATCTGTGTCGGCTCGGGTGCAATATAGCGCCTTTCTTACTATATATATGTATATATTGTCACATGTGGTCATGGGAGGCAGCTAAAGGACTCAAAAGAATGTCATTCTCAGTTGGACCAGGGGATAACAGAGTGCACTGACCCTTTCTCTTTATTCTCCGCAGACCAAATGCGGGAAATTCCGCTTGGGACCTATAACGTCACTTCCGGTTCCACCCTGAAGCCAATCCCAGCCAACACAGGGCGCAAGGCAGGAAACAAACCCCGGGCAGGGCGCCAGCCCACCGCATACTGTATATGTGAGTGTGTGTATATATAAATTTTATGATATGTATACAGCCAAAGCAAAGACAGTTTTTTGCTTCTGGTAGGGTGGGGAACTTTATGGATTTTCCAACATTGAATTGATGTTATTTTGTAAAAATTAGGCAAATGGACTTTGTGTGCTCTATTGGGCTGAATGGCTTGCTCTCATCATAGATGTTTCTAAAGTTCTAATAACCAGGAATCACATCTGGTTCTGTCAGAAAGCACTACTGGAAGTGTGGTTGTTTTCTAGGACTACAGTATAGAGAACCTTGGGGAAGTCTAAAGTATGGCCTACTGTCTTGGTGTCACCCTCTATCAGAGTGGAGGATTGATTTAAAATGCCAGGGTACCTGGCATGACAAGGTGGATCCCTGGAGCAACTCTTATCCTCCAACGCAAACATGTAAAGGGTTTTTCCTTTTGCTAATGTGAGTATTAAACTGATTGGAGATTCAATTTGGTAAAAACAAAGTTTGGCACTTACAGTATAAATTCTGTTTAATATTGTATATTAAAGTATAAATTCTTGCTTGCAGGACTGCAGTATTTAAACTTGTATGTAATAAGATATTTGTTCAGGAACATTTGTTAGTGACATAATAAAAATACAATAAAAAGTAGTCAGTTTAAAGATATAATATTCTGGGAATATCTCCAATACAGCAAAAGTATACAGAGAATGTTAACATTTATCTTGATCAGTCAATACATGTATTAATCTCTATTAAGTCCCTGAAATAGTGTTCAACTAGCAAATTGTTCAAAAAGCAATAAAAATGAGCAAATCCTTGTTCATAAATGGCATATTTTCTTAATGCTTTTCTACAACCCACTGTCCACTCTAACTAGGTATTGTAATTCTATGAAGTATTAAAGTAACAGACATACATACACAGTACCTTAAAAGATCTAAGCACAACAAATTTCTCTATTACTATAATAATCCATAGTGGGGATAAGCAGAAATTAACCATTGAAAATGAAGTTGCTTTTCATTAATATGTAATAAGCAAAATGTTTTGTAGGTAATTATATACAGTTAGGTCCATAAATATTTGGACAGAGACGTTTTTCTAATTTTGGTTCTGTACATTACCACAATGAATTTTAAATGAAACAACTCAGATGCAGTTGAAGTGCAGACTTTCAGCTTTAATTCAGTGGGTTGAACAAAACGATTGCATAAAAATGTGAAGCAACTAAAGCATTTTTTTAACACAATCCCTTTATTTCAGGGGCTCAAAAGTAATTGGACAAATTAAATAACTGGAAATAAAATGTTCATTTATAATACTTGGTTGAAAACCCTTTGCTGGCAATGACAGCCTGAAGTCTTGAACTCATGGACATCACCAGATGCTGGGTTTCCTCCTTTTTAATGCTCTGCCAGGCCTTTACTGCAGCGGCTTTCAGTTGCTGTTTGTTTGTGGGTCTTTTTGTCCGAAGTTTAGTCTTCAACAAGTGAAATGCATGCTCAATTGGGTTAAGATCAGGTGACTGACTTGGCCATTCAAGAATTTTCCACTTCTTTGCTTTAATAAACTCCTGGGTTGCTTTGGCTATATGTTTTGGGTCATTGTCCATCTGGATCATGAAACGCCACCCAATCAATTTGACTGCATGTAGCTGGATTTGAGCAGACAGTATGTCTCTGAACACCTCAGAATTCATTCAGCTGCTTCTGTCCTGTGTCACATCATCAATAAACACTAGTGTCCCATTGCTACTGGCAGCTATGCACTCCCAAGCCATCACACTGCCTCCACCGTGTTTTACAGATGATGGGGTATGCTTTGGATAATGAGCTGTTCCACACCTTCTCCATACTTTTTTCTTGCCATCATTCTGGTAGAGGTTGATCTTGGTTTCATCTGTCCAAAGAATGTTTTCCAGAACTGTGTTGGCTTTTTTAGATGTTCTTTAGCAAAGTCCAATCTAGCCTTTCTGTTCTTGAGGCTTATGAGTGGCTTGCACCTTGCAGTGCACCTTCTGTATTTACTTTCATGCAGTCTTCTCTTTATGGTAGACTTGGATATCGATATGTCTACCCCCTGGAGAGTGTTGTTCACTTGGTTGGCTGTTGTGAAGGGGTTTCTCTTCACCATGGAAATGATTCTGCAATCATCCACCACTGTTGTCTTCCGTGGACGTCCAGGTCTTTTTGCGTTGCTGAGTTCACCAGTGCTTGCTCTCTTTCTCAGGATGTACCAAACTGTAGATTTTGCCACTCATAATATTGTAGCAATTTCTCGGATGGGTTTTTTCTGCTTTCGCAGCTTAAAGATGGCTTCTTTCACCTGCATGAAGAGCTCCTTTGACCGCATGTTGTCTGTTCACAGCAAAATCTCCCACATGCAAGCACCACACCGCAAATCAACTCCAGGCCTTTTATCTGCTTAATTGATAACGACATAATGACGGACTTGCCCACACCTACCCATGAAATAGCCTTTGAGTCAATTGTCCAATTACTTTTGAGCCCCTGAAATGAAGGGATTGTGTTAAAAAAAATGCTTTAGTTGCCTCACATTTTTATGCAATTGTTTTGTTCACCGCACTGAATTAAAGCTGAAAGTCTGCACTTCAACTGCATCTGAGTTGTTTCATTTAAAATTCATTGTGGTAATGTACAGAACCAAAATTAGAAAAAAGTTGTCTCTGTCCAAATATTTGTGGACCTAACTGTATAAATTGCTCCAAGATTACCTTTCAGCCATGAGATTCTACTGTTTTGCTTCCTCCCTTACTCCATTTCTGAATCAACTTATTCCAGATGTGGAATGCGAGGGACAGAAGTTGTCTTTTTATGCAGGTCCAGATTGGTTTAACCCTTGTGTGCTGTTCATATTTTTGTTACTCAGCTGGTGTTCATGGGTCTGGTAGACCCGCAACATTATTATGTTTTTAAAATGCTAAAACATTAAAAATGCTTTAACATTTTATTTTAAAATACTTAACGGATTTTGATTTTATCTTACTTATAAACATTAAGGACAGCAAATATGTTTAATATTAACTGCTTACCTCTGCTAAATCACATTTATCAATGAAAGTGCTTGTTGTTTAGAATCAATAAAAATGAAGACATAGGTGGAATATATCATATAATCTTAAGCAAATATAAGTCTGACAAGATTTTTAGAGTTACTGATGTTTATTTTTTTAACTGAACAAATTGAAAGTACAAAATTTACATAAAGTGTAACACAGATTCATAGCATCTATACACCAAATGAAGAACAGAGTTTTACTGCGTGTTCATTACAAAAGTATTTGTTGCACTTTATGCATGCATACCATGTCTTTCTGTCCAACTTGGGTCCCCCTCCTGGCAGCAGCCTTGAATAATGAAAAAGTTGGTTAGTTCTAAAAGTCTACTAACACATCTCTAACTGTCTCCATTTCTCATATAAACATATACAGTGCATACTGTACACTCAGACACCATCTGTCACACTTACTTCAGGATCTGGAGGTGGTGGTGCTGTGTCTCCAGCATTCTCCTTCTGAATCCTTGCCACAGTGGCTGTAGAGGCAGGGGTCACTGGATTTGAGGCCTTATCAACTCCAAGCTGTGTCATTTGCAAGATTTCCTTTGTTCCAATTTGGATTCAGTACAATCCAGATAACAAGTGCATGTAAGTGGAGACAAGTGATAGGGTTCTTCTTTTGCAGTTGTAGCCAACTGATCCAAGTTATTTGCTCCTCCTTTCGTTCCATAATGATGTTTGGTTTACTGATGAATTGATGATACTGTAATTTTCCTCTGAGGACATTTCAAAACAGAAGCTCAAAAATATAAATATCATAATAAAACAAAACACCCCCAACCCCCAGCCCCCGCTCCAAACACACATAAGAACTTCTGACTCATATAATATAGAACTGCTGCTGTCAATAACAGGTGGGATACAATGTGATCAGATCTGCTTAGATTGTACCATAGGCTTATATGTAGAGGCATTTACATCTGGAATAGAGCCGGTTCAGCTTTGTCTTCCCATAAATTAAATATGCTGATAGAAGTCTCCTTGTTTGAAGTCACCAGCATACAAACTGATTCATCTCCAGGGATGTGTTGGCCATTAATAGAACCTTACTTGAATTGACAAGCTTGTTCTTTGTATTAATCAAATGAGGTGGGAGCTTTGGCTTGTTTTTTCTTATTGTACCTGCCATTGACAGCTTTCTCTTCATGAGTTCCTGTCCCATCTTGTGTGATTTAAAAAAATGGTCACATGTGATTGTGACAATGTGGGTTCACTGCATGCTCCCATCGTCTTTCCGGGAGCCCTTGAACCCTGCGCCATCAGTAATATTACAGATGAGCACGGCAGTGAGGCACAACAAATGGAGCAAGGGGATGGTGTAAAAAGTGTCAAGTGCTTTTATTAAAAACGACAACAAAACAGTGTCCAAATTAAATAAAGTGCAGTGCTTTTCAAAAGTCAATAAATAAATAATCCATTAAAAAACCAGTGAAAAGGTGGAGGTTAAAATCCAATGAATAAATCCATAAAAACAAAGTTAAAATACTATGGCTGGAAGCAGTCCTTTTTTAAAAAACAAACACAGTGCCTTCTTCAACTGAATGCTCCCCTGCTTCTCCCATCCGGGCTACGCACCAGGGGAGACGCCCTACCTGCAGCTGATCTCCTTCTGGTCTGTAGCTCTGCGGTCCCTGGCTCCATAGGACTCTCCAGACTATGATTTGGGTTCCCCAGCAACCAGGACGCTCACGCTGGGGCTGCCACATCCCAAGCCTCCTGACTCCCACTAACTTTTGCGACAAGCCAACCACCTTCCGGTCACTCCTGCTCCTCCAAAGTGCTCAGCAGGAGCGACCACTTCTAGCTGCCCCTGAGTGTCGGCCAAACACCCCTGCTAGGGCTCACTGTCCAGCTGCCTGCCTGCTAGCCTTCGCTCGCTCACTCACTCACTCACTCACTCACTCACTCCCACTGGCTCTCTCTCTTCTCGCTGCTTCCTGCAACCTCCGTTTCTTTTACTTTCCCCTAGCCGCCTCACGCTTCTATTTATGAAGAGGACGTGGCAGCTGTGGCACGTCCTGGGAACAATTACGGAAGCGGACGATTTCCCATCTGTACACTTAGGTGAGAAATGCCCACATCACTAGCTCCCCAGGAACCGCTTCAGCCACACAACCACGTCCCCTCGCTAAGTCACAAGTGCAACGATTATTTATTTTAAAACTGGCCTCTTGACGTGAGCTGTGGACCCGCTATACCACAGTTATCTTGAGGTCACAGAGTCCCTACGTCATCTCCAGAGCAACCTGCATTCCTTGTTTTTTCTCAAGGGCTCCTCCATCAGGCTTCCCAGTGCATGTTTCATACATATGATGAAGCAACATCTCAGGCAGCTTCACAGATAGTGATTCCATATTATTCAGGTTTAGATGGCATGTACTGACTAAAGGGACAGAGACCCCTAAACAGCATAATCTGCTCATCATCAGTAACGTTGGGTCCAGGGTTGTCGTACGGGGAAGGTGTTCCACCTGCTTGTTCCACACTGACCTTATTACACCTAGCTTGTCTTACTGTTGTCAAGCTGGTCTGGTGTCTTGGTTATCACAGTGGATACTACTGGAAATATTGTGGATGTTTTCTTCAGTGTGGCATGGAAAGGTTCTTGGCCAGTTTCTGCATTCCAAATTTATTCAGTGGATTCCCTATTAAGATCTGAAAAAAAAAACAGAAGTATGCTTTAGTCAATTTTCATACAAATCTCTCTAAAATCATGTCTCTTCTACAAATTGATGCAGTCCAGAATGATTTTTCAGATGGTGTCTGGAATAAAACTTTTAAAAAGAAGACTGGCTGTCTTGTACATGAATAACTGCCATTTGCATTGGCCCTGATTTAATTTTTTTCATATTGGCAGCAAGGCAGGTTGGCTCCTTCCTTATATAAGAATACCATTCACTTTCATCATTTCTTGACATCCATATTTCTTTTCTTGTCTGAGAGTCAATCTTATTCTCTTTTTCATAGTCACCGTCAGACACCAAATTGACACAAACATGATCCTCATCCTCATCTAAAATGATTTAGAAGACCACCTGATCAGAGATTTTCATTGCCATATTGGTTAGTTTTTGGAAAGAAGCCACATATGCAGAATTCCTTTGTGTTTGTCCACAATTCCATTTTGCCACTTAAAATGATTGGTCTGAATGGATTAGATATTGAATATGAAAAGAAAGGTATTGTTGGAAGTTGGATGGATATGGATAAGCTTATGGGATTAGATTTGTGATATTTGGAAACAATGTCCCTAAAGTAGTGTTATTTTTGTTTTATAGACAGTTTACACACCTGCATTGCTCCAGGGTGTAGCAGACCTGAAACCCACCAATGTAATGTAAAAGTGTTGGAGAGGAAAGGGTCTGCACTTCATAGAAATTTGTTCCTTAACATATTTGTCAACAATATTGAGCCAAGGACACCAAACATCAGATTGAAAAAAAATATTTATTTTATCTTTTTTTTGGTAAAAAATTAAAATGGGTCTCAAAGACCGGAACATCACATTAGGGTTAAGTCTAGCATTTTTTTGTTCATTGTTATGGTATCTACTTGAAACAATGTCCTGGTAAAATAATACATAAATGCTTTTTAGAGCATACAACCAAATTATTGTCAGTAGACTTTTATATATACTATCTAATGTTTCCAAATGACCCCCAGGCGGTTTGAGAGAACACTTCACAATCCATCCAGTGTGTCCTGGTGCCCCACCATGGGGAAGATCCCTAGGGCCATCCTAAATAGATGCCCAAACCACTTTAACCAGCCACTTCTAATCTGGAGAAGCATTAGTTCAGCCCTCATGGTCCTCCAGTATTGCTATTCTTCTTATCTTATCATAAAAACTATGCTCGGAAACCTGTAAATGAAACCAGTAAATGAAAAGTTTTGGTCAGAGGACATACTGTAGATCCTGCTTTATCAAGATGGTCCGGCACTACTCTGGTCTCTTGGTCAATCACAGCTATGTTTACAGTCATTCTTGAACAAGATCCTAACATACTTGAACTCCTCCACTTGAAGTAATCACTCACTCCTTATCTGTAGGAACCAATACAGATCTCATGATACATCAACAATGAATTTGTAATATTATTTGAAGCAGTTCATCTAAATATCTTTTTCATTCATCATTCCCAACTTAAAATAACACTACAGTGAAACAGAAATAGATTTTTTTTTTTAAATGTCTGTTTCCATGTGTATGCCAATATTGAATTAAGATTTATACTGTACATTCAATCCAATAAAGTGGTTGTGGTGACCTTTATCTTATGTCAACAATAATGGGTACAAGGTAAAGACAAACATTGCTATATAATCTCTCAAGCAATTTTGACATAACAAACAACTTTACATTATATTAAATGCACTTGGGAGGCAATCTAAAGGCTTGACTGAGGGTAATCCACAGAGTCCAGAGTTGTTGAATCACACTAATGTCTTTTCTCCCTCTTTCGCAGACCTTCAGAAGGGAAGACCAATTAAAGCTCCACATACTTCTGGTACCAGACCACGCCTATCTGCCGACCTCACTTCCCCTTCACTTCCTCTTCCTACTGAGAAAGTATAAAGACCAAACCCTCCACTCACCAAATCAGTCTGTCTTGATTCATTCTTTAATGATTACTCTATTGCTGTTTGTAATTGGAGGTGATAATATATTGGGTGGACACCCCAAAACGTTATCATTGTTCTTTTGCTTTTTCACATTGTATTTACTATACTATAAGAAAATCACAGCCCAGTTAGGAAAACTATACAAACCTAGGATGACATTTTTAAACCCCACAAAAGGCATCCCCAACTCATAATTGAATCTGGAATTAACTGTTCTAAAGTGACAACGAACCTACCCCTATGCTACCTAATATCTGTTAACAAGTATTTATTTGGCATTTAGTAGAAATACAAAGTATTTTAAATCAGATGCTTGTCAGCTGATTCCCTGCTATGGCGTACTGCTATGTAACTGGCCTGAGCTCCAATTGTACATAATTATACTGTAAGTATTTACATATTAATATGTTCTCGTGGTAATATTTTAATATAGGTACTGCAAAAATGCATCTGTTATGCATTAACTCTTATGTAATAAGACCTTAATAAAGGCTTCCTTTCACCTTCATAACACTTATAAAACATCAGTACATCGGTTATTCATCTCTGTGCAGTGTGACATATGTATTGACATGATGGTTCTAAATCTGAAGGATTCACAGGTCTTACACTAAATATGTAATATCAAGAGAAATGTTTCTCAGGTAAGCCACTTCAGACCACTCCAAAGTGAAGTTTTGTTAGAAGTCCACATTTCAGAGATGAATAAACACTTTGTAAGTGTTATGAAGACACAAGTGCATTTGGATTTTGGTCACTATTGATATCCACTACATAAAATAAATGTTGCCAAAGTTAATCTGTTTTTCTGTCTACTGTGAAGGTGTTTCAATGTTGCCATAATGTTCACTACCCTATAGCACAGTCAGGGGCTGCACTGTTGCATCAAACTAATTCCTGAAGTTACCACTTTGCCAAAACTAGAAATCAGCACACACAAGGCAGAATGTTTTTGTAGGATTTTTTCATTCGCATTCATGTAGTGAATTCAGAGACATACACAATTTGATTATACAATGTCCTGTCTCTTAAAAAGACTGTCACATCTTAAATTAGTTCATTTGTAGCAGACATTTTGACAAAAGTGTTGGTAAGTCTTTGTAAATGTTAAAATTCTTTAGTTCTTGTCAACTTTAAGCTCAGACAATGTAAACTTTATTGGCACTGTGCATAATACTGATCTATTGTTTAATCCTCAGCTTACCAAATTATATAACAAGTCTTGGACAATTATGGTGATTTCCTCTTAATGCAGATACAAACATTTCACTTCTACAAAGTTTTACTGACAAAAAGTTCATATTGTTCTTTTCTCAGCTTCGATCAATTTAAATAGCTGCCACAAGGAACTAAAACTAGTGAGTACAATGATAGCTGCTCTTATGTCTCTATAGTGGCTGACAGCTACAGTTAATTTCAAAATCCTCCTCCCAGCATTAAAAGGTGCCAGAGGTTTTGCCGCCTTCACTTTAAGATTTCATTAACATACATGCTCCTAAACATATGCTGCAATCAGACAATGCAGGTCTTCGTGTTCAAGGGTAAATAAAACTACTGCAGAATGTAAAGGATTTAGCTACAGGGCTTATATACTTTACAGAATAACTGCCTACACATTTAAGGGATTCATGAAGCTACAGAACCTTTAGTGTAGCATAGAAAATTATTATTAGAGCAGCTAGACTGTAACTGTATAACTGTCTAATAGTTATCTATATACATGGAACTTGTGGAATTAATCATTAGTAGCTATTCCAATTCCTTTCTCATTCCCTGTTTCTGCTCATTGTATTGCCGTGTCACTTGATAACATAGTTTAATATGAGGTTTTGGATTTGGAAAAGCACCATGGCACTTCTGTTAGCACTCCTACCTCACACCTCTAGGGAACTGGGTTTAAATTCCAGCCTGTCTCAATAAAGCGTACAGAATTTCCTGTTGTTCTCCAATATCCTCACACCTCCTGAAGCTTTCAATATTAAATTAACTAATGACATTACACTGTTACTGTTTGAATGTAAGTGCCCGTGATATACTGCCACCATATTCAGGGCTGTTTCCTGCATTGTACCACGTAGTGTTGCACCAGGTTAAGATTCTTTTCCCTACAATGTTTCAACTGGATAAAAGAGTTCCAATAATTGATGAATAGATAGCATCCCTGTGTATCTAGTAATGCACATTTGTGCTACAAAATAACTTGTGCTTCCTTTAATTTCTGTTTAACCTTCTTAAATGTCCTTTTCTTACAGCTATAAATCTGTTGTTGAAAATGCTAAAATTGCCAAGTAAGTAGATTTCACGTTGAGGTGTAATTACTGATGTTCAGATGCTTTAAAGTGGTTGAGTTAGATGCAAATCAAAAACTGAAGCAATTTACAAGAATTCACTTGCAATATTTAATGTCTTCAGGGTCTGAATTTATTTAGTTCTTCACAACTATATTTCCATGTTGCAGGGTCAAGTAGGAATTATTATTGCATGATCAAATATTCATTCAAAATCAATGACTTGTAGTTGTTTGATAAATTAAATATTAGATCATTTCTAAGAAAAGGTAAGTTTGGTTTTAAATTGTACCTGTACAATTTTTATACCTATTAGTTTCCATAAAAGTAGGCTATGTTCTGACAAAGATCATTTTTCTTGTTTTATTTGTAACAAAAATCCAAAAATGCCATCTTCCTGATTCTGAAAAAATAACGTTTTACCTTCCAGACAATAACGTACTATACTGTACACATTTTTTATACTTATGTCAAATAAAGCTCCATAAACCAAGCCTCACTGGCTTATATTACTGCAAATATTTTTTTTTCAAATTTAAAGAAAGTGTGAATTCAGATTCCATGCTCTCACATGTGTCTGTAAAGTTAAACTTTTTACCATTTTTAATTGTTCAAGGTTCCCCTGACTCTACTACCCTCCTTTCCTAGAAATAGATAATAGCTTTTAATAATTAATCCCTTTTGGCTCAACCTCACTTTCCAACTCTGAGGAAATCAAGGATCTGTGGATTGTTTTTTTCCAACCATTTTATGTAATGGTCCTAGAGAATATATTTCATTCCATTAAAAAAGGAAGTCAAATAGGGTTTGTGGAAAACCACAGACACAATCAAGGGTGGTATTGAATGATCCAGCTAATTAAAAGTGAGCATCATTGTGCAAGACTTATTTGAGATATGTCAGAAAGAAGACCCTGGATAGTTTGACCTCAGTAATGCCATTAAACAGTCACTGAGTTAGCTTGTAATTTAATCATCTCTTTTATGTGTGTGTTTTTGGTACCTTTTAACAATAATTCATAATGGAGACGGGTGCCCCAGATATGTCATATGTCCACAGAGAAAAATATTTTAGTCAACTCTGCATAATTTATTACATCGAGGCCAGCGTACACAAATCAGGCAACCATGCAGATGTTTAAAATTCAGTCTGTATGTGTAGCTGAATTGCACAGTAGTAGCTTAAGCAATAAGAAGTTCCCTTCATTCTATGACCTGCTTATCCAATTAATCACTGTAGTTATCTCATCCAACACTAGTACATCAGTGCAAACTAATGTGATTTTTAGCAGCAGCATATTTTTCATATGAGAAAATGGCAGCATCACTGGAAAAAACAAAGGAAGGGGACCATATGAACCTACAGTAAGGACTCCAAGTTGGAGCACTTTAATCCAGCCACTGACCTGGCCCATTTTTTTCTCTTTTCTGTCCACTCCCTTCCACCATGACCCAATCCCAGCCACTGATCCACAGCGACTCGACCCACCTGATGAGGAGGATGGTCTGTTCCTGAACTAAAGTAGGGAGCCAAGGCAGGACTACTGATAACGCCATTACTTGTTTGCTTTGTCTGTCAGTACTGAAGCGGTAGCTCCCATTTCAATTAATACCCTGGCTGTTCGTGTTTTGTGTTGAATAAGGCTGATTTTTCTGAAGACCTTGGACTCAGCCTGGTCTTTTGGGTGCAAGAAATTGACTTATGTGTCACTGTATATTATATAAATATCCAGTGGGATTTTTCACATTTTATTATTGTAGGGTGGATTTGCAGTCATCTGTCATCACTTTAACATTACAGGGTTTTTTTCTGTTGATGAAAGTAAAAAAAAATAAATACATCCACTGTAATTCAATGTTGTAGAACAATAAAATGTGAAAACTTCCAAGAGGTGAATACTTTCTGTAGATACTGTACGTATATAAACAAATACTGTACTTGCAAATATATATTGCCTTTATTATTATTATTATTTAATTGTGTGCATACTATATACATAGCGTATGTGTGTTTTTGTTGGTATCATAAACTGTGAGCAGACATGCAAGTAAGAATTTCATTGTAAAACATACACTTTATACTATAATAACAATAACAATAAACCTGAACTTGAACACAAGATTTTAGTTTATTTTCTGGCCTGATCCCTGTCTGTGCCATGTTTGCACATTCTTTTCATACTGTATCTGTTCTTGGTACACCCACTCCACAAAACAAGCAAGTTAGGCTAATGACTCTGAATTATGAATACGAAAGGATGAATGTGTGCAAACGGAGCTTCTAAAAATGTCCTATACAGAACTGGCATGTGTCATGCACTCTATGATGTTGGTGTAAGGTTTGTTTCTTCATGACACCGAAATATAAATATTGGGTAACACATTAGTTTAGGTACTGCAAAAATGCATCCATTACTCATTTATTTTTCTGTAACAAGATTTTAACAAAGGCTTATTTTGGTCTTCCTGTTTGGCATATGGCCATAATGGTAGAATTACTTCTAAATATGAAGGATTTGCAGGTCTTGTCCTAAGTCTGTAATATCAAGATAAATGTTTCTTAGTTAAGGCACCTCAGACCACTCCAAAAAGAAGTTTTGTTAGTAGGTCACATTGCAGAGGAGAATAAACACTTTACTGATGCTGTAAATGTGAATTTCCCCTTGGGATTAATAAAGTATCTATCTATCTATCTATCTATCTATCTATCTATCTATCTATCTAT
>JANRMT010062792.1:56028740-56107550 GCA_026402145.1 Polypterus bichir lapradei
TATCTATCTATCTATCTATCTATCTATCTATCTATCTATCTATCTATCTATCTAAATGTTATGAAGACCCAAAGAAGTGTTTGTTAAGGTCTTGCTACATCAGAGTAAATGAATAATAGATGCATTTTTGTAGTCCCTAAACTATAGTGTTACCAAATATTACATTTGGAAAATGAATGAGAGAAAGGAAGTATTGACTGCAGGTACTGACTGCTACAGTTAAACAAAAATAGGAACTGACATTCCCAAGGCACTATAAGGGGAAAAGATTATTAGAAAATTGATGCTTTGGCTGCATGGACTTTACATTAAAAATATTTGTCCCTATTTTTTACAATTAAAAAAAACAACTATTATTTACATTTTTATCCATTCATCTAACACACACTTTTGTTAGTGTAAGCACCGTTGCAGATAAAGACTGTACTGAATAATGGCGCCTTGCTTCAGAACAACACAATGAGTAAGTTTGTAACAAATATATGCCTGCAATGTTTTTTAAAATGGATTTTCATTTATTCAATGCATCTCCACCTACACACATTTTTATCCATAGAGTTCTGTTTTTCATTGGGAAATATGCATATAACATTACACTGCTGAATGGCAGCTCAAAGAGTAAATGCGGGGGAGAGGAAGGAGGGGGTGTTTTTGATTAGACAGGAGTAAATATGTCTTTTCTATATTTTTTTCAGATGCCATTTTATATTTAATTATTTAGAAGCCAAATGAATTTTAAAATATTTTGAATTATATTTTTCTATACAATAAAGATACATGAATATCTTTCTTAAATATAATGCTATACTTTAAGTGAAGGTTGTTTAACAATCTACTGTACATCTGCATAATTGTAGTTAGGCTATGAAATGAAAAGAACAAGCAATTCTCAGTATATAGACAGTAATTTGTTTTAAAGAAAAGACTTACAGTCTTGAATATATTGTTATCAGTGTGTAAATCTATAGAAGCACATGATACACTGATTATCATAAGATAAAATCATTGCAGGACTTTTCAGAGCTGTGCTTCTTTGAGGTGCAACTTCATGAGAAAGCTGGGCATAATTTTCCTGATTCAATCAAACCTTGTATTAGTTAATCAAATAACATTTTTCTGACCAAAACCAAGAAACTAAGAAACACATTTTTATTGATATTGGCTCAGGTTTGCATTTATATGCAAACTTTCTTTATTCAACTATTCTTTATATGGGGAATGTTGAATGATATAAATGAAAAAAAGAGACAACTGGTATTTCTTGGCCTTTCGCCACAGGAATTTCCCTTAAGTTACTCTGATCAAACCTTTTCAGCATTTTGGTCACACATTTATCTACCTTATTTGCACAGTTTTTAAGTATTAGACGAAATGCATGCATATGTATGGAACCCAACTATATATAACTATATGTTTTTTCATATCCTTGGTTTATAAACATGCAACTGGTCATAGTCCATGAGGAGTTTAAATATTCTCCATGTACTAGCGTGGGTTTTTCTCAAAGTATTCTGTTTTTCATCCTACATCACAGCAGAGGTGCTGGTTAGGTTAACTAGCAAGCCTGATTTGGCCTCTGCATTGAGAATGAGTGTTGGTGCATGTGTAAGTGAGTCCTACAGTGGACTGATGCAGTCAGGGACTGTTTACGGCCATGTGGCCAGTATTGTTGGGACCACTCTGGATTGGATTCAGTTGGTTTGAGAATGGTATGGAATAATATGTTTTGTATACTTTTTGTTGCCCTTTTAATAGCTGTTCTTGGAGATAGAGATGGTATTATATTAGTGACTCATTTCAGTGAATGTCATTGTTTGAGAGAAGCTACATTTGACTCTCAGTCAATTAGTCTGCATGTTAATATGTCTTATTACATTTCCAGTATACGTGCAGATTATTTATCACTTGTGCTACAATGTAACATAATTTTGGCAATTTTGTGCTAACTTGCCCATTTTTTTTGTGAATGGCAAGATGTGATTAAATAATTAGATTAGATTACATAATTTTTATTAACCCCATTGGGAAATTCAAATGCTTAACCACAACAGTTCTGTTAGATTTGTACAATCTGAAATCACCAGCAGGCTGGGCTGATTAGTTTCAAAAAGTACTGTTTTATATATTAGATACTCAGTTGGTTCAAGCATAGCAAACATTTTACAATGTTTCTAATATATCTTACTAGGAAAACCAGTCACTACTGCTGCCTCTCTTGCTCTCTTTCTTTCTTTCCACAAGTCTCATTTTCATGTTAATTTAATTGGAAAGTCTAAGTTGGGCCCATACACCATTATTAACTTGTTATGTTTCATCCAGTGAAGATAGGGTTCAAATACTGTTTCTATGTACATTTTGTGTATTGCTAATTTTACTGGTTATGCTACATTTGTTGATCATTTAGTTTGTATGTATCTGTGCATCTTGTCCTATATACCATGTGGTTTGTGGGTGTCCCACAATAGGAGAAGCCACCTGCCCTTCACCATCAATGTTTTGCACTGTGCCCTATTAAACAGGAAGGCAACCCAGAGTCTCTTGTGGTTCATTGAAAGCTCTTTGGAGAAGGTAAAGTTTGTTGATTACTGTGACTTTTTATGAATTACTGGATTTTAACTACATGCTCTGTTTATGACTTCATTTGTTAGATTTGTGATTTGGACTTGTTTTCCTTGGATTCTCTTTGTCTTTACAGGCATTTCCTGCTATGCCTTTTGTGCTCTTCAAAGCGTTACTGTTTAACAGAACCTGTTTTGAAAGTAAATCATTTATATGCTGTATAAAGATTCTACATTGTCTTTTTTGTTTCTAGCCAGGGTTTGCTGGAAATACATTCCCTTAGAGGGCAGTTTTGATTACTTTCTGGATATTCATGCTTTAGGCAGGCCCGTCGCGACAAGGCAGGCAAACCAAGCAATTGCTTGGGGCCCCGAGCTGGCCTGGGGCCCCAAGACAACGACTGGTTAAGAATAAAATGCAGCGACAAACTGTGTGAGCGCCCCATTGATAGTGAATGCAGTAAAGTGCAATGACACTGTTATCGGGATCCCCCTCAAGGGGGCCCCCCTCGCTGACAGCAGCCAGCCAACCACGCGATCTCTGCTGCCGGCAAAATACAAAACTTCCTCGGCAGTCATGAAGCGGAATTATGCTTCAGGAAGCCAAAAAAGAAAGAAGAGAAAGGAAGAGGAGGATAAGAAAAAACAAGACAGTGGTAAGTGATAAATTACACACATAAAATAGCTCTACTTGTCTTGTACAAATGGTGCAATTTTGCAGCAGGTAGGCTAGCAGAAATATGTTTATGTATCATACATAAATGACATGAAATTGCTATAGCTTTGTAATAGGTTTTTTTTTGTTCAATTGTTGAAAATGTTCAAATTTTATGCACTTTATATGCAACAGCAGTATTTGCACTCTAAACATTTTTTTATTTATGCACAGTATATGCAACAGCAGTATTTGCACTGTAAACCTTTTTTATTTATATAAAGTGTGAGTGAATTTAAACTGTATGGCTATGCTGTGGTTCCTTTGCGTGCGTGCGTGCGTGCGTACGGGGGGCCTCCATGTCCATTTTGCTTGGGGCCCCCAAATTCCTTCAAACGGCCCTGGCTTTAGGGCTTTTGAGTTCATGACATAAGTATAGCCTTATAGTGCCAGACTTTTAAGACATATTTACTGTACATACACAAGTAATTAATAAACATACATTTAAACATGTCAAAAGCAAAGAATACATACACAGAAATAAAAAAGTAGATTGACAGTGAAATCAAATACAACTGTGGCATAGTAAAAGGTCTTTTATATTCACTTTCTTATAAGTATAATAACTAAAAATGAACCACATTTTAATAATCTGCATGGCTCTATGGTTATGTACTCCTTGATTTTTCTTCGAGATTTAACATGGGTCGAGGAAAACATTTCTCTTGATATGCTTACATCCAGCTCACCCAACATAAATACACATTTCAGAGCTTTTAAATGTTCACCTGTTTGAAACACTATACATCCAAAACTGCAAGTTTTTCCATATCTGTTCTGCTAGCAAGAATCGAGACATGTATTGTAAGTATCTGTGAAAATAATGAAAGATCACACTGAACATATATTAAGAAAATAATCCCTTAGCCTAATAAATTTCTTTAAAACTTGGATCACATGTACAACAACCTAAACTACTGAAATAGTCACATTTGCACCAAGCTTTTCACATGATCTCTTCTTATTGTATCTTCTTTTACTTGTACACAACTGGTTTTCATTTCTAGGAATGCATATTCTTTGTTTTGATAATAAAGTCAAAATGTCATGCTTCACTGCACCTCCATTCATTTCAATTAGTAGAGGGTCGATAAAAGGAAGAACTCTGTATTTGGTAACAAAGATGCAAACCAGCCAGTTACTATTCTTTACACTTTGACACATGGAATATTTCTTTTTTAAGTGCAACAGCTACTTAAATAAATGGAATCACATTCAGCTTTTCTCTTTCATATTATTTTGATTTGCAGCTCAAGTGAAGGCAAAAAACAAAGTTACCATCCGAAGCAGACATCACAATAAATCACTCAGCCGAAGCTGTAATACGGTTTCAAAAAAAAAATCCTGTTTGAGTCATTTGTCCTGGATAGTTCTCTATTAATACTTCTGAAGAGTTGCTCTTAGATCATTGGAGCTTTGTGTGTTCTCCAGACCCTGAGAATGAGATGCCGGTATAAAAGGGTGGTTTATGTTTTCACCTTTAGCAAATAAAATCTTTCAGTGAGGCAATACTGTCTGTTCCATCTTTTATCAAAGACCCAAGGGCTGTTAGGCTGTATAGAAGCCATGAATTGAAAATCTTGAAAAGCTCTTTCAAAAATCTTAAGATAACAGCAAAAATCTTGCAGAAACTGATATGCTATTGATTGCAGAGTCCCTGGTATTCACTCTTTTTACTAAACATCTCACTGTGATTGTGTTTTGAAAATGATCTCTTCATACTGCGGTCTTTAACTTTGTTAAAATAGAAATGGTCTAAGCATGTTTATCAATTGTAATAGGAAAAGGAGTCAGAAAATTGTCATACATATTTTTGTATTACAATGGCTTCGTTGAATTTTATTTTAAGATCCTATTGACTTCTAATGAAGGCTGTAGAACAGGGGTCCTCAATCACAGTCCTGGAGGGCCACAGTGGCTGCAGGTTTTTATTCTGGTTGCTTAATTAGAAAGCAATTCTTGCAAATAATGTAATTTCATGGCTTGTTAGTGCTTTACCTCTGCTATATCAGATAATTCTCATATCCTACATTTTCTTCCCCTTTCTAAGGATATCGTCCAAATGATTTGAAGGATAAAATGGATGAGTAATTCTCAGTCCTTCACTTTTTTCTCTTCACTTTACTCCCAAGTGTTTAATTAAATGAAACAAGCTAAATGGAGACATGCTGGTCTCTTTTGTCATTTGCATGTTATTGTATATGTAATTAGGAGCAATTAAAAACCAAGAATACAGCTGTTTAAGACTAAAATAAGCAATAAGGGTTAAAAATCTTAACATTCGAGACAACTAAAGTGAAGCAGAAATGTTACTTGAGCAATAAGTGCTTCTTATTAAACAATTGGGTTGGAAAAACCTGCAGCCACTGCGGCCCTACAGGACCGTGATAGAGGACCCCTGCTGTAGAACTTCACACCAGTGAAATTTGATAACAGGTACTTTAACTGACAGTTCAAGGAAGCAAACAGCTCAATAGGCATGCATTTTATAAAATTTAACTTGGAGTACATTACATAGAGATGTCTAATAACATTTTAGTTATTTGCATTTTCACAGAGTTATTGTATAGTGATTGACCATTCATCTTTTTGGAATTAATAAAAGTTGGATTTTGTTTCCCTGCAATTATCAAATTTTCAAGATAAACTTCAGTAAGTTTTTCTTTTTCTGTTCCAGTGTTTGTGATCATCTTTTCAAACCGGGGTCCCCAACTCTGGTCCTCAAGCGCCCCAGTGGCTGCAGGTTTTCATTGTACCCCTTAATTAGTGCACTGTTTTTGATACTAATTAACTTCTTTTGAATTAATTTTAATTGACTTGCTTTTTTTAAGATTTTTTCCCCTGAATTTCTTCATCGTTCCTTTTGAATTGCTTCATTTCTTTCCTTAAATAGCACCCAAACAGAATGAAATGTGAAGTGAAGGAGCCAACAAAAGACCAACTAAGTTAAGGCCTCAAACTTCAACCAATGTCACTCCAACCAGCTGCTTAATGAAGTGCTGATTCTTGTCATTAATTAAACCTGTTCTTTAATTCCATGGCTCATTACTGCTCTCATTGTGCAATAACATGCATTCCCAAAATTATTGATTTTCTCTTTTCTAAGAGCAGTGTTAAAATGTTTTGAGGACCTGAGCAGATCAGTATTCCTAAGACCTTCACCTTTCTTTATTTTCAGATGTTGTTTGATCAACAATGTTGATCATGTTTTGGTTCATTTTGTATCTCATTATTGTTTGGCTGCTAAATAAGGAAAAATAACAATTTAGGCATCTGAGTCTTAAAGAGTAAGTCAAATAAAATTAATTCAAAAGAAGTTAATTAGCAGCAAAAACAGATCACTAATTAAGAAAAGGGTTAGAATGAAGACCTACAGCCACTGGGGCCCTCCAGGACTAGAGCTGAGAACCCCTGTTTTAGTAGATCCTGGTTGAAGGTTTTAATGCTAGTATTATATAATTTTTGAACTAACTTTGAAGAATAAAGACACAGGAACAGAAGATCCCAGAACATGCTGTCACTTATATAAACATATAATTACCAAAGAAGTAAACAAGCTTATTAACTCACAATCACAATTTCATTAAATGTGCTACCTTGTGCTTACAATTTCAGTGTAATTCAATCACACATTAATTCGATGTGCTTTAGAAAAGACTTCCTTATTTTGATTCGTCATATTTGTTCGTCATACGTCATTTGAGATTGCAGTGTACTAAAATATGTGTAAATCGTATTGACATCAAGACACAGAACCCTAAAGCCAATTCTTTCCAAAGGTAGTTAAAAAGGAGACTGTGCTGTATAAGTAGGCACTCTAGTGTTCAATAATCATTTCATGATCAACTCCTGCATTTGGTTAATTACACAACTAATTACACAATTACAAAGTACTAAAGTCATGTTTAGCATCTACTGCTTACATACTGCCTCCAGTGAGTAATAACTGAATATTTTGTTATCAGGTAGATAAGTGTGTTTCTGCAAAAGAATGAATTTTTTAAGCATCCTGGAATATATACTGTTTAGGCAGTCCCCTAAAGCCATGTTAAACATTAGAGGAATTTCATACAGATCCATTAAGCATTTTCACTTCAGAAAACCAAGCAGAACCTGTAATCACATATATAAAAATAGATTGATACAATAATTTTAGATCAGTTTATTTTATATGGAAAAAGCAAACACAGGGACTCCAAACTGGACTAATTTTTAAGCCATTCATTTGAGTTTCAGTTATAGCAATTTACATACTTTATTGCCATAATGTCAGGTACATAGAATTTAGTTTAGCAACTTAATTTTAACAGTTTTAAGATATTACTAATTATTTGTTTAATTTGTGTCCTCACTTTCCTTGCAACAGGCACTCCACATTTGCTTTATTGTCTTATACTAGCTGGTGCTATTTGGAATCACTTCCACCTTGCTAGTTTTATTTGTTGGATATTTTTAAGCAACATGATGCCATTTGGGAGGCATGGCAGTGCCAACGTTAGCACTGCATCTTGATGGATTCAGGATCTTAGGCTTAAATCCTGTGTGCATTTGTTCCCACAGGAAGCCTGCATGTTTTTACCATGTATGTGTGGCTTTTCCTCTGTGTACTCTGATTTTCCTACCACATTTTCCAAGGTTAGGTCAACTCATGTCAACTGAATGTGATTGACTGGCATCTTATCCAGGGCTGGGTACTCTCTGCAAATGCTGCCAGGATAGTCTGAATTGGACTGAGAATATTATATTATGTTATGATATCATACCCTCTTTCTGCCAGTCGCCTATTGAATCTAACAAATCCTGATTAATCATTTTGTGTTGTTTTCTTATTACCATAGCAGTAAGACTGGAAGTTTACCATATGAAAAAAAAAACATTTTTAACATGACTTTTAACTCATATTTACAAATTGATTTACATAGTTAGGAAGTGCAGAGCCAGTTTTCAATACCACAAATTTGAGATTGTCATGCTGCTGCTAATATAATACCAACAACAATAAAAAAAAAAAGAAAGTCCTATTTAGAGCAAAAAATACTTGCAAACCGAAACGTTCTACAAAAAATCACACTCAATTTAACTGGCTGCTGAGTAGTTTAAAAAAATCCTAGTTTACAATTAAATCACAAGGGTATTGTTCTGGGAGACAAGAAAAGCATGTTGGCCTTTCTGAATTAAATCTTAGCTTTCAACTATAATACTCTAAAAAGTTGGTAGGAGGCAAAATAAAAAATTCAATCAGTGGTGAGAGGAATAGAAGGAAATTGAAATCAAACAAGCAAATACAATATCCTCCTAATAACATTTTAAGTGTGTACATTACCAGTGATTTTAAAAACACTGCAGTGGAAATTCAATTAATAGCCTTTATGGACAAGCAAAACATATAATTAAATACTTGATTTCAAAATAAATAAATAAAGCATGGGCAAAAACAGACCAGTGTCAATTGTACTGTAAAAAGTGTCACTGTTCAGCTGAAAATGTGTTTTCTTTCAGCTCTGCCCCAAGGGCTTACCTTGTAGCCCAGAGCTACTCCCAAAATTCTATTCAGGACAGCCTGCACTTCATTTAACAAGTGATTAATTAGCAGAGATTGTTTCCACCTGGCTTCTTCTAAATCACTCTGCCTTTTGCAGGTTTTGCTGTCACCTTGTCTCGCTTATCACCTGCACTGAATCCACTGAAAATATCTCTGTGAGTCCTGTTTAGACCCGTTTATGTCAAGAGAAGATATATGCGACTATAAAAAATGACTGTTAAAATTTCCAAATGGCAATCTGCGGTTCTAACTGATGTGAAGTAAAAACAATAGCTTGGGTCCAATCAAGGCTGTCATGTTATGAGTAGGAGTACTACAGAACCATACACTAATAAATATGAAATATTTATGTTTGGCCTGTCATGTCTAATTCCAGGACTGACAGATGAGGGGTTATTTGTTTTTCTCCCAAAAGTCAAGCTAAAATACAAGTAAAAATAGAAAACCACTAGAATTGTGTTTTAAAGAACTGGGACTGAGAGCTATATACACCAATAGCTTACCAGCAAATTCAGTGGGGTTTGCACAGACTAGACATTCAAGTGTTAGATTAGGCAGGGAATGGACTGAAAAGAATCACATCATGGCTGACAATATGACAGGAGCAACTCACAGTGGCACAAGCTGAAATCCATGGGAAACCATTTTTGTATATATATTATACCTCTTACATAAGAACATAACAAACTTCACATACTTCTTCTTCTTCTTCTTCTCCCATTAGTGGTCGCCACAGAGGATCATCCGTCCATCCATTTTCCAACCCGCTGAATCCGAACACAGGGTCACGGGGGTCTGCTGGAGCCAATCCCAGCCAACACAGAGCACAAGGCAGTAACCAATCACAGGCAGGGCGCCAACCCACCGCAGCTACAGAGGATCATCTTCTTCCATATATTTTTTTCTTCTACATCTTGCTCTGTTACACCCACCACCTGCATGTTCTCTCTCACCACATCTGTAAATCTTCTCTTTGGCCTTCCTCATTTCCTCTTGCCTGGCAGCTCTATCTTTAATATCCTTTTCCCAATATACCCAGCATCTCTCCTCTGCACATGTCCAAACCAATGCAATCTCACCTCTCTGACTTTGTCTCCCTATCATCCAAGTTGAGCTGACCCTCTAATGTCCTCATTTCTAACCCTGTCCATCCTCATCACACCCAATGTAAATCTTAGCATCTTTAACTCTGCCACCTCCAGCTCTGTCTCCTGCTTTCTGGTCAGTGCCACCGTCTCCAGCCCATATAACAAAGCTGGTCTCACTACCGTCCAGTAGACCTTCCCTTTCACTCTTGCTGATACGCATCTGTCAGAAATTACTCCCGACACTCTTCTCCACCCATTCCACCCTGCCTGCACTCTCTTTTTCACCTCTCTTCCACAATCCCCACTTACTCTGTACTGTTGATTCCAAGTATTTAAACTCACAAAATTCAGCTGTCAGCTAGGCTGTCCCAGTATCTCACCCAGATTCTTCGAAAATGTTGTCAAGCTTTTTCATTCAACTACAGGATTTGGTAGTCTGTTCCAGAGTCCCACAACTCTTTGCATAAAGAAGTGCTTTCTGACTTCAGTTCTAAGAGCACTTTCACTGGTGTCCATGAGTATGTGATTCACCCTTAAGCTGAAAGAAGCTCTAGCTTATTTGTTTCTTTTCAGCTCCTTAAATACTCAGCTAGTGCTCGGATGCTAACTACCCCCAGCCTCTGTTGACATTAGTTCTTCTGAACAGCTTTTTGAGCATTGAAATTCAGGTCTCAGACACATATCCTTTAGCTCAAACATTGCTTTCTTCTTCAAAAGAACAGGAGAGATCTGGGATGATTGGAGTTTCTGCTGGTGCTTCTCAATTAATAGACACCAAGTTCTTATTCAATTCAGTCTATTTGTGAATGCCGTTCTTCACTGAGGGCTCTAACAATTTCACAAGTAAAATGCAGATGCAGACTTTACAAATTACTAATTACATAATGAGGACACATAAAGATACCGATTTGTTTAAAAAGAAAGAAAAATAAAGCAGTTTGAAACTGATTAATATACACAGTGCCCAGCAATATCCATTTATTAATTAGTTGTCTTGTCTTTAATGCATTGAAACTTTTACTTGAACAAGATGCACAATGCTGTCCACTGTCTTTATTACTCTTCCAAGGAAAAGAAACATTCTTTCCTTCCTGCCTAGTAGATTTTGTTACACAAAAAACACATATTTCAGTCTTTTTGTCCATAGCTCTTCTTCTTTCTGTATCTTCGTGTATACAACTTTTTCTCAAAAGATTTGTCTGCACCAAAAAAAAAGAGTTCATCTCATCTGGTCCTTTACCAGCTGTAGCATGAGAATTAATGTGATATTCAGACCTATTGTCGTAGTCCTTGAGGACTCACTTTTTGTCTTTTCAGTCTTGAAAGTCAGTACAAATCTTTGTGCTGCTCTATCACTCTGAGAAAAATAGGTCGCTAAAATGGAGTTTCTTACAGTAAGCAGCATTTATTTTCAAGCACTCCAAACATCGAGATGTACACTGTGCTTGAATTAAAATGCATCTGGCAGATCATTAACTACCAAATGACATTATAGATTATTAATTAGTTTTGTTCTGGTAATATTGTGCATGCTAATTTTTCCGCCCTCTTTGAGTGTGCTTTCACATGTTTAAAGAAACATTGTTTGTCTTTTTCATAAAAGTCTGCGAGTAGTCATTTCCAAGTGTTAGTGCAACTCTGCCAATGCACCTTAAAAACCCTACAGTATACCACAAGTTGTTAAATGTGTCTTTCTTTGCCAAGCCCCAGTTAAAGACTGCAGTTCTTTTTTACCATTTGTAATTCTTAATGCAGAGTGATCATCTTTACAAGGGGTTACAGACTCCTCTAACAGAACGTTTAAGATGCTCTTAGGTTACTTAGTCTGTCAATTCATATAATGTATTTGCAAGCAAGGTGGTACAACAGTTAGTGATGCTGCATCACAGCTCCAGGACTTTGTGCAAGAGTTGGCGTATTGCTTGAGCTTTTCACCTACGTACTGTGATGGGTGATCATTAACTGGCTGGGATGCCAACTGTATGAAAGAACTGGCAGAGAGAGCATCAACAAGGCAATACCTCCCCTGGGACGCTAGAGGGTAGCACTCCTGGGTGGCTGTGGCACCATGGATTCCCACAGGGAATGATGATGGGAGCTGGAGTGTGGTGCAGCTGTGTTGGGTTCCGTGGGGGCCACCAGGGGGAGCTGCAGAGCCCTATAATGGACTTCCAGCACACCTGGGAGTGATTCCAGGTAACACTGATGAGCCACTTGGAACACTCCCAGAACCTGAATAAAAGGAGCCGCCTGATTCCATCGGGAGGCCAGAGTCGGGAGGAGGTGGATGAAGCTTGTCTGAGAGGGAGTGGAGGTGGAAGGATGAACCAAGAGACGGAGTGAAGGAAGAGCCTAAACGACTGTGCTTTATTGTGTTGTGGTATTTTTTGGACTGTGCCGTGGGGAGAAAGGTTCCCCGATTGTAAATAAATTGTGTGTTGTGCGACAAACTTGAGTCTGCCTGTCTGTGTCGGGTTAGGGCAGCTATGCGCCCCAGTGATCCACAACTCCAAATATTTGTGTGATGTTAAATTGTCCCTATATGAGTGAATGTTAATGAACATACCACGAGACCTGCTGATTTCGAGATGCTCTAACCCAGTTGTCTATTCATCACAATTTGGCCCTTGTCAGAATCGTTCAGATTCTTACAGTTGCTCATTTTTCCTGCTACCAACACATCACCTTCAAGACCTGACTGTTCACTTGCTGCCTAATATATTTTAAGGTACCATTGTAATGAGATAATCAATGTTATTCACTTCACCTGTCAGTGATATTATTGTTGTGGCTGATTGACGTACAATGGTGTCAAGATAAAAATAAATACAGTATGATCATGTAGCATATATATATATATATATATATATATATATATATATATATATATACAATAATAATGTACTGGAAAACATAGTAATTAATTGAAATAGTGGAGATTTTTAAACTTCATTTCCTGTGGAGAGCCAGAATTTAACTAAGAATTGATCAATCTGAAAACTGATGCTCACTCAGCAAGTTGGACTACACCTCGCATCCAAAAATCAATGCTTCTCCTACCCAAATAAAGTTTTATCTTCAATGTTGTTCTGCACTTCTCATCTTTTTTGCTAATGATTTATAAATGCATGACATGATTTGAAATAAAATGTTCTACATGAGAGTTTGGGGAGAAGGGAGGGAGAAATTTGGTATGCAGAAAACAAAACAGCCATCTCTTTAGTTTTTCCAGGCTCCCACTGACACTTTATTTTGCACTTCATGCTCTGCTACCCCGTCTACCACAATCCATCCATCCATTCATTTTCTAAACTCGCATATCCAGACCTGAGTTGTGGGGAAATTGGAGCCTATCCCAATTAGCCTCAGATGGAAGACAGTAACAATCCTTGGATGGGGTGCCAGCCTGCTGCATCTCATGCCAACCAATGGCCGCTACTGTTGTCTAGTATTACCAATTATTCTGCAATCGCTTCAAGCTTCTTACCAGAGACTACTCTCTGTAGCTTGCCATTTCATCACGAGCCATTTGCAGTTTCTAGTGCTTCTGTGTTTCTCTTTTTGCTTTCAAACCTTTAACCTCCAGCTTGTACACTATTCTGGCC
The DNA here is from genome assembly GCA_026402145.1 of Polypterus bichir lapradei. Lineage (NCBI taxonomy): Eukaryota > Metazoa > Chordata > Cladistia > Polypteriformes > Polypteridae > Polypterus > Polypterus bichir. The sequence goes on from JANRMT010062792.1 coordinate 56,042,249, forward strand.
TAGCTTTTGCTTTTTGGTTTTGATTGACTGATGCATCAAATTTTATTGCCTCGACCTAACTTTGCTAGGTCCTTTTACTCCAGCTATCTGCTAAAATATATTGCACTGCCCTTAGTTGGTTTTCTTATGTCTGTAACCATGAATTTATCTTTAAAGAATGGCATTAGCCATTCCTCATGTTGGAAAAAAATCCTCCAATCTCACTTAAATTAGATCCCCAAACAAAGAGACAAAGCAAGGAACACATAGTGTTGGCACAGAGCAGTGATGTCAGCTCACAGTGTGTTTCTCGTATCTTTTATAATAAATGTCACTGTTTACTTTGGTGACAGTCTCTTTGTCTCTCTCGGTGCCAAGCTAAATGAAAAGCAATCAATGTTTATAACTCAGGAGAAGAGCAGTTGGCCATAAAATAAAAAATTTTAAGACATATTAAAATAATTCTATAGCTTTGATCATTAGGTTGACATATTTCTCAAAAAATATTGAACTTTACATCTAGAAGATAAATAAACCCTCTTTGATTTTTACTTCAGAAAGTAACTGCAACTATCCATTATTTGGCATTACCACCAGCTCCACCACAAAGCGTATTAAGTGATGATGGTTCTCTGAAAGATATGGAATAAAACTGCATTCTTATCACCTCTTTCCTAGTACTTACATAAATGTAGGATTGTCATTTTATATTTCTCTGCACTTATTATTATGTAACACAGTGATGGGCTACTTGACCTGTGGTATCACTCAATAAAATGGGAACCATATTTAAATATACTACAAGGTCCTTCACAGACATATTTTTGTAAGTACTGTTACTTTGTATTTTTTTCTTCACTTTGATTGCCACTTTCTCTCTCTGCTGAAACAGTGCTGTTACTTGCCTGATGGTTAAGTATATGGGAAGCAATTCATCATTTTAAAGTGTCTGTAAACATGTCCACATGCCACAGAGAAATGTTTTGTTTTTTTTAATTTTATAAGATGTTTGATTTTTTTCACAGTATGTTATCATGGATGGGACATGTCTCCCTGTTCTTCTTCATTTTTTAGGAGTTGTATAGGATGTTAGTATATCCTAGTCTGGTTTTGTTTCAGCCTTATTTGGGGACAGAGGTGGATTAGGACTGAAGGAGAAATTTACCTAATGAGTTCCTTATGAGTTCATTAAATATTTTATATGAATTCAGATTAAATACACCTACCTCTGATGTCATTGTTCAGTCTGCCTCCTTGTGGGAAACAAGAAACCTTTTTAAAAATGGACTGAGCTCTCTGGATGCTGCAAGACAATAAATTTTCACTAAAAAATCCTAAAAATCAAATAATCCGATAAAGAACATATCAATGAAATCTGCTGTTGAATAAGTATTCAACTCCTAATAGCTTGGTGACTGTATGATTGTTAACAATGCAATAAGGGTAATGAAAACAGGTGTGAACAATCAAGCAATTAATCATCTAGCTTGTTGACTGGTCTAGAAGTGATTATTTAGGTCAGTTCTTAGGAGCATACAACAGAGAAATCAGTACTTGTCGGTGGCTTATTTGGTGAAACATCAAAACTGACAAAAATGAAGACAAGGGAACTTTCTAGAGACTTGAGAACCACTGTGATTAAGAAGTTTAAAGATGACAATGGTGCCAAGAAGATTGCCAAGCTCCTTAGCCTCAGTGTGTCCACTGTGAAGGCCATTATAGCAAAGTGGAAGACAACTGGAAGCATAGTGAACTGGCCTAGGTCAGACTGCCCTGTTAAAATAACAAAGAAAATGTCAAGAAAACTAGTCAGAGAAGTAAGAGCAAATCCCAAGGTGACTCTCAGTGACCTGCAAAGCTCAGTATCTGCAGCTGGAGTGGATGTGCACAAGAATACAATATCAAAGGTTTTGCACATAGAGGGGCTGTATGGCAGAGTTACTAGAAAAAAGCCCCTACTAAAAAAATGTCATCTGAAAGCTTGATTAGAATTCTCTAACAGACATCTTGACTAGAGTCCTGCGTTATGGAGTCATGTACTTTGGTCTGATGAGACCAAACTTGAACTTTTTGGCCTTAACACAAAAGAGTTTTTCTGGTGGATGGAGGGGTCTGTCAATGATCCAGCAAACACCATACCTACCACCAAGCATGATGGGGGGAGTATCATGCTTTGGGGCTGCTTCTCTAGGGCAGGTACTGGGTCCCTTGTCCGTATTGGAGGAAGAATGAATATCCATCCATCCATCCATTATCCAACCTGCTATTTCCTAACTACAGGGTCACAGAGGTCTGCTGGAGCCAATCCCAGCCAACACAGGGCGCAGGGCAGGAAACAAACCCAGTACAGGGTGCCAGCCCACCACAGGGAAGAATGAATAGTAAGTAGTATATCCAGATTTTGGAAGAAAACTTTCAAACGTCAGCCATGAAATTGGGACTCGGACGACGCTACCATTTTCAGCAGGACAATGACCCAAAACACTGTGCAAAAGTAACCAAAGCATGGTCTGACAAAAAGAAGATTTGCATTGGTTTTGCATTGGGCTAACCATAGTCTGGATCTGAATCCGATTTAAAATTTGTGGCATGATCTCAGAATTGCAGTTAACAAACGAAAGCCTTCAAACTTTGCCCAGTTGGAGCAGTTCTGCAAGAAAGAATGAGAAAAATGGCTTCCATCCAGATGTGCTAAGCTTGTAGATGGCTATCCAAAGTGATTGCAAGCTATTAATGCCGCAAAGGGTGCTGCTACCAAGTAATACATGTGAAGGGGTCAATTACTTTTTCAACAGCATTTTTCACAACATGACTGTCAATTTGCATTTGTTTAGTTCACTAAGCTCTAAATGTTTCAAAATATGTACACAGAGAAATAAAAGTTAACTGTGATATTCTGCATTTGTGATTTTTATAGGTTGTAATGATGTAATATGGAAATACAGTTGATTTCCAGAGGGGGTCAAATACTTTTATTAACCCACTGTATTTGAAAAAAGGATATGTATCAAGCAGGACACACCCCTGAAGAATAAGCAGATCTTCTTGGAAACCAGAGCAACCTGGGAAAGTTGAAGAAGAGGCAAGAGGACTACCCTTTGTGGTCTTGTGTCCCAGATTAGTAAAAGAGATGCTAGAGAATAGAAAGTGTTGTTCACCTGTCCTCACTACCCATAGCAGAACTTGTCCTGAGAATGTCTTGACCAATATATTTTAGATCACTGTAATAACTGGGTATAGACATTAAATATTTAAGCACTGATCATTTGCTTTTATGGATGTTGTTAACTAGAGATAAGTGGATTCATGCTGTTTATTTGTGAAAGTAAGAAATAAAAGCATCCATGCATATCTGATTTTAAAAATATGGTATATACTGTAATTTTGCTTCCTGGTTTGTGAAGTGCTCCTGTAGTGCAGTGAAAGCAAGTAATGCTGTCTGGTCATATTGCTTTGCATACAGGATGAAGTGACATAATAAACAGATGCAAAAACTCCTAAAAAAAGACTTCATGTTCCAAGAAGTAAGCTGAGGACACACTTGTTTACCTGATGAACTTAATAAAGATGGAGTCAATTACACCATCTCTGGAATATGAACAAATAATAAGCTACACCATCTCTGGGATACGGATGGTGTCACTTGGAGGAAATGATGAAGGAAAAGATAATCAACTCTGGCTATTAATGTAAACAATATCTAACCAATGTAAACAATATTTTAATTGATGTAAATAAGTATGCTATAGCGATTTTGAGCCTGTTTGGGTGGTGCATGCACAGGCATCCTTTGCAATGGAAATTGAATGAACATTGTGCAGAGAGAGATAAAAACGTGATCATTGGTCCACCAGAGACTTCTGTCAATCTGACTGTCCAGCCAAGACTTTATGAACAGGAAAAAAAAAAGTTAATGGGCTATGCCACTTGGAGCTCCTGGGTGGCTCAGTCTTCCTTGGGTGCTGCTTCTGGGAAGTATACTTAGACATTTGAATTATTTGCAAAATGACTTTAAGCTAACAAAACAGCTTATGGCTATTCTATTTGGAGATACGTTTTCAGCGTTCTTGAGACACTAGCAACAGCAATAATGTCATTAAGAGTGTATGCAGTATGTTGAGTAGTTAAGTAACAGTGATCCCTGTCTGTCATTGCTTCCTGAACACAGCATATGGGCTAAGAGTGGTGCATGTACGAGTGGGTACAGGCAGTGCCAGGATCTGGCAGTCATGAGCACAATAATTAGGATGTCTTAGTAGGAGCTCTTTTCCACTGAGGGATGGGAAGGGGGTGGCTTTTGTTATGGTTAAATTATTTCTAATCTGGATTAAAAACAACACTTATCATAAACCCGCACAAACACAGCCCCACTGCGGTCAAACTCGGAAAACTCCATCCTAAAGTCAAACAAACATTGAAAGCAAATTCAGGTGTGGCTTTTCCTAAAATCAACCAGAAGAGAGATAAAAAAAAACTTTTTTTAACCCTTGTAAATCTTTCAAAGCACAACAGTATTGAATTACACAAAACACAACACATCCTGCATAGAACGGGAGGCCCTCCAAAAACGAGTAGACAAGTCGCCAAGTCAAGTAGTTCAGCATGATATCTATACAAAAGCAAAGCCTTCAACAGCTAAGGATGAGAGAACCTGAGACTGTGGCATCAGTTTCCAAGCTGTAGTATTCATGTGCGAGAAAAGGAAAGATGTGCGAAAGAAATCATGATAACTTTTCCAATGAGATAAAAAATGAGCTGAAAATAACAGTTTCGTTTCTACTAAAATTAAGGGAGCTTGAGCAGTTCTTCTAAAAATAACTGCAAGCAGTTGCAGTATTGGGTCGACGAAATAGTTCAGATATCATCCATACTGTTTTAACATCGTTGTACTAAGCAGTGAAGTTCAACTAACATTCAAATCATCACTGTGGTCTAGGTGATTTACTGTATGTTATTTGGAAACCATATACATAACCTGCTTATGAAATACTTATGTATTATTATTCTTCTTCTTATTATTATTATTCCTGTCTATTATATATTCTTGCTTTTATATTTTCATTATTATGCAGCATCACTTTGTGAGAAGGTATTTCTTGGACTCTACCGGTAAAAAAGCAAAAATAGTTCTTTGTTTCCAGAGATTTCTATCAAAAGTGGGGCAAAGCTCTACATTAAAAACTGACTGTTTTATCTAGTGGTACCAATACATTATTATCTTAAAGTTATAAAATGTTTTGGCAATTGAGAACCCACCAACTACTGAACCCCAGACACACTGCAGCAACACAACCATTAATCTCCTCAATTCCTAAGAATTGCAACCCTCCATAAACTACCAGACTTCTCTGTGTGCTCTGACACCACATGGATAAAATAAAAGCAGAGGCATTGAGAGCATGTTGGCTTACAAAGAGAGCTGGAGAAAGAGAGAGAGAGAGATCAAGTATCATAACTGCTACAGCAACATTCACCCTGCTGATATTCAATGGCGGTCTCCTGGCAGAGTGTGATGTGGACTATATGTTGAGTGATTGTTTAATACAAGCCTAGTATAAAGTTACTGTGTGTGTCGTTTGCTCTGTGTGCTTTAAAGCATTGAACCAGATCCATCTGAGTATACTCCTAGTTCTTCTGTAGAAACATATTATTTGGCATACGGGAAACACCTATGAGGAACACAGAAAGAGAGACAGAAAGAGAGAATAAACTGTGGAGGTAACGAGTAGCACGATTGAGCAGGGGACAAGTATTAAAAGTTCACGGAAATTCTCATTCAGTTGCTACATTACTCACCTTGTGATGATGAAGAATGGCAGTGAAATGCTGCACAAAGCTAACAAGCTTGCACCTACTACCTTCTTTTGAGCTGCTGCTCCTGAGTGACTGCAGTTATCTTATTATTTGCTAGGAAGTCAAAGGAGAGCACACCCCATACTTTATGCTCAAGCATTCTGATATGCTTCCTTCACAAAAGTTTTTTAAAGTGTAGTGCTTTTAATTTGATCTAGTATTTTACTTTTGTGAAGCATGGTCTCTGTTTTGGATTTTTGTCTAAAACTAAAGACTTTGAAGAGCATTGCCTTGGTTTCCTTACCTGATTGTGTTTGGTCTTTTGTTTATTCTTGGTCATATTCAGTACTTGTAGCTATGTTTAAATGCATTAGGGAGAAGGTTTAGACTGGAACTAAATAAGAGCAAAAACTTTAAATTCTGCACAGTCAAGATTTATGTAATTTGGACTTATTTACGTTTTTTCATTTACTTTTTACTTTTAGTGATGCCTACACATATTGTGTTGGCTATTTTATATAATGCTCACTTTATACCTGCTCTTTGTTTTTTCAAATTTAAGGCTAATTTCAAATTTGCCCTCTCAAAAGTACTACGTATTATTGATTTAATGAACCTTTACCTGTTTATAACTCAGCTCTTGAATTGTGCTTTAGAATTGTTTAGGGTTGATTACTTTTAGAAATTTTCTATACTACATGTAACTTGTTGAGTATTATTTTTCTTGATGTTATTAATTTTTATCATTATCTTTTAGAAATCATTGACACACTATTGTATGTTTTGCTTATTTGTGGCCATCGCCATTTTTTGACTTCATTTTAATGGTTGAAGCGAAATTGATGCTGACAATGACAACCGTTTTTCAGGCACACCAAAAATGATTTCCTTTACTTAAAATACACACCTTGTCTAAGCTTTGAATAAAATTTTTAAAACAAATATTTTTTATTGAAGTTAGCGAAAAGATGGTTAGGTATTCTTTTTTGATTCTGATATTTGCATTTTGTTTAGGTTAAGCAGCTGTTTAAAATAAAAAAATAAAAAATGAATAATTTTTAAACTACAGAGATTTGTCAATACCTTATTGGTATTCTAGGGGATATGTATTAGGATAGGTGTATTGCTTTTGAATTTTTGTATAATATTTAAAATTTTCCTTTAACCTGTGTTAATTATTTATTTTGGCACTGAATTATGGAGAATGCATTTTTAATCTATTTTTTCTGTGTACATTTTGAATTTGGACAAGTTGTTTTATTTTAACATCATGTCTAGGAATTCCTGCCGTGCCATTTTATGTTCTAATGGGCTGCTGGGCCATCATGATGACTTGGTGACCCATTGTTGCAGATAGTGGTCACTGAAGTCACGTGTGATGACATCATCAGTGCTTCCATATAAAGGCTAGAATTCTGGATAACATTTTGCCCATGATTGTGGATGAATTCTGGAGCTTCGTTGTTTAACTTCTGAAGCAGCTTTTTTGATTCCAACTTTTGATCTATATTTTGGCAGGCGGCACAGTGGTAGCGCTGCTGCCTCGCAGTTAGGAGACCTGGGTTCGCATCCCGAGCCCTCCCTGCGTGGAGTTTGCATGTTCTCCCCATGTCTGCATGGGTTTCCTCCGGGTACTCCGGTTTCCTCCCTCCGTCCAAAGGCATGCAGATTAGGTGGATTGGCGATTCTAAATTGTCCCTAATGTGTGCTTGGTATGTGGGTGTGGGTGTGTTTGTCCTGCGGTGGGTTGGCGCCCTACCCGGGATTGGTTCCTGCCTTGCGCCCTGTGTTGGCTGGGATTGGCTCCAGCAGACTCCTGTGACCCTGTGTTCGGATTCAACGGGTTGGAAAATGGATGGATGGATGGATCTGTATTTTGGTTTTGGTGAATGATTGTTTGTCCTTCTGGTTTTGACTCTTGAATGTTATTTGTATTTTAACATGTATCTCCTAGTCCTTTTTACCTACCCTTGTGGCTTTCCATTCTGTACCTTTTGGCTGAAGAGTAGGCATACAATGTTAACTGTTGAAAGCTTATTATACAGGCTGAGCACAGCATAAGCCTATACTTGTATTGTTTAGGTGGGCTTTTACATTTTTCTTTCCCTACTGTATTGAAAGAATTTAAGTTTGCTAAATGTGTATCTTGTTTGTGGACACATGACCCCATTCACTTCATTTTTAAATTACTGTAATTACATATGAAACTAAAGTAAGTGGATGCAGTTTGTTTTGGTGTTTTCCATATCATGAGATGCTGACTATAATAGAAATCTTACTTATTGACAAGTATATCCATATGTCTAGCATAAAGGATTACTATTCAATTAAAGGAAAATACTTAGTAGGATTAACCAATAGTTTCGAAATCGGTTTATTCTTTATATTAAATTAGCCTTAATGTTCTATTATACAATTAGAAAAACAAAAACCTTGGTGGGTATCATCCTGAGAATACATCATTATTTCAAGAAACAGTTTAATAAACTAAATAAGCCTAGAGAATGCATAGGTATATCTTCCAGCGAGTGCTGTTTTGGACTGGCTTACCATCCAGTGCTGATTCTGGCCTTGAGCACATGCTTTTCTGGTTTGGCTGTGGCTCTTTAATAGATTACGCTGGTTTAGGATGTTGTTATCGCAGTCTATTCAGTTTCAGTGTTTGTCACAGATCATGAACCACAGTGTTAATGCCAAAAGGAATCTTACTCTGTTGGGCCCTTGAGCAAGATCCTTAACCTGAAAAACTGCTCCTGGGCTGCTGTATAATGGGTGACCCTGTGCTCTGACCCCTAAATATCATGTGAAAATCCTCAGGGATTAACAATATATACTGTGATATACTGTGTTTAACGGAGACTTGGCAAAAACCAAACGAATTGACGCCTCTCATGGAGGCGACTCCACCTGGTTTCACTTTCCATACAGAACCTCGCAGCTCTAGACAAGGAGGTGGGCTAGCGGTAATTATCAGAGCAGACTTAAATATCAAACGAATCCCAATTGACTGTCCACTGTCTTTTGAGTGCCTGGCTCTTAAACTAATAACGGAATCAGGTCCCATCTCACTCATTGTTCTTTATCGTCCCCCAAAATACAATGCATCCTTCTTATGTGATCTGATTGAAATTTTAACCCACCTAAGCTATTACTCTCAGAGAATTATCCTTCTTGGTGATTTCAACATCTATATTGACACTACTACATCTAAACTGAGAAATGAATTCCTTTCCTTACTGGACTGCTTTGACTTAACACAACATGTTGATTTTCCCACCCACTCTGGTGGTCATATATTGGATCTGATCTGCACTTCTGGTCTATCTGTTGCCAATATTTACAGCACTGATTTGGGACTCTCTGACCATAAAGCAGTATTTTTCACTGTCTCACTGCCTTTCCCTCCTCTTACCTGTAAACGACAAATTTCTTGCAGAAACCTTAAAAATATCTGTCCCTCTATCCTTTCTGGATCCATTTCTGATCTTTTACTATCTTCACCTATTCCATCAACACTAGATAGTCTTGTTGACCACTATAACTCAGCCCTTCATTCAGCATTAGATAAAACAGCTCCTTTAAAACATAAGGAGGTTTCCTTTAAATGTTCAGCTCCTTGGTATAACTCAGAATTGCGATCTATGAAAGCAGCTGGCCGACGCCTTGAGAGAATGTCATGTGAGTCTGGCCTCACCGTGCACATCCAGGCGTTCTCTGACCATCAAAGAGCTTACAGAGAAGCACTAACTGCTGCTAAGAACACCCACTATGACAGAATAATAGAAAGTGGCCACAATAACCCAAGGGTTTTGTTTTCTGTAGTTAATATACTACTCGAACCTGCATCTGGCCCAACTACCTCTTCTACTGAAGTCTGTGAGGATTTCCTCCACTTTTTCCGTAACAAAATTAAAGATCTAAATAATTCAACTAACATAAATGCATCATCTATTTACATCTCTCCCTGTTTTCCCACTCCATCCAGCTCCTTCTCTAAGTTCTCACCAGTCACATCTGCTTTTGTTAATGACCTGCTTTGTAAGATGAGGCCGACTACTTGTGTACTGCACCCCATCCCCAGCACACTATTAAATCCTGCCTTCATGCCATAATCCCGACTGCTACAACAATAATAAACTCATCCCTTGACACTGGCTCTGTGCCGCTCACTTTTAAAATCGCTTCTGTAACCCCAATGTTAAAAAAGTCTGGTCTTGATGCTGACAATCTTAACAATTTCCGTCCTATTTCTCACTTACCTTTCCTGTCTAAAGCTCTTGAGCGTGTTGTAGCCTCCCAGCTCACCAATTACTTAACTACTAATAACTTGATGGAACCCTTTCAGTCTGGTTTCAGGGTGCAGCACAGCTGTGAAACTGCTCTGCTACGGGTAACCAATAATTTGCTTATGGCAGCAGACTCTGGACAAACCAGCATATTAATTCTATTAGACCTCAGTGCAGCATTTGACACTGTCAGACATGACATTCTACTGTCCAGAATGGAGAACATGCTGGGTATCTCTGGCACTGCCCTCCAGTGGTTCAAGTCCTATCTGACTGATAGGCAAGAGTTTGTTAGTCTTGGCAACAGCAGATCCAGCTTGGCGCCAGTCACTCAAGGAGTTCCTCAGGGCTCTGTCCTCGGCCCTCTTCTCTTCTGTATTTATATGCTTCCCCTTGGCCATATTATTTGTAGCTATGGACTGGGCTATCATTTTTATGCAGATGATACTCAACTCTACTTCAATGTTAAAAGTGGAACTTCAGCTGAGCTTTCTCAGCTCACAACCTGCCTTAGTGAAATTAAAACCTGGATGGAGCAGAACTCTTTAAAATTAAACTGCAACAAAACTGAACTCCTGCAAATTGGGACTAAAATGCAACTTAATAAAATGAGCTCCTTCCCAGTCCATCTTGGCAGTGATCTCATCAGACCTGCCTCTACTGCAATGAATCTCGGTGTCATTTTTGATTCCTCCCTTTCTTACTCCGCCCACATAAATCACATTAAGAAACTTTCTTACTTTCACCTCCGTAACATATCCCGTGTTCGCTCCTTCCTCTCCTTTTCTAATGCCGAGAAGCTCGTCCATGCTTTTATCACATCCTGCATAGATTATTGTAACTCGCTGTTGGCAGGTGCCCCTTCTAATCTTATTTCACAGCTCCAGCTTATTCAAAATTCGGCTGCAAGAGTCCTTACTCGAACCAGCAGCAGCGAGCACATCACACCCATCCTGCTCCGTCTTCACTGGCTCCCTGTGTCTTACAGAATCGAATATAAAATCCTACTAATAACCTACAAAGCCTTAAATAACCTCGCGCCAAATTACATCAGTGACCTTCTCCATCACTAAGTGCCTGCCCGCCCACTAAGGTCCTCTGATTCTGGCAATCTTGTTGTGCTCCACACTAATCTACACTCCATGGGTGACAGGGCCTTTAGCTGTATAGCGCCCAGACTCTGGAATGACCTACCGAAATTAATCAGATCAGCTGACTCCATGAATTCTTTTAAAAAACAACTCAAAACTCATCTGTTCAGGAAGGCTTTTAGCTTTGCTTGACTTCATTCCCCTTCTCTCAGTTTACCTCTGTCAAAATGCTTATGTAACCTGTGTACTAGACCATCAATTCTGTTGTCTGTTAGGCTTTCTCTGAATTTACTGTCTTAATATTCTTTATTTATTTATTTGGTTTGTACATTGCTATACGCTGTATACCCTGCTGTTTTCTCTTATTTTCTGTAAGTGCCTTGAGCATGGGAAAGGCACTATATAAATAAAATGTATTATTATTATAATTATTATTAATATATCAAAAAAATGTTGTTGCAAACAACAAACTTTCAAATTTTCCATCTCAACAGAATCTGTGAAAGTGCTTTAAGTTTAGCATATTTTAAAAATACGTGTGTGTATGTATGTGTGTTTGGAGTGGTGTACTATAGCCTACAACATTAAATCTCCTTACTCTTCTTCTGAGACCTACTATATATTTTTTCTCTATAAGATGTGAAACAATAAGAAAATCTTACATGGCTTAGGCACTGCAATGTTTGTAAGTTCAATTTTCAATGGATAAAAATAGAAGTAGTTCTACTACTACAAGCATTCCCCCATGGGTTACATTCAAACTATTACTATAACAAGAGACCCAACATGTGCCACAAAAATACCCCTACGGCCATTACACCACCACTCTGCATTGTTGACAGTAAGAAGGGTCTATCAAATAGAGGAATGAGAGTTTTTGTCATATCCTCTAGTGTAAGTTGCTTGTTTTTCCAGTTTTCCAGTATTTGTGTTCTTAAGCTTACTGAAATGTAATTTTCTTGTTTCTTTTAACAGGAGTGGAACTCGGTAGTTAGTGGCTGCTATAGTCCATCCGTTATAAGATGCAAAAAGAAAAAAGAAAGAAATGTGTTTTTTGCCACCATAGTGCTCCACCAGTACTGTCTATAGTTTGTTCATTGCTATTATGGTAAATGGAAGGATGACTGGAATCCCAAAGAAAAGTTTAATGCGATCATCCAAAAAACTGAACAGAAACAGTGCAACACTAAAAAGGCTTCTAATGTGCCTTCTTAGCCATAGAAAACAGGGCATTGTCTTAGTTCCAAAATGTGAAGGTTTCTCCCTGAAGTGAGATGCCTTCCTCTAACTATATCTCGGTTTTATCTCATTCTCAATCCACTGGGACGGGGCCTCTAAGACTACTCCATGGACAGATTTCAGTTGCCCTTAGCACTGCAGAGACAAACAGAGACAATATGGTTAGTGATCATATCCCCTGTCATTCCAGGGTGGTGTTACACACCTTAGCAAGAGTCCAGAAGGTGATCCTCAGATGCCCATGCGTGCCACCATGTAGAAGTTTTTTTAACCTTCTGCTGACCCTACATCAATGGTCTGCTTCAAACCACAGAAGCCTTGTTAGGTTGGATGATATTTGTTTGGTGGGCCTTTTCCAATTCACTTGCAAAACTGTCATGTTTGAAAACCCCTGAGGTGTAGCTGTGTCTGACAGTCTAATGCACATGTACTCCAACTGCTGCCTCGCTACCTCACCAAAGGCATACAAACCTTTACTCTTTCTCATTCTCCTTTTGAGCTTCACTCACTTCTAATGTTTCAATACCAATTGTATATGCTTTAATCATTGATATTTATGACACTGCCACTGTTTGAGCTCTCAGTTTCCCTCAGTGTAGATCTCTACACTGATGCATATGGGTTAGCATAAAGGCATTCAGTTTTATTTTGTTCATTTCAGCAACTTGATAAAAAGCTCATGAGCCAATGACCTGGAATAAGAGTCAGTTTACCTGTCTTAAGCTATCTGCATTACAAATAAGTAGAAGCCTTTTTTGCTGTAACAGTTTGCTTAAGCATCTTGCAGTCATCAAAGTTAGCAGGTAGCAGCATTACTTTGTAGCTCTGCAATGTGCACGCTGTTCTGTGTTCTTTTTCAGTTGTTAGCTGGCTGTTGTTCAAGCATGTACCTGAAGTGAAAGCCAAGGGATTTTTGTACTGCAGCATCACATACTTTATTTTACTATTTACTACACACACACACACACGCACACAAACACATACACAACACACACACACATAATTCCCATTTCAGATAATACTGCTATTTGAAAAAATAATCCCGGCACACTTCACATATCTGAGGTGAAGTTTAGGACAACACACATAAAACACTGTCTGTATTTAATTTCTGTTAAATAATACTGTATAATAATCTCCGTTAATAAATAATACTATATATAAACATGGGTGGCACGGTGGCGCAGTGGGTAGTGCTGCTGCCTTGCAGTAAGGAGACCTAGTGTGTGCTTGGTGTGTCTATGTGTGCCTGCGATGGGCTGGCGCCCTGCCCGGGGTTTGTTTCCTGCCTTGCACTCTGTGTTGGCTGGGATTGGCTCCAGTAGACCTCCGTGACCCTGTAGTAAGGATATAGCGGATTGGCTAATGGATGGATGGATGGATATATATAAACATTGATTAATTCAGCGCAAAAGCACCAGATGCCATATTGTTTTTGAAACTCTGCTCATGTAAAAAGTAAGCTTCCTTTCACAGATACCTGTCTTATTTTCCCTTCAAGCATTAAAGTTTACTTAACACATTGAACTGCTAGTTCCATCTTAGCCTGCATCTGAATTCCTGATTAAGTTTACCTGCCATTGCAGTGGACTTATTGTGCATCATGGAGGAGCAATCACTACAGGGACACTATATAAAATAAACTAGAAGTGTTTCAGCTTATATTAGAATCTTAACAAAGAAGTGAAATCGAACAAGTGTTCAAAGTATGTGAGGCTGTAACACCATGTTCAATACTTATTTACTTACATACTTAGATGATCCATTGTTTTGATATAGGGAATGGATCTCAATATTGTCCTTCAGAGTGCCAGGTCTTTAGCAGAGGTCATCCAAAATGTAGCGATGTCAGTGGTGTGCATTAGATGGAAGGTTTTCGAGATGCTCCCAAAAGATGTATGAGTCTAATGTAAGAACATTGGACCATACGTGTGCATACCACATTGCATCTCTTAATGCTGTGTGGTGGCCATTCTATGACTGACCAGGTTTATCTGTTGTAGCTGGCCCATTTGTGCTTGAACTTCTTACCTTTTTAGCATAAGTGATATAGTCTTCCAGTGGAGACTTCTTTCTGGAATTTCTTTCTGACTTCACAGTGTTAGCATTGGAAGCTGAACAATTTATGCTTTATCATCTACAGTATGCTAGGTTGCATTCTAGCATGTGATGAACCTCTGGTATTGTGACTTGGCTCCTGCTGAGGTCTGGCTCATATAGCAGACCTTAGGGTGTGGTGGTGTTGCAGGTGTTCATCTGGTGATGCTCAAGCTGCCTATGCATGCTGACCTCTCTGTTGGGGTCATTAAGCATCATGAAGTGCCTTCCGAGGTAGGTGTTTGAAATAGTGATTGTCATCCAGTATCACTGAATTGTTATTGGCAAATTAGTTACTCATTGTTTGCATATTGTAGTGGTTGACATGGAGTGCTTAAAGGGAATTTGCTTGGCTGAGCTGGGAAAGCATTGTTGAAGTGGCTGAACTGGGAGAGCATATTGGAGCTTCTTTAGTCAGTCATTCTAGTGATGAGGACGAAGTCTTCAGCAAAGAGGAGGTTCAGCTTTTGATCTTGACTTGGAAGTCATCCTGGTCAAGATTCCTTTCTTGATGGGGATTGTGATGGGTCAGTTGAACAGCTAAATGGTGGTACTGGTGTCACTTTTCCAGGACATGTATGTAAGCAGTCTCAGCTCCTTGCCTTTGGAGTGCCTGGATGATTGCTCTGTGCTCAACTATGTAGAAAGCCTTCTCAAAGTCAATAAATACGAGTAGCAGTTTACACTCATGTCTTGTCTCAGTCAGGCTTGTAATGGTCTAGATGTGGTCAGCGCAATAGAAAAACCTTGCTTTTTGAACAGGTTACTCTTCTTCCAGAAGAGTTTCAATGTGACTGAAGATGACCCACTTAAATATTTTATTGGAAAAAGACAAATGACACGTTAGTTCTTGAGTTCATTCTTCTTGCTCTTCTTAGCATGGTGGTCAAGTTCCTCAACTGATCTGGAATCTCCCTGCTGGTAATGAACAGTTGTGCCAGGTTTGTAGGATGAAGTTGCCTGTATTCAGGATATCAAAGGCCATTTTCAACTCAGAATTGAACTTGAGGTATGCCAGTAACTTGCAACCCAAGAACATACAATTTAATTCCTTTATTGAACAGAATAATATGTTTCATTTATGCTAACGCAATTACAAAGGTTTCTCTAATAATTAATTAGCATTTACAGATGAATAATTAAGAATATGCAAAGAGTGTTTACCATTAGCATAGCTGAGTAATAGCTTCTGAAAACTGGGCTTTGCAGTGAAAAATTAATAATTAATCATATGTGAATAATTAATAAAAGAAATCAGTATTTTAAGAGGTAATAGCTATTTGCAACATTAGCAATGTCTTAACTATGTTTTGAAATCAGTTTAATGGTACCTTTATTGAAACAATATCAATTTCAATTAAAAACATGAACATTTCAGTGTGATTCCTAACTTTTGAATACTGGTGTATATACTCATATACCATTACTGCAAGTAGATAGATAGATAGATTGAGCGAAATTTAGCTTTTTACAGAAGCTCTTTATACATAGATACTGTAGATAAATAAATATATACAGTATATATATATATATATATGTATATATATATATATATATGTACACACACACAATATGGTCTGAAGACACACCAGAATTACTAAAAAGAAAGCAAACTTCTGACTTGGCACAGTCACAGTGAGGCACTTGGATTCATATCGCTGTTGATATAAAGGAGCCCCATTAACGTTTCCTGACACACCTCTGCTGAATAATTTGTTGCTTGAAATCCTCAGTGTTAGCGTGTCATAGAGAGCATGTCACCTATTAACCAATTTTAGATGCTGAAAGAAACAAGAATACTCCTATGGATGCAAAACAAACAGAGCATGCAAACTCCACATAGACAGAGAACATACTTGGAATTAAACCTGGCCCCATGCAGCTGTGATACCAGTAAGATAATCTCTTTGCTACAATGCCACCCTTGAGGAAAACTTTTAAATGAATATTGCCATTACTATTTCACAACAATTACTGTATTTCATTAATAATAATCAGCAAGCATTACAGTCAGACCTGGCCTTAGGTAAAGTTGCAAAGCTGTGCAGTGATGTTTTCCAGACATTTTAGCCCCCTCTTCAGATTTATCTAAACAGGAAAAGAAATTGGGGTAAACAATCCAGATCACGGGAAATGATTTTGAAAAACTCTTTGGATGTAGAAAATTCTCTTTTTTTTTACAGAACAAAAATGTTTGTGAGTGCACTGACTTTTTTTTTTCCTGGAGAAATTTGAGACAACTCTGAGGAAACTTTGGAAATGAAAACCATATGATCTGAATCAGGTTTATTAGCATGGCCCAGTTTTTCTTTCTATACTTGTATAAGCTATATTGTTATTATTTTTTATTTAAATAACCTTGTATGCCTCTCTATTACCAAAGACACAAAAAGCGGTCCTTGTGGCGCCCTGCCAAGCTTTCCAGTTTAGCTGTCTTTGCCAGTAATAAAACACTTGGCTGTAAGCACTGCCTCTGCAGGATGGACAGGCCCGCCGAATGAGCTGGAATGCATTTTCGATTAGTCATTGCTGTAGAGGAGAGCCATTAGGTAGAGGGGAGAGGGTGGGGGCAAAAGATTGTTTCTAAAAAGTGTATTTTTGACAAATTTCTTTTTAGGTTGATGAGAGATGGCTTTACTAAGGTGACTGTTTAAGTAGGCTTTTCTTGAGCAGAGACATCCTGGAGAGTTGCCCATAAGGAGAGTGTTTTTCTTTTATTCATTTTCTGAGCTTACATCAGTTTTTAAAAACCACGCAGCACCCTGCTTCACAACCTTCTGCCTGCTTTCTGTGTTTGCAGCCCCTGTGTGACCTGGGTAGGCTTGTCACTACCTGAGCAAGAATTTAGCTAACATTTACACGCTCTGATGTTGTATGTTTTTTGGCCAAGCTAGAGACTACGACTGCTTGCAGGCTTAACATTTTTTAACATGGAAGGTTTTTCCTATTGAAAAGGCAGAACAGACAAGTCAGCTAAAACTCTTTAACAAGGGAATTGTGAAGCTCTAGTGGCCTCTGCCCTCAGTACATGTTGTAACAGAGCAAAACATGAGTCTGAGGACAGGTGTGTTGGAGGATTTTGACAGGTACGGAATCATTTCCATTTGTTAGCAGGCCTCCTGGCTATGTCGGCATAGACACAAGCTCTTCAGGTATGTAAAGCTGCACTGTGTGTGCTTGCAACAGAGACTATACTGTAAGAGCTTAGAAACCAACCATTATCATTTAGTTACACTACAGACCTGCCAGTAAACAGCAAGAAATTGCAAGAAAAAAATTTAAACAGGTGCATGGGAAAGGAGCTGACAATAGCTCACTTTTCTTTTTTCCCCAAAAAGCCTGCCATGAGATCAGTTTACATCTAAGGTTACACTTGAAAAATGCAGCATCCTACTGGGAACGGTTTACAAGTATTCTATTCAGGTGTTAGGATGTTAACCACTATCTGTCTCTTCTGCATATAAAGAAATTCAAAGATGCAGACAGCAATAAAGATCTGTGAAGTTTCCAAGGAAGGTCTATTTCATTATTGTTAGGTCTACTCAGGAAACATGAAGGTGTGAAGCACAAGATTAATAGCTTTTTTCTTTAACTGTATTTTTTTATGTTGCAAAAAAGTGAAAAAGCCAAAGCTAAGACTCAATTTAAATGTCACTACAGGGGTAGGGAGTTTATTTCTGCTAATGAAGACTTTTCCCCGTATTTATCAAGCACCTCAGAATTACTCCTAGGAATTGCAGTAAAGATTGGTCCAAGATAAAAAATTATTCTACCCCAGAGTAGTACATGAAGAAGTTACGAAGCATCCTACACCAACTTTCAGTGAGGAGTTGACATTCACGTTTGAGAACAAATGACTTAATTCCCGCAACATGGTTCTCATGTAATTTCCTTGTAAATTGTGATGACATTTTGTAGTTTTTTGATACTAACACTTGTGAAAGAATTTGACAAACACAGAAAAAGGTTTGGGGGCAGCTATCCATATACTTAAATTAGGCTGCCAATGATGATTTGGTTCAAGTAATACAGGTCTATCTAAACAAACCTTAGTCCAACAAACAAACAAATAGACAGGCAAACATGGCAGCTTTAAAGTCAAGGACAGGAAGTGATGTCATCGGGGCAGGAAACCGGAAGTGACGTCCTCTGGGAGATTGGGATGATGTCATTGAATCCAGATGAAATTTCCCGTGGTTGGTCTGCCGATGAAAAGAGAAAGGATCAGTGCACCCTGCCATCCCCTGGTCTAACGTGAAATTACCTTCAATTGAGCCCTTTAGCTGCCTCCCATGCGCACGTGTGTGACACACTAAAGCTTCACCCCAAAGATAGTAATAATAATCTTCAAAGGGACGTGATTATGATCAAATATAACATTTATGCTACTCTAATGAAGTACTCTAGAGTCATGCATTGAACTGGGGTACTTCACAATAACATCAAGAATAATACTGTAGCAAGCACCAAGAGGAAAAAAACTGAGACACACACACCGAATGAGAGTAAAGCCTGATGATGGGCACATTTATTTATCAATAGATGAATCATTGCCATACTTCCAGAAAAATCATCTTCTTGCTGTTCAGGTCTTTGGGAAACGCGCCTTGTAAAACAACAGCTACTGAACCAAGTCATTGCTATTCTTGAGCTGTTTAGGAAGTCACTCCCACTCTTCCTGTGTTCTTGATCGTCTTCCAGTGTCTCTCTTTGTAATTTGCCCCTTATGTTTTGAGAGGCTGTATTTACGTAATACCCTAGTAGTCTCTGCCTACCTTCTTGAACCGTCCCGGGATTGTAAAGTGTAATGCGATATTCCACATTTTCTTGTCCTTCCTTGAAATGTTTGTGCCACTCAAAAACTTTTGTGCGAGACAAACTGTTATCACCATACACTGTTTTTATCATTTCATAAGTTTCTGTGGCCGTTGTGTTCAATTTTGCAAGGATTTTGATGTTGATTCGTTGTTCGATTTTTTCATCCAACATTATAGCAGCAACTCGTGTAGCAATTGTTGTGCAAATACTGAGTAGGCTATTCACAGGATATTCCTAACCGGTCGGCGGTTTCAGAGAGTGTGCAGGAGGGGATATAGCATCTGATTCACATTCGGCCGACCTCCAGACAGTTTTCCAGGAAAGCCCCAAGCCCGGTCCAGTTATTTTTGTGTCTCACCTTGTACAGTTTGCATCCTTGAACACCTGTGTGTTCACACTGTGATATTACCTATGATTCACATATGAATGCTAATCCACACTTTGGGCAATGCTCTTTATGTGTGTGACATCAATCACACCAACTCCAGGAATGTAGCTTGCTTTAACATTATCTAACATGGAGTGGTAGGGAGATGTATAAATCTACATATTATTTCACACATTGTAAGGAAATTCAAAGTTAGGTGCAAAGTTGCATTTTCCCCGTGGTTAAAAAATGTTACCATCACTTTCACTTTGGCTGACAGCACATGACTTCTTCACATAGATGGAGCAATCACATGACGTACAAGACTTATTACGAGTATTAATCCATCTATTGTCAAATTGATATCTTTTTATGAGTTCACTGTTGTCCACCATTTCCAAAACATTACGCTTTTACCAGAATGTTTGTGCCGATCTCTGCCTTCTGGCAGCTCCCAGCAAGTTAGTACAACTTACTAGCTCTCACAATACTGGCAAAGTTAGGAGTAGTTTCCTGAATTAAGAAAACTGGTAAAAAAAACTATGTAACAAGAAAAGGGCAATATTGAGCCCCAAACCCCAGACAAAGAAATGCCCAGCACAATCCTAGGTTCAAATTAAGGAATTTTATTACACACCACATTTCACATATTTCACATGTGCTTCAAGGCCTGAGGCCACAGGTCCGCCACACCCTTGACCCTCTGCAGTTCACATACCAGGAGAAGGTGGGAGCAGAGGATGCCATCATCTATATGCTACACTGATCCCTCTCCCACTTGGACAGAGGCAGTGGTGCTTTAAGAATTATGTTTCTGGACTTCTCTAGTGCATTCAACACCATCCAACTTCTGCTCCTTAGGGACAAGCTGACAGACATGGGAGTAGATTCATACCTGGTGGCATGGATCGTGGACTATCTTACAGACAGACCTCAGTATGTGCGTCTCGGGAACTGCAGGTCTGACATTGTGGTCAGCAGCACAGGAGTGCCGAAGGGGACTGTGTTTTCTCCGGTCCTGTTCAGCCTATACAGTAGTCCCTCGCTATATCGCGCTTCGACTTTCGAGGCTTCACTCTATCGCAGATTTTATATGTAAGCATATCTAAATAGATAACGCGGATTTTTCGCTGCTTCGCGGGTTTCTGCGGACAATGGGTCTTTTTACTTCCGGTATTTGCTTCCTCAGTTGGTTTGTCCAGTTGATTTCATACATAAGATGCTATTGGCAGATGGCTGTGAAGCTACCCAATCAGAGCACGCAGTTAAGTTCCTGTGTGCTGATTGGCTCAGTGATGGAGCGCCGAACTCGATTCCGCTGTGTTAACCAGGAAGTCTCGTCTCGCTCATTGAGCATCAACGTGTTTCGCTGTGTAAAGAGTTAACTTTTGTGCTCTTTTGTGTTTATCTTTGTGCATAGTCAAGCCCTTCGTTATGTCTCCAAAACGATCTGCTCCTGCTACTGCTTCAGGGGTCGTGCCCAAGCGCCAATGGAAGATGCTAATGATTGCTGAAAAGGTAAAAGTTTTGGATATGTTGAAGGAAGGGAACAGCTACACTGCTGCAGAACGCCATTACGCCATCAATAAATCCACAAATCTTTTTATTTAAAAAAGAGGAAAAGAATATAAGATCTACAGCCACAGTGTCCTTTAACCAGGGCGCAAAACGAGTTGTAAGTGGACGTAATAAGGCAGTAGTCCGGATGGAATCTGCTTTAGGGATTTGGATTGAAGAATGCCGAAAGAACAACGGCGGTGCTACACAGTCACCTGAAGAGGCTTCTTTAGAAGAGCTGTAACGCTCTCCTTTGTTGTGCAGTAAAATTAAACTCATCGTTATCAGACAAGTCGTCGTGTCATTGTTGGTGAGTAACCATAATTAATTTTCTACGTACAGTACTTAGTACATGTACGTATGTTTAGTGTCACTGTACACACATTTTACTGTATACAATTTTTCTTACATTGTACGTATTTATTGCTGGTGGCCTGTCTATTGTAATGGCTGTAACACATGTGATATTGGAAACACGCAATATCTTTAAAATAATATTTAGGTTTTACTGTATATAAATAGTGTGTTTACATACATAATTTCAACGAATCTTACCTAATATCTAAGAGAATATAAAGGGTTTATGCTGTATAACTATGCAGGAAATGTTTATAAGTGTGTGGGAGAGTTTATAAGGGCTTAAAATATACAAAAATAACCATATGAGCATTTTACTTTGCGGATTTTCACCGAGGAGGGATTACTGTATACATCAAACTTCCAATACAACTCGGAGTCCTGCCACGTGCAAAAGTTCGATGATGACACTGCTATCATGGGCTGCATCAGGAGTGGGCAGGAGGAGGAAAATAGGAATCTAATCAAGGACTTTGTTAAATGGTGCGACTCAAACCACCTACAAATGAACACCAGGAAAACCAAGGAGCTGGTGGTGGATTTTAGGAAGACCAGGCCCCTCATGGACCCCGTGATCATCAGAATTGACTGTGTGCAGAGGATGCAGACCTAAAAATACCTGGGAGTGCAGCTGGATGATAAATTGGACTGGACTGCCAATACTGATGCTCTGTGCAAGAGAGGACAGAGCCATCTATACTTCCTTAGAAGGCTAACATCCTTCAACATCTGCAATAAGATGCTGCAGATGTTTTATCAGACGGTTGTGGCGAGCGCTATCTTCTACGTGGTGGTGTGCTGGGGAGGCAGCATAAAGAAGAGGGATGCCTCATGCCTGGACAAACTGGTGAGGAAGGCAGGCTCTATTGTAGGCACGGAGCTGGACAGTTTGACATCTGTGGCGGAACGACGGGCGCTGAGCAGGCTCCTGTCAATCATGAAGAATCCAATGCATCCACTAAACAGTATCATCTCCAGACAGAGAAGCAGCTTCAGTAACAGACTGCTGTCACTGTCCTGCTCCACTGACAGACTGAGGAGATTGTTCCTCCCCCACACTATGCAACTCTTCAGTTCCACCCTGGGGAGGTAAACGTTAACATTACACAAGATTATAGACTGTTATACATGCCTCGCACTCTCCACCTTGCATTTTTTAACTTGCACTGCGCTTTTATCACTCTTTAATTAATATTGTTTTTATCAGTATGCTGCTGCTGGAATATATGAATTTCCCCTTGGGGATTATTAAAGTATCTATCTATCTATCTATCTATCTATCTATCTATCTATCTATCTATCTATCTATCTATCTATCTATCTATCTATCATACTTACAGCCAGCAAATAAACAATCTCAATACAAGATGGATCTCTTTTACCCTCTTTCCTCCTGGTGAGTGTTGCCCGCTGCCTCACAACTCCCCCAGAATGATTCCAGCACCAGAGTGTGTCCTATTGGAAGCACTTCTGCGTCACATGGGAACCAGGGAGGTCCTCCCCCAACACAGCCCTCTAACAGCACCTAGAGAGCCCGACAGGGCTGCTCTTCTGGATTCTAACTCCCATGCACCCCTGCTGCTGTACAAACTGTGGCACTTTAAGAAGATCACTTCCACCTTTCATATGGGGAATGGAATTGCTCCTGGCCTCCGACTTTTGCTGATTCATTCTTGGCAGTATATTCCTCCAGCCAGGCAAGAGATTGTTTTCTCGTACAGCCAGAATGCCCGTCTGTCCTCTAAGGAACTTAGAGCTATTACTCTTATTCGCAAGAACCAAATTTGCATCACTCTTAAGATTTTTGAACCAGTTAGGATTGTTTTTCTACTATGAAATGCTTGGTAAATATGGACAGCAATTCTTAAGGAACTATCTCTACTAAGATAGTAAAATCTCATGCTGTGGAATATTCCTTATCTTGTTCTCATATCTGTGTATTCCAACTTAGTGTCACAAGGATTGCTTAATGCATTCTATTAAAAGATAGTAACAATATAATAGACAGATAGAGCTGTTCCATGTTTAGAACAGCCAGATATTGCAATATCCATGGATCAACCTAAGAGGGACCCTGTTAAGGTGTCTGAGATCTTTTATAAGGGCTGAAACTATTCAGGAGAAGCCTGCCATTAAGTGAGCCAGTGCAGAGAATGGAAGAAGAGGGGAAAATCGATTATGTATTGGACAGAAATACTTAGACGATTCTCCTCTGCAAAAATTAATTGTCCTTGCTGCATAGTGCTTAGGGAGACTCAGGAGTCTTGGTATATATCAGCTCCCTGAATAAGGGAAGAAAAAATGTGTTACTGAAGGTGCATGGTTGGGTTGGAGAGACAGGAGCGGAGTCTCATGTGAGATGAAGCGGCCATGTAGGTGCACAGACTGGAAAGGAGACTAGAGTTTGGCCACAAAATAACAAATGGACCTTTTAAAGGCCACCAACTGTCAACATTGCCTAAATCCTAGAACATGCCTCCCTATGTCTGCATACTAGAAGACAAACAGTAGGTTTAGAAGATAAATAATCTGTGTCATCAACAAGGAATCCAGTGACAATTAGAAGCTTGTTGGAGGGAGAGAGGATGGTCAGCAGAGTGTGCAGCAGCAGCCAAAACAGAGAGCCACTGTGAAAAACAAACCCTCATCACAGGGTAAGCAGTCACCCCAAAATTGTGCTAAGGTTTTTAAACCACAAATTTGCTGCATATGTCATTAAACAATACATGTGCAATAGCTGTGCATTGCTAAAGCACCTTTACAAAGTGCACAGTCTATAAAGGTACAACCTAAAACAAGGTGTGTTCATTAATATAAAAGTAGAGTGGTAGTTACTGTTGCTCTTTTGTAACTCTAGCGACACAAATCCAATTTATCACCCACTAGCTGTCTGGGTGAAATCTTGCATTCTAATAAGTTTTATTTCAGTTTTATTGCATGTCAGGTAATTTGGCAATTCTGTATTTTCCCAGGGTGGCTGTGCTTGTGTATGCTCGGTGTCCTACCAAGGGATACTTGCTGTCATAATGGAAATAGTGAGTTGAGGAAGAATGGATGTTAAATATATGACATCTGGAACAGCAAACTATTTTGTTTGCAATGTTAATAGAAACTCCTTACAAACATGGAAATAAGAATATGTGCAAGTAAGCAGTTGCCAAATGGGTTGAGGCATGTATTGGGGCTTGAGTCATATTTGTTACATTCAAATAAATATAAAACTGGAAGGACTTATATTGTTTTCACTTGTTGCC
This sequence comes from Polypterus bichir lapradei, assembly GCA_026402145.1. NCBI lineage: Eukaryota > Metazoa > Chordata > Cladistia > Polypteriformes > Polypteridae > Polypterus > Polypterus bichir. The sequence continues at coordinate 56,067,087 of JANRMT010062792.1, forward strand.
TTATCTATTATAAATCAAGCAGCTTTGTCTGAAGCAAACCCACATTACACTTTTAACCATATAACATTTTATTTATTTATACCTGGAGGGAATATTTTATTGCACTGGGTGAAGTGCTTATATTATCCAAGGCAGTGACTGATGGTGTAAACTAGAGGCATTTGGGGCCTCTTTAAATTTTTAAGGGGAGATAGCTAATATTTTTGGTATGTTGTGTCACCCCTAGGCTGGCAATCTGAGTTTAATTATTCAGAATTAAATAATAAAAGCCAGGCTCAATTTTAAGAGCTCATTTTAGAAAATTTCACTCCAACCTCTTTGTCTTTGCTGTCTCATCAGCCTTGATGATGTCGACATGCAGTGAGAGGTTTCTTAGTGTGGCTTTCCAATTGAAATCTATGAACTGATTCAATGTACAGTAGTTGCTACAAAGCAAACGTTATTTAAATGTGGGAAATTTTGTAAAAGAAATACTTTCAGAGTCAAGACACTGTAGTCTCAATTTACAATAACAATTAATGAGTATATAATATGCTTCTTACAACACTAACTTCAAACTCCAGGTCAGCAATTAATGACGTATTTAATGTAGACTTGCCGTCAGGTTAGTCTACACTAGCAATTTAAGTAGCACAAGTCCACAATTTGCTCAGCGGTGGTATCATACCAATCAAAGCTGAAGTGTTTCAGGATGCCAACTGCACAATGTTACAAATTATGACCTTACAAAAGAAAATCCTAAAATCTAACTGAAGACATTTTAAGGGACCTCTTCAGTCATGACTGTTTGTTACTGAGGCTGACTACTGCTTAACTGATGTTTAAATGGTCAGTTGTCTTTAAGACAAAGCATATTTTCTACTAGTCTCAAAAAGTGTAAATATCTGTTATGATTGGTGTTGTTTTTCATTTTTTCTCAGGCTTCCTTGAAGCTGGAAACCTAATTTTGGTGTTGTTTTTGGGGTCTTGCCACCCAAGGATTCTAATTCTATAATCATTAATTTTGCAGTTCATAATTTTCGACTAGATTACTGTAACGCACTCCTTTGAGGACTACCCAAAAAAGACATCAATCGGTTGCAACTGGTGGAGAATTCAGCTGCCAGAAAATCTGAGCACATCTCTCCAGTTTTGATGTCACTGCATTGATTACCCTTGTCATTTAGAATTGACTTTAAAATAATGCTTATGGTTTACAAAGACTTAAATAATCTCACTCCATCCTATATCTCGGAATGTCTTACACCTTACACTCCAAATCGTAATCTTAGATCTTCAAATGAGTGTCTTCTTATAATTCCAAGAGCTAAATTTAAAAGAAGTGGTGAGGCAGCCTTCTGCTGTTATACACCTAAAATCTGGACTAGCTTACCGGTAGAAATTCACCAGGCTAATACAGTGGAGCACTTTAAAAAACTGCTAAAAACCCATTATTTTAACATGGCTTTCTCATTGCTTCATTTTAGTGTAACCCTGATGTTTTCTATGTGCAGTCTCAGCAATCCATACTAACCCCTACTTTCTCTACTGTTCTTTTTCCGGTTTTCTATAGTGGTGATCTGCGCCACCACCACCTGTTCAAAGCACCATGCAATCCCTACACTGAAGGATTGAAGGCCAGATATCTACATGACAATCATCATCTAATTCTTCCACGTGAAGCCTGAAAACCTAAGGACTGATTGAGATCATTTATGTTGGGTTGAATGCCCATTGGGGGGTGGGCAGTCTCATGGCCTTGGAACCTCCAGCTCTCTGTGGGTTTTTTTTTTGCTTGTTTTTTCTGTCCTCCCAGCCATCCGACCTTACTTTATTCTTTATTACTTAGTATTACCTAATTTTATTTTTATTTTTTTATAAACTTTTCTTTTTCGTCTTGTAAAGCACTTTGAGCTACATCATTTGTATGAAAATGTGCTAAAAAAATAAATGTTGTTGTTGTTGGTTGCAGATGGAGGTCGTATTTTGGTGCCTTCTCAGCACAGTACGTTTTCCTCCACTATTTAGCAACAATTCCTCTCATCATACAATTTGTTACGCAAAACGCTCTCCACTAACATCATGAACCATCCAGTCCAACAATTAAGGTTATCCAAGCAGATTCTGCAGAAACTAGCACACCAATGATGGACACCTTTTTGAAAAACATAAAGTCATTTGTGTTTGAACAGCTCGCAGCAAAGGTGGAGCAAGCAAAGTTTTCACATAATGTTGGTAAACTGATGCAGAATCTGGGCCAAGACAAACAGATGCAGTCCCTGGAGGGACTGTGTGATATCTTTAAATGCCAAAGTAAATGAACTTAAAGAAACAGGCACTGCAATGTGCATATTATTATGATCAAGAAAAACTTGGAAGGCAGCAATGTGATCAGATATTTAATTAAACTGTGGCATGATATTTTCTTTGGTTTAGAAGGTTTTTGTCTGATTGTCAAATGATGTCATAGGATTTATTCCTCACACCAAGGTTTATCTTACCCGAGTCTACTGATATAAAAATGTTTGAATTGTATCGACTACCAGGTGGTCGTGCAGCAAGTGAGAAATACTCCCATCTGTCATATGAAGGCCATCATATCCATTGTTTGGCAATTGTTCTACTGCAACTATAACCACAAGGAAGGCTATGTAACCGACTGTTAAAAAAGTACTTATGCTGCAGGGTTACATCCTTCCTTTCTGCATCCTGCACAGGTTTAGCTGTCCTAAGCTTTGGGGAGCTTTATCTTTGATGACCTGAAACAGGTCATGGAGGTGATAAATAACTTTCAACTGAGTGGAACTGTCTCTTTGTAAACTGTGTCACCACACCAGGGGCCTCATGTATAAACGGTGCGTATGCACAAAAATGTTGTGTACGCCCATTTCCACACTGACGTCACAATGTATAAAAACTAAACTAAAGCCATACACATTTTCACACTAGCTCATTTCCTGACGTACGCAAGTTCTCCGCTCGATTTTGCAAACTGGCAGCGTTAAAGCTGTGCTATTATTCCAGTGTGGTTTCCCTTTCTTTTTTAGATCCACATCCCTGACGCAGCTTTATCAAATACCCTGAAATTAACTGTATATTGTTTATTAGTTTAAGGCACCTGATTGTAATTAACCTGTAACAATGTAATGGTCCACGCAATGGCCAAACTATTCCAAATACCATAGCTGCTTTAGCGTTGTTACTCTCACTGCACCTCTCAGAGTATTTATCCCACTGTATCTGAGTGTGGAATCACAGCTCTACAGCACCTGATTGGAAAAAGGATTATCAGTATACAGCATCAAGCACACGCTGCCTCAGCCATGCGCACAGTCTATTTGAACTTTTCCCACACAGCAAACGCTTCAGAGTCTTTCCTGTAGGGACCTCACGATTCAGAAACAGTTTCATCCCAAGAACTATAAACGTACTCAATCAGACCATGAAGTGTTCCTGGTAGAATTGTTTGTACTTATAAGTACAATAACCTCACTGTAATCTTGCAGTACAGTTATAATATTGCACAACCTGAGCCACTTTATAAAGTGCGTATTTACATATGATGACGACTGTCTTCTAAGTCGATTTAGATTTCCAAGCGCTATCTTCTTGGAGCTCTTGATATCATTTTTAAGATGATATGCAGCAAAGTATGTTTATTACATTATACAGATAAAATTTTAACATCATTTAAATAATCTATATTGTTAATAATTAAACATGTGAGGACACAGTGTCGTAGCGCTAGCGATGAGTTGGCGCCCCATTCAGGGATTGTTCCTGCCTCGCACTGTATTCCTGCTGGAACTGGCGCGACCCTGGATGGATAGATGGATAGAATAATTAGACATGTACTATGAAGATATTTCAATGTTCCATAAAAGTTTTAAAGAATCGGCGTTCTCAGCTTACAGATGGCTTTACATCTATTACAGAGCTGATTGTGTGGCAATTAGTTACTTGGAGAAAGAAAAGTAAGGACAAGAATTGGGGGTCAGAACGTTTGAAAGACAGTGCTGCTGCAATAAATTATTTCATTGAAGGTTGAGCATGCACAGCAAGCATCTTGCAGGAGGCTGGAAAAATCTCTGGACGGGCGCCAGCTGGTCACTATCACTGCGCCATGTTCCCATGTTTAATATATGCTTTAATTCCTATCATCATAAAAATAATATCAAGTGTACATCTCAGTATTTAAATTATTCAGAGAGCTGTAATATCATGAATGTAATGTATTCTGTGTCCTGTTGGAGGAAGAAAAAGCCCGTTTAAGAAGCATGTAGTGATTCACACACATAGAGCACGTAGAAGAACACATACAAAAAACAAAGCATTTAACGTGCTACTTTAGTTACGATGGAATTTGAGAAACTAGTAAATTAAACAATTTTAAGATGAAGTTTATATCGTTTTACTTTAATGACAAAATAAACTACGTGAATAAAGGGGAAATTTCGATATTAAAGTTGATATTTCAAGCTTTTTTTCCCACTGTGTCCCTATTTTTTATTCTTTTCTCTGTACCCTAATAAGCTTCCATATGACACTCAGATGGTGGGCTATGACTCCCGTTTTCACGGCGACTTTGATATCTTACAACTTCTTTTTTATTTCGGGCACAGTGTGACTTTGTGAACTTGAGCTTTTGAGTTTCTTAGACACTCTATATCACTTGAGCAACTTCCTTTTGTTGTTTATACCACTGTTTAAACCAATAAATAGTACGTTTTTCCTTGTCTCCACTTGATATTCACTGAAATTCTTCTTTTTCCCTTGTGCTTTTGCCTTTTTTCTTTTCAAAGATCACTGAACTTAAGGGCTATTTATATTGATTTGCATATTCAAAGAGGCGTAATTCTGGGAGGAGTCTAGGAGGTGCAGCAGGCATGTGTGCATACGTTACTTTTCACGTTGACTGGGATTTAAGGAGTGGAAAAATGTGGAAGTTGGCGTACACACAGATTTATGCATCTGGATTTTTTGGTGCATACGCACATTTCCGCTTTTGTCCCTATGCCATGTTTTAGTGTGAATTCTATGCATGGCATTATACATGAGGCCCCAGGAGGTTTATCACAGTAGGCAACTGGCCTCTTAGCCTTACTTTCTGGAGTCCATTATGGAGAACTGGATGGTTTAAGCACGCTACTGCCTGCTTACATGTATGCAGACCAGATGGGATTGATGAATGCTACTGTGTCTTTGTGAGTCTCATTTTGGTACTGATGCAGGCACCTATGTTTAACAGGCACATGAGGTCAGGCTGGGGAGGGAGATAGATTTATTGGGTGGTTTACTGCTTTGCTGGATTGGGTGTGGGTGGGATAGCCCTTTGTTATGTTCTCATCAGCTCAGCTGGTCGTGAAGTGGGGTCGAGAATCAAGACTGGTGGCCCCAGTGTGTTTTCAGTTAAGTTTTTTGATCTATACTTTTGAATCATTCAATGATAATTTATTGGACTGTGCATGGGGTAGGGTTAGATACTAAATAGGCTTCATTTCATAATTACCTCTGGGGTAAAGGGGCTGATATACAGCCTTCCTCCAAGAAACCAAGCTTTTAAGTAAAGACGTCTGACAAATCTGAAACAAATGATATTATGTTACTGCACTGGTGTCTGCTGATCCTAAAAACACAGGATAGTAATTATATTTTGCTTCAAAATGCAGGTAAAAATACTAGTTTATCAGCCATGGAAGATTCTGCTACATACCGTACTTGTAGAATTCTATGTTTGACATGCTGTCCTATGCCATTTCAACTGTGATACTATGTATAAATCACTAATCTAGTCCTCTGTATGGAATTTCTTACTCCACTTTTGGATAAATCACCAGCTCCATCTCAACACTGTCTCCCCCAGCTGACCAGTGTTTCTCAACATTTACTTATCAGGTTCATTGACAACCCACAAGTTTTGGCTGTCCTCCCCTAGGATAAACAAGTGTTTTCATAAAAGCGTCAGGTCCCTCTCTGTGAAACAAGTAAGATCAGAAGAGCAGATTCTCCCTTGGTGAAACAGGTTGAGGTCATGCAGAGCTTTGAATCATTTGGGTGACCCTTCACAACTCACTCTCAACCTACTCACTTGCACACTCGATGACATCAGCACATGGCCCAAAAGTGGGTTGTGACCCGGTGGTGGAGAAACACTGCTCTATGCAATTTGCTACTGACTTGTCACTGTCAGACACCTTCTGCCATCATCTAAATAATTTTTTTCTTCTTTTCATGATCTCTTTTTATTGAATAACTGACATTTTTTTTTATTTTCAAGTCTTTATCCTGGTCATTGTCGAATTCCAATCTTGAACTGGCTACTTCATTAGACCACGTGCTGTCTTTGCTGAATTCCATATATTATTTTCTTCATTAGCATCCCAGTGACAGTTTAACACAGTTGTTTTGAAAAAATGCAGATTTCTGTAAAAAACTGTCATCCATGTTAGTGGATTTCTTAGTAATTAATATCAGCTTAGGTGAAGACCCTACTTACAGCATGTCTGATTGGCATTTAAAAGTGCAATTTGTAATTTCTCACTTGTGCAATCCATAAATCTGGCATGGTCACAAAGACAACAGATACATGATCTAGAGGTGCTGATTGTGTCCTTGGAGGAGCAATGACTCATAAAGTGGATTCTGATTATGAGCTTCAGATTATGTCCGTCAAGTCTGAATTAAATATCCTTCTTCAGAAAGCAAAATTTGACTTGCATGGAACACATGCTAAGTATTATTCTTAAGGTGCTAAACCTAGTAAATTACTACCCCTCAGGCTACACAGATGGGATGCATTTGCAAATATCCCAGTTGTTAAAAATAAATCTGGAACCACTGTTAACAACCCTCTACAAATAAACAATCACTTTGGTGAATTTTTTTCCAACTCATTTCATCCCAACCCCAAATGTTCACCACTGATTAGTGACCCTCTCTTTAAAAATCTACAGCAGTGTTTCTTAAACTTTTTTCTTGTAACCCAATCTTGCCCTTCTTAATGTCTTAAAGACCCAGTCCATGATGATGATGATCAGTGAGTGGTCCCTCTTGGAGAATTGTTGCCAACTGTCATAAGGGAGTAATGTTGATTGTCATAAGACAGAGTTTAAGAAACTACAGCCACAGTTATCCACAGTTTCCCTTATTATCTGTTATGCTTGATGCTGAGGGATGCATTGAAATCTTGAAATCCATGAACTCAGATCTCTTGCTGGGCCAGACAAGCTGGTACCAGAAGTATTTTTGAAATCCTGGGATCAACTGTTTCTTCCCTTTTAGCAAATGTTAAATTATTAAATCTCTACCAGTAAATTAAACTCCACAAATAAATCAACTTTAATCATCGCTTTATTATTAAAGCAGGGTAAAGACCCAATCGACTGCTCGAACTATTGTCCCATTACTTCGATGAATTCAGATGCCAAGCTACTGGTAAAACTACTTGTAAGACGTTTACAGCGAGTAATTCACTTTATGATTGTCACACACGTGCACTTGGGAGGCAGTCTAAGGGCTTAACTTTGAGAAAAATGCAGAGGCAGAGGTAAGAACTGTACTAATGCCTTTTTTCCCTCTTCCACAGACCACCAGAATGAAAAAACAGTTAAGACACTGCCCACTTCCGCTTCTTTATCACGCCCTCCTGCGGACCTCATTTCCACTTGAGATCCCTCCCCTTCCTGTCATCCACCTATTGTGATGCATGAGTCACTATCCTACACCCCAAAACATGAGGTTGAGTCTCAGTATTTTAGCAAAACCAGCTTTATTCAGCTTGAAACAGGAACAGCATGGTTATTTATTGTAGTGGGATCTGCCACTCTCCTATACACAGACACAGCAATCAGTCAGGGTCATGGCCAGGTTAGTGGCCAAGTAATACTGTTCTCTGCATTTATAATGTGCCTTGCATCACCCATCAACAACAGGTGCTTATAGCGTGACTGCGATTGGCTCAGATTTGCTTCTGCGGCAAGCCGCTGCAGTACTGTTAGCCTGCAGTTGCCCTGGCAATAGATAAGCTGTCTTAAACAGATGTGGTGATTGCGCTTTAGGACGCACTTTGGTATGTCGTCCTGTTTTGGGGGTCTCAAAAGAGTTTAGAAACCTCACACTATAAAAACCCAAGCACTCATTCTGTTGATCTGTCTGTATTCTGACTCAGTCTTATATGATTACTTGTGGTTTTTTTGCTTATTGCCACAGTATATGGGGTGGACTCCCCAAACCTTTATCTTTGTTTTGCATTATATTTTTTCCCATTATAACATGGTACATAAAACACAAAACTGCACTTTTTTTGAGGTCCAAAACACCCACATTACTTATTCCTTGTTGCTGTATTATTCACTGTACTTTTGGATAAGCATTCATTGGCTTTCAACCCTTATGCACACAGAGCCCACCCTTATGACTAAAGACAAAATAAAACGTTTGTAGTTGTAGTGAGTCGCTGGGTAGGTCAGACTGAGCAGCTGGCTTTAATTGAAGTGACTGCCTCTGACTCACACTAAGATTGGGTAAATGAAGGCTATATCTGAAAATTGCTTGAAAGGTCGACTAATGTGTGGCATTTGTGTGACTTCAAATCATGGGGTATGTCAGACTTGCAGAGTGCAGCTGCTTATCTCATCACCAGACCATGTCAATTTATACAACAGAAATCACTGGGCATGTCAAATTTAGTGACTTAGTGACAAATTCAATATCATGCTGCCTGATGAAGTACAAAGTTGTACAAAGCTGTACAAAGGGTTATCAGGTATGGCAAGTTTAGCCAAAATCTTTTTTTTGTTTTTTTCATTCCATCATGATGCCTGGTACTTAAACATCCCACTCTAATTAGACATGGACTAAAACGAGGGATAGCAGACATGGAACTATGTTACCGGGCTTCTGTAGTAATAACCTGTTTGTTTCAAAGTGGCTGTTGCCTACTGATAATTCACTTTCATGGCTTTTTATTGAGAAGAGCATTATTGGTCCCAGACCTCTTTTGAATCTACTGTAACTGCCACTTTACTAAAACAGAAACCTTAAATATTACATTTTGGGTGAATAATTTCTTACACAATGAGTATTTGGCATAAGGTGGAAAGGCAGCTGGATTAGAGCCCATGCTGGCATCTTTAAACCAAGACATTTTTGATGACTCTGTTCTTCGCAAATTTCAGTCCTAGCCATTTCTATATGACATTCTTTTTCATCCTTTTTTCATTCCAGCTGAGACTGGTCCTTAAGATATGTTAAATATCTTGTTTTTTCCACTTCCCCCACCACTTCAAATCAAATTATACACCTCAATATTGCAGTCCATAAAGCCAGTAACAAGACTGTATGCAATTTTGCGAGATGCTTTACGCATACTTTACCTATTCAATCTGTTTGTCAGCATGCTTTAACCATGGCCCCTCATTTCCAATAGTCTGTTATTGAGAAGCATGTCTTCATGGTGCAAACCTTTTGGGTCACCAATTTGTTTAAGCAATGTCAGAATCAGTTGCATGATCGTGAGTTAATGGAAGGTTGTTTCCAGCAAGATGGGGCAGATTGTCACACATTGGCAAGGAGCATGGCAGAAACTGAGCTGTTCTTCGGCAGCAGGGCAATTTCAAATGGTCTTTGGTCACCACAATTGCTGGATCTGACACCACCAGACTTCTTCCTTTGGGGTATGCTCAAAGGAAAAGTCTATTGGAACAAGTTTCACACTGTGGAAGATTTGAAGGAAAACATCCAATGTGAAATTGTTGCTATTCCCCCCAAGATGTTTGCCGATATGTTCAGGAACATGGAGTGCTGCATCGAAATGTGTCTGGCAGAAAACGGAAACCACTTCCAGCATCGCATGTAAAGCAATTGATTTCACATACGTCAAGGTATATACTGTAATTTTTTTTGGTTCAGATTGCCTCATCCTAATGGGAGTTACAGCAGAATATTCACGGCCTCTTTCAAGTGAATCTCCCTGTATTAGAATAAAAAAGCAAAACCTCAAAATTCAGTAAGTTTATGACTGGCTAATTTTCAGAGGAGATCAGATTTCTAAAGAGATACTGTACATTTCTTCCATATAAAGTAGGACCAAAAGTCACAAAGTCTTCTGATAATCCTGTCCTTAATTTGTGAATTTCCTAAACTCAAACTGAGCTCTATGATCCATGATCAAACGGCTTTTGGAAATGTCCTCTTTAAAATGATCAAAGTAGACATGTATTTCAGGACACAAATTTGAAGTTAATTTTAAGAACTTTATACACTGAAGCTGATTTTATTTAATTTTAAGAAATCTATGACCTGAATTTTAAGAACTTTGTACAGTGAAGTTAAACAAACCAGAGAAGCCATGAAAAAAAGTATTTTACGTCTGTGACAAAGTCTTTATAAATGAATTGAAAAGAGACCATTAATGGAAGATGGGCATAAATCAAAGATTTAAAAGGAGAAGCTTAGTTTTACAGAACAGCACCGAAAAGCAGACAGAGGAAGAATTTAGAAGAAGAACAGATGAAGTGAGTGTTTATATACTGAATAATACCAAACAATGATGGTTACTGTACATAGATGATCCAAACAATAGTCAGAGAGGTTGGATCAATAAACATTAAATTCATAAAAGCAGCAAGAATCAAAAGAGATAAGGAGAAACAAGAGACCTTGAGCAAGCGAGTGATCAAAACCAAAATAAAATCTGAAAACAAATCAAGTTGCTTAAGAAGCTAACCTTCTGGAGACACCTCTTCTTTGTAAAAACAAATGGAAAACATTGTGACCACATCAAGTCCTGTGATCCCATGGCGTCACCTGCATGCAGGAGCACAGGACACATTCCTTTACAACACATGATGCCATAACAGCAGAAACACAAAATGGCATTGGATGTGACATCACTGCAGGAATCTGTAAAAACTGAAAAAAAAAACAATAGCAAAGCATTAAAATGACTTAATTTGTATTAATATGGTAATATGTCACATGTTTAAGATAATTAGACTAAAGAAGAATAAATGTCATGCATGGTTATTGGCAGTATTTCTAAGAAGTCAGGAAATCATAAAGTAATGGAAGCACTGAGGCATAAGGCATGTTGATATTGTTTTGTTTTAGTAATCATGAGAAACAAAATGATTGTGCAACAATAAATTGTAAGGTTTATTTTTATCAGTGAAAACTATCAGTGCCATATCATTAACACGTTAAAGCACAAATGCCTCATTGGTTAGTGTGAACTATCATTGAACAATCTCATATATTTCCTTACATACAGAAGGTCCTGTAGCAATAACGTGTATGTGTCAGTGAAACATAGACAACTAGGTCAGTGCTGTGGCTGAGTACCTCTCTTTATCCTAAATTACAAGTGTAAATGTGTTACAAAATAAAATAAATGGCATATTTTATAATTAATATAGTACTAAGTAAATCTATACATTTGTAAAGCTAAAGTGAATATGTACAAAGACAAATAGTAGGGCAGACATCAACAAGAAAATGACAGAACTGATCAACATTCATGACAGAAAACAATGATTTTGGGAAAAAAAGAAAGCAGAGGTTAGTAATCCATCTTGGGATCAAATACATAATAGAATCCATGTTTGATACATTTGTAAATGTGAGAGCAACAATTAGATGAAAAAAATTGTGCAGTTGACAACTTTATCAAATATAATAATGTTGGACAACACTAGGATTCTGTAACTCATAAGTGTGAAAGGACAAAAAACGAAAGCTTATGTAGATTTACGGCACCAAAGTGATCTTATGTATCATTGCATGATCTTAAATCAAAATTCAAAACACCAAATAAACACGAGTAGTCTTCAGACACAAGTCGAGAAGTAACTGCCCCAAGATGGTGGAGGAGCCAGATTTGACCTCTGGGAATCAGAAGAGGAGAGTTCAGGGGGCTGGAAATCAGAAGTGATTTTAGCAGTGAAAGGTCTGTTAATCATCCATTCTGCAGAGGGAGAAGGAGAAGAGGTGCTATGTGGCAGTGTCAATCCCTGGTTTGGAGTGAAATTACAGTCAATTAAACCCTGAAGTTGTCCCCTAATTGCCAGTGCATGACATGTGACACACATGGCTTGTTGTGCTGTCAGTTTCCAATCACTAACTTTCAGGCGAAGTAAGAACATCAGAATATGTTTGTTCAATCAGTTGTGACATTTTACCACTATCTTTGTTGGCTGTTCTTTATACACCTAAAATGAAACAGTACTAAAAAGAAACAGTACTAATTTTTTAGAAAACTGGTACCAATTCTGTTTCAAAAGCGTGTGAGAATATTTGAAGACTAGATTAAAGCTGCCACAATCTATATGCCATTGCTTTACATGATATACTGTACAGGTCAACAATTATTTGATGCATTGATTTATTTTTTACAAGGTGATTAACATTACTATGTATAACCAACCCATATTTTTAGAGAAAACATTGAATAAAATATTCAAGGAAGGCATCAGACAATGCAGAGATCACAAGCTGCAGTATTATCCGCCACTGGAGAGATATATAGAAAAGTGTCTTCAGGTCTACCCAGCCACACATACAGAAACAAATTATATTATGTTTTGTCTTTATTGTAAAAATAAGAGTGAAATTCAATGTAAAGAAGAAAGTAAGGAGGAAGGAACAAGCAGAAAAAAAGTTCTGAAAAACAAAAGAGCAGAAGCTATCCAAAAAAGTTTAGCAGGAGAAAAGAGTATGCCAAGAAAAAGCATTAGTTACTAAGAGACGGCAACAACTGAAGAAGATTCCATTTAAAACAAGGTTGTTGGACAGAGATTATCAGCTGCTTGCTTGTGCCAAAACCAGCCTAGAGGTGTGTATTTCCACCTCAGTAGACCTGTGAATGTTATAATCCCAATGGACCAGAACCAGATTAAATCTGGTGTGGCACCTTTGACCAAATCAACAGGATAAAAGTGATGATAATTTTAATGAATAAATAATAATGACTCCCGTTTTCCTCTGACATTCTAATGACGTAGATGTTAGGATAACTGATAATTCCATACTGGCCCAGTATGAGTGGCTATTGGTGATAATGTTTTTAGTAGAGACCGGAGGCTCAAAAGCAATTTAGACAGTGCTATCTGCAAGAATAAGATATGAAGAAGACCAGTCACAACCAGTAAGTATTCACACAGTAGTAAGATGTACGGTGTTTCCACCCATGTTTAACAAGTAATGGAAAAGAAGTAATGGAAAATATAGTAGATGGCTTCCAAACCAGAGATAACAATGATGGCAGCATTTATATTTGCCAATGATCATACAGTGACTCTCTGAATATCATAGACAATGTAAATGAAAATATGTCTCAAGAAAACTAAGAAAAAGTTGATAAAGTTGCTGGGATCAACCATAAGATAATGTTGCTTGGCAATAGAGCTGATATGAACAATTCTCAAGAAGAAATCTAAAAAAATATAGTATGATTAGGATTCTGGTGAGGCGATATATGAATCAAGGAATCAAGGCAAAGTCAACATAAGAAGTCCAGAGCCCTTCAACTCTGTATTATACAGATCAGGAAAAAATGTCATCTAGATCAAATATGCAACAAATGAAGAATTAGTAAGCTAGAATGGAGAAGAAAGAACATCTAAATATTTTCAAGACAGAAATCGAAGCAAACGTGTAGAGGACAAGCAAAGTCCAGACAGACAGCAAACAGGGTAGGATTCAAACCCAGGAATGAGTGCTATGAGAGAGCTGGATTAAATACATTTACTTTGAAAAGATTTAAAATAATTTCTTCAGTCTATCAGTCTTTCTTTTGCATTTCTCCTCTCTTAGCGATCATCATCACAAGGGGCTTTAGAAGATAAACAAGAACACCATACGAAGCAAAATAAATTGATTCAATTAAAAAAAAAATCAGAATACAAAATATACATTCTAAATATATATAAAATCAACAACATAACTTTTAAAGTGTAAAGATATGACCAACATGTCCTCAACAGTAAATCTATGAAAAGAGATTCAGTTGATTTGGAATGCTGATGGTGTGCAGTATGCACTGTGTTTCACCATTTTTTTTAAACATCTTATCGAAATCCAAAAATGACATTGCGTGAAATGCTGAATGTACAGTGTCATAAAGTATTCCTTCAATCCTTCAATTACAGGAGATTCCCTGAAAACAAATTTTAAAAACACATTCAGTGTGAGAAAATGTGCACAGAAAAGAATTCAGAAAAGAGACTTTGTTGGGGTATTTCTTTTTATTTTAGCCTGCTTTACCCTCATAATGACATAATTCTGCCTTCTCTGCTCTTTACTAACTAAAGTGGCTCTGCTAGTCTGTGGTAAGGGGGCGCTTTATAAGATTGGTGAAGGGCAAGCCATAACAGCCTTAACAGCCATGTTAGCTACTGATGTTTTGTTTAGTTTCTGTTCTGCTCAGAAATTAAAAAAAGAGTTTGGCATGTAAATAAATATTTTGTGTTGGAGTTATTTCTTCTAAGGTATCCAAACTCCAAAACCATATCTCTAATTAAATAAATCTAATTCAGTACATAGTAATCACTGAAAACTTTACTATGAAGGTCCTTTCGGGCAAGTGACTCTCACATTAAAAGTGGACATTGTAGGAAGTCTAAAAGGTGTCAAAATAGATTAGAAAGTTTTTAATATAATAAGAAATTACAGCCATTTATAAAAATTATGTGAAATATATGATTTAAAATGACAGTCTTTCATATGAAGAACAAACACAAAGATGACTTGGGACTATATTCCATATCTAGCAACCGAGCACTTTGCAATTTGAACAGATATAGTGTTTGAAGTGAAAATGTAATGCATCAGAGAAGCTCTACAATTCATACAGTCAATTAGAACATTAGAACAATTGTGACAAGAACAGGCCATACAGCCCAAAAACCTTGTCTATCCTACTCACCTAGGGTGTCCAAAATACCATCAAGGTGAAAACCGAAGGTCCGTAAAGTTCTACTCTCTGTCATGCTACTGTGGTTCTCTGAGTGAAGAAAAAGAAATTCTAACATTTGTTTGAAATCCTTCCTTACTTATTAAAATCCAAACTGTGTTCATGTGTTATTGTTATTTTAAATGTTTAATATTAACCACTTTCTGGAATTGTGGTGACAAGTCGTAGCAGATTGAAGATCACAGCGCATTGTGTGCTGGTGAGTACCAAGAGAAAGCCATGAGAAATCAGAAGACAGATTTAAGAACAACAAAAAAATTCAATCCACTGAATCTACAACACAATTATATATTGAGTTCTGTTAAGAATTTAGAAGACATTTGTCAGTGGTAAAGCCACATACAGTTTTTTTGGAGGTACAATGCAGTAATTTTACCCAAAGCAATGAAGTGTACTTTGGTGTAAAAAACATTCAATATCTATAATTTTGCTTATGGAAATTCAAATTAAATGGTAATTTTTTTAAAGTGTCATGGAGGACATTATTGATTTCATTGTAAAGTATAGGATTAAAAATGAAAAAAAGTCTCGCTTTGTATCTCATTATTGCTTGATTTCTGGTTTAAAAGGAAAGAAAAATTAAGGATTCTGAATCTTAAAAAGCAGATCAACTAAAATGAAGTCTGTTCCATACCAGCAGTACCTGGCTGGATTGAAAACCTACAGTGTGGCCCTTCAGGATCTGAATTTAACACCCACAGTCTAAATCTAGTTTTATGACACTAGGTTAATGTTAAAGAATATGTAAGCCACGACAACATTTATTTATTAAAGAAAACACATTTTGACTCGTCAGTTATTGGCTGTGGGGCGTTTTATTGAAAACTAAAATAAGTCAAAGTGAAAACAAAAAACTTTCACAAATTGAGAAAAACGTGTAGTCAAAAGAGAATGAAAACAGAGAGGAGATGAAACTTTATGCTTCAAAAACAGATCCAAGTAGAAGATACAGAAAGCAAAGCACAACAGATTATCTCGATGTGAAGGTTAAGGAAAGACATCGGGATTGAATTCTTGTGGAAACCCTAAATGTCAACCTTGAGCGTTCAAAAGAATTAAACTCAGCATACAGAAAGGGAATGGTTATTACAAGTGTTAGGCTGTAAATAGAATTTTCAATGCTGCAAAATAGCTTTCTTATCCTGTGAAGATGACAGAATCAAGAGCAACAACATGAAATTATACCTTGATTAATTAAACGACTTGATGTTTTTTTGGAAGAAATAAATGGATAGGACTGGCGAGCTTTGTTGGGCTGAATGGCCTGTTCTTGTGTAGAGTGTTCTAATGTTCTAATAAGACTTTACACATTAGATTATCCAAATTGCCATGAAACGTTCAGTGCAGTGTTCCACAAAGGTCAGTGCTTGAGCACAAACGTAAAAAAGGACACTAATTATTAAACAAATAAGAGATAATATAAGAATAAGATAATTATAATATCAAGTCACTGAGCTGTAGAAGTTTCTCTTGTTCACGACATACAAAGCTGGATATATTTATTTATGTCATGCTGTATTTATTTATTATTAAAGTAGTCAAAACTTTATTAAAAGGGAGAACTTTTATTTTGCAGTTTTAATGTGGGATGAAATGTATAATGATTTCTCATCTGAAATTCTTATACAAAGTAAAATATGCTACTGTATATAAATAAATCTCATTTGTTCATTTTTATGTCCGACTATTTCAGACAGGGTCATACTGTAATTAGGCAGAAATCGAGACTGGCAGTAAAATTGGATTGTTCTTGAAAGTAACAGTCATAAAGCAAGAAGTCACTAACAGTACTGAGGGATATTGCATATTACATGTATTAATATTAAATTAAATTTACATAACAAATCTTATTGAAAGACAAATTTGGAACTTCTAGGAAGGAAAACAGGTTCCTCATTCTTCCAATTTATATAATTTCCCTGTAAAATGTGAGATTTAGGGATGTGACTTGCTCCATGAAGATATTTGCAAATACACAGTCCATAAAGACATGCTCAGAAATATTCCATTCCATAATAGAGGAATTGTAGAAAATATAACAGAAATGACATGTAAATTATGAGCAAAGAGTTGCCTACAGTGAAAATTTTTTTTTCTGTCATAAAAACAAAAGTCTTGAAATGTAATGTAATGTAATCCCATCACTCTTTTAAGTTGCTAAGACCATCAATAAAAGTTCTCCAATTGCATAGCTTTGTTAGAACACACCTCATTCTGAGCCCTCACCAGTCTCCAATTTAAACATAACACTGCCACTGCGCATATTCCTTTTAAATAAACTTAACAGCTTTTAGTTCTATACAATATTAACTAGTTGTAAAATTATACAAAATAAAAATATGAAAGCATTTCCTTTCCTATAAAGTTTCTTTCTGTATTTGTTATTCAGTCTGCTTTTCTCTCCAGTCTGTGTGTGTAAATCAAAAGTATATTTTAAATAAATAAATACAAGAGCTTATAATAATAAGATGTTTTATAAATGTTTTTATTTGAAACATGCTGTTCTGACCTTATATACTCCACCAGGAAAGCCTTTTAGACAAAGATGCCAGCAGACACAGGAAAAACTTTCACTACAGGAGTAGCGATCAATACGTTTACATAGTGTGTCTATTAAAATGAAGAACATAAAAAAACACAAAAGAGAGAAAACTGTTCAGCTTGTCAAGATCTTCCTGGGCACAGACCTCAATGCACATCCCTTAATTTCTATTTGTGTTTCAAGTACATAATTTACCAATTACTGAAAAAAATCTTCTGGATCAAATTAATTGATGACCTTGAAAATTCCAAAAACCTAAATTTGGTCCTGTTGCCGCCTTGTCTGTTCAAGACTAAAGAGGTTAATTGTCATTCAAATGACAATTTGACATCACATGTGATGAAGACCATGGAGCGGCTGCTGCTTCACCACCTGAGGCCACAGGTCTGCCACGCCCTTGACCCTCTGCAGTTCACATACCAGGAGAAGGTGGGAGCGGAGGATGCCATCATTTATATGCTACACCGATCCCTCTCCCACTTGGACAGAGGCAGTGGTGCTGTAAGAATTATGTTTTTGGACTTCTCTAGCGCCTTCAACACCATCTAACCTCTGCTCCTTAGAGACAAGCTGACAGAGATGGGAGTAGATTCATATGCCACTGGTGGCATGGATCGCAGACTATCTTACAGACAGACCTCAGTATGTGCGTCTCAGGAACTGCAGGTCTGACATTGTGGTCAGCAACACAGGAGCGCCGCAGGGGACTGTACTTTCTCCAGTCCTGTTCAGCCTATATACATCAGACTTCCAATACGATTCGGAGTCCTGCCACGTGCAAAAGTTCGCTGATGACACTGCTATCGTGGGCTGCATCAGGAGTGGGCAGGAAGAGTATAGGAAGCTAATCAAAGACTTTGTTAAATGGTGCGACTCAAACCACTTACACCTGAACACCTGCAAGACCAAGGAACTGGTGGTGGATTTTAGGAGGCTCAGGCCCCTCATGGACCCCGTGATCATCAGAGGAGACTGTGTGCAGAGGGTACAGACCTATAAATACCTTGGAGTGCAGCTGGATGACAAATTGGACTGGACTGCCAATACTGATGCTCTGTGTAAGAGAGGTCAGAGCTTGCTATACTTCCTTAGAAGGTTGGCGTCCTTCAACATCTGCAATAAGATGCTGCAGATGTTCTACCAGATGGTTGTGGCGAGTGCCCTCTTCTACGCGGTGGTGTGCTGGGGAGGCAGCATAAAGAAGAAAGACGTCTCACGCCTGGACAAACTTGTTAGGAAGGCAGGATCTATTGTAGGAATGAAGCTGGACAGTTTAACATCTGTAGCAGAGCGACGGGTGCTAAGCAAACTCCTGTCAATCATGGAGAATTCACTGCATCCACTGAACAGTGTCATCTCCAGGCAGAGGAGCAGCCTCAGCGACAGACTGCTGTCACTGTCCTGCTCCACTGACAGACTGAGGAGATTGTTCCTTCCTCACACTATGCGACTCTTCAATTCCACCCGGGGGAGTAAATGCTAACATTATTCAAAGTTATTGTCTACTTTTGCATGCATTTTTATTACTCTATAATTTAATATTGTTTTTTGTATTAGTATACTGCTGCTGGATTATGTGAATTTTCCCTTGGGATTAATAAAGTATCTATCTATCTGTTCAGTCCACTGATGCATTTATTTGCTCCTCACTGCTCTGAGACTTGACTCTCGCAATATGTCTTTGACCCCTACTTTATCAACTAACACTAATGTTATATGATTAAAGTTCTATGCACATATGCATGCATTTTTGTCTTCTTTTTCTGGTAATTTTATCATTAAAACCCTTTACATTGTTTTGTCTGGTTGGCATTCTCCTGTTCATTTTAATAATCTAAAATGATATTGACGTTGTATGGGTAGTCTAACCACATGTACTGGCTTGCAAATTTGCAGTTGCTAATTTCCTCTATAAAAGGAAGCCTAGAAACATGGTCAGATCTTAAGCTCATCTGATTTTTGCTATAATTGCTAGCCTCTATTTTAAAGTTCTTGCAATTTTATTTTCATTTTCTTGCATATTTGTATAAGTGTTATTTTGATATTTATTCCAGAGTTGTGGTGTTTCTGTGCTCATTAGGAGCAAATTTGCATATACAGGTACTCACTACACATGGAAGAATTGTTAAGTTTTGTATATTTAGTTACTCACTGAGTCTTAATTGTTTATAGAATCAGACATCATTTCATAATTACAGTACATATTGTATCAATTGTCCTTTCAAATAATATAAAACCTCTAACACAAGATGCTGAAGTTGTTTATATTCTGCATTTTAAAAAGAACTTTTGCATAGGTTTACAATCAAGTGACTTCAGTCTTGATAAGACATATAAAATGTAACAAACTAACAGGTTAAATGTATACAGAATACAGAAAATATCTAAAACTAAGGCTAGGTAAAAGGATAATTTTGGCTAACTTACGGTAAATTAAGTTTAACATAAAAAATGTAAAATTTTACGTGTAAGAAAAACAAAATATGTTAATAGTCTAGTTTGACTGATTACAGTTTATAACCAGATGTTGTACAAAAGTATAAAGTTCACAGTATGATACATTATATAGCAAACTGCAGTAGAAGTCGAGCAATCGTGTTTAGATTATGGTTGGCAGTTTTAGACTTTGTGTTACATGAAGAACACAATATCTCCAGAAAACTATACAAAACTGAATTATTATTGTTATTATCCTGATTCCCAGGACTGCAAGGTTTGAGCTATGGGAAGGGACTGAAAGCGCTGAATATTTACAGTTAAAGATAAATGTAGTTTGACAGAAGAGTTTAATTAAAAAATGGGAGAAAATCATGTAGATGCCAGCTATTAATTTAAAGTCGGCTCTTCAATAGAGTGTTCAAAATTGTCCAAAGTATTCTTTACTCAGAGAACTATACATACTGTACATGGGACAGTTAATCGAGTATCATATTTGAAAGTAACACCGGTAAGTCGACATTTTCTTATATTATATGTTGGAAATGTATCAGCTGTTTTGGGCTAAATGGTATTTTCTCAAAATATACTAACCATGTATTATCTAATTAAGTAGTTCAATATGGTCAAATGTTATTATTAGGTGATTTTCAAAATGCTTTCATTAAATAGGTGCTAATAAACAATCTGGCTAAGATTTGATAGTCAGTATCACAAAAAAGATAAAGTGATTGTCAGCAAGATAAAACAGTCTTAACCACAACAAATAAACCTTCAAAATAACACAGGTTTCTGAAAATAGACATATTTTAAAATGCAACAGGTATTTCAGAATGGAAGAAAGAGTTCAGCTTGACTTTGAATACATCAGACCATTGCAATGGTAGATTTTCCATAGCAGTTTAACTTTAATGCCATTTTTTTAGGCTAGATATTCCCCCATTAGCATATTGGAGAGAAGAGCAGCATGGATTCCTTTGCATGTAGTCTGAACTACAGTACAGTGATCCCTCTCTATATCGCGCTTCGACTTTCGCAGCTTCACTCCATCGCGGATTTTAAATGTAAGCATATCTAAATATATATCACGGATTTTTCGCTGGTTCGCGGCTTTCTGCGGACAATGGGTCTTTTAATTTATGGTACATGCTTCCTCAGTTTGTTTGCCCAGTTGATTTCATACAAGGGACGCTATTGGCGGATGGCTTAGAAGCTACCCAATCAGAGCATGTATTACATATTAACTAAAACTCCTCAATGATATATGATATGCTTCCCACGCGGTGCTTGATTGTTTGCATTTTCTCTGTCTCTCTCACTCTCTCTGCCTGACGGAGGGGGTGTGAGCAGAGAGGCTGATTGCACAGAAGCTCTTTGCTTAGAAGATACGGACGCTCCTCTAAAAAATGCCGCTATTTCGCGGTGCTTAGGCATACTTAAAAACACAAAAGCACGTATTGATTTTTTGATTGTTTGCTTTTCTTAGCGAGCGCTCTCTCTCTCTGAAATTCTCTGCTCCTGACGCGCACACTCCTTTGAAGAGAAGATATATTTGCATTCTTTTAATTGTGAGAAAGAACTGACATCTCTGTCTTGTCATGGAGCACAGTTTAAACTTTTGACTAAAGGGTGTTATTTCATGTCTAGAGGGCTCTAATAATGTTAACAGTTTGGGAGAGTTTATAAGGGCTTAAAATATATAAAAATAACCATACAAACATATGGTTTCTACTTCGCAGATTTTCATCTATTGCGGGGTGTTCTGGAACGCAACCCCCGCGATCGAGGAGGGATTACTGTATATGCAAGGTGCCATTGCACTGGACATCACATAGAGCAGCTGCAAAAATGGACACTTGCAAGGAGCCTTTCTAACTGAAGCAAATATTTACTTGGAGTCCTCTCTTAGTTGCTGAAGTGAAACTAAAGACAGTCCCAGCCAGCCATTAGAGGTCTTTAGGGTTGAATACGTGGAGTATAATACTGTCAGTGAGACAGGTAACAAGCTCCAGCGGTATAGCTGGGCTGACATTCCTATCCCCAATTACAAAAAGAATCTAAGAGGTTAGTTGGTACCTTTTCCTTTAGGCGCATGTCATAGGTTATCTAACAACAAAATAAAACAACCAGCAACAGTATTTTATTGAAAAAACAATGCTGTATCATTTACATGAATTAGTTACTGCTATTCATTGTATGTTCAACTAAAATCTAAAATTTACAGAGTGCAATCAATTTAATGGTCAAGAAAATATCAAGCCCTCCTGACCATAAATGTCCATTATTTTCTTTAATGTTTGATTTCTGCATAAATAAAGTCGTCCTTAGTGACATCAGAGCCCTTAACATGGCCAAGTCTGTGAAGCAAAAAACCATTTCCTACTACATCTGAAAAATCTTGATTAAAAATAATTATAAATCATTGTACTATTGTATTTGTCCTAGTGTGATAAAGATTTAATGCTATATACTTTATATTTATTGTTAAAATGTAATAAAGGTACTTATATCTGTAAGGTAAAATAATAATAAAAAAAAAAAACAGGAATTGCTTGGCTGCAGACTTTTCTTCCTTTCACTTATTTCACTGAAATGAAGTCAGTTTATTATAATGTTTGAATTCATAGGAAAAAAGATAAATAACAGCCCTAAATGAGCTCAGTGCAGGGTTGTTTCAGCAGTGGCTGCAGCACTAGGTGACACAACATCTGCTAAATTAACTATATAGCTAAGATGCCTAGAAGGAGCAGAGTGGCAATATTGTGGCAGTGACAGAAAAGAAATGTGAAACATGCATCATCTGTCAATTTGGAAATACTCTATTGTTTTCCTTTCTTTTTTATTAGGATTCTATATTACTTATTTATTAATTACAAAGAATCCTTTTTCAATTGTAAAATATCTGCTCAACTACATGTGAATGTATATAAATATTAATAGATATAAAAATGTATACATATTAACTATACTCTCATATTCACTCTTCTTTGATGGGTTTTAGGGTAAATGGCACAATTGAGAAGCTTTTTTTTATTAAACTGAAGCATATGTGACATCTATGATTGGCACTACAGTATACAGTACTCTTAAAAGGGTAGGAAGTCTATTTAGGAAAACATAAGATATAAAATGGTGACAGGGCAAATCTACTCCAATCCCTTAATGTGTTTAGCATACAAAATGTAGATAAGAGAAGGAAAGCATTGCACGTTGACTACAGGCCTGTTCAAAATAACCCTGAGCCCAAAAGGTACTTTTGCAAAAGACATAAAAGATCACTTTTCCTCCAGTTTTCTTAACAAATTATGCTTGCTGGCAAAAAGGAAGAACAATCCACATGCAGAAGGAAAAGCAAAGAAAAAGAGAATGCACTGGAAAAAGTATTAAGTTCACCAGATTGGATATTCAATCAGATGATTTAATAGTGCCTTTCTATAGTGAACACCTCCTCAAGGTACTTTGCAAGTATAGACACAGGCTGTAATACATAGAAACTGAAATGCCAAACTTGTATTTGAGTCCAGGCTCAGGTGGGGGTCGAATTTTGGTTTGTTAAGTTTGACATGATGGTATAGAATGTTGTTCTCCTCAAATAATATCAATAAAATTAAATTAAAAAAATGTATTGGAGCCCAGGTATCTCATTTATACTGAGTGGATCTGACCGTGAAAATAAGAAAACCAGAAATCTGGAATATGTGTACATCAAAAAAAAAAATCTCATTTATAAACACATTTCTGTGCAATTTATTTTCATAAATTGTAATAATTTTGTAAACGTATGTGAACGCTCCTCGAACCTCTCACTTATATCTCCCAACAACAACATATATGGACTCTACTAATCAGCCTTATACATATGTAATCACAGTGCTTCAGAAATTCATTTTCTGGTAGGGCAACCTCCAACATGATGCATGGAGACACCCCCCACTTACATCTATAGTGAGCTCAGCAGAATATTGAAATGCCGTGTCAGGGAATGGCGTAAGACAGCAGCGTTTTAGTTTATAGCCATTATCACCTAGTACATGTCATGATTGCTGTTACAATGAGTAGCACAGACCATATGAAACACCTTACCAACAAGCCAGCCATTACATATGGTGCATTCATGTCTGCCAAAGCTATTGTGCCTCAAAATAAATGAATCATGGGTACCTAGGCCACCAAACCATAATGTTTTTCAGTCTCATCTTGACATCTAAAATTACGTGTGCATTGATGGAATGTTACTGCTAACAATTAACAAAAGCAGCTTCATTCTCGCTAGATGTCCTTATTGCAATATGAGTGCAGCAAAATGCTCCAATTAAGTTTGGAAAATCAAACACTAGTGAAATTTCCTTTTTATATTGACAAAAACATGTTATGTTGTATGTATGTGTGTACACCCATACCAAATGAAAACTGAATGTAGTGTCTCTCCAGTCAGTTAATGGCTTCCAGCACAGTGGGGATGATGGAGTGAAGCTTGGCTAAGATTTGTCTGATCTGTGTGCAGTTCCCTCAGAAGTGACAACAGGTAGCTAATATAAACCGAAAATGTTCTTCAGTACAAATGTGTAGTATTGGCCCTCTTAAAAGGGAGCTAAAATAGAGTCTGTACATCATATTTATTACGTTTAATTTTAAATATGTCTGTCACTACAACACACTTTATAATAACATCTCAGCTCTGAGGCTAGGGATCTGCACTGATAATCGGAAGGTTGATGGTTCAAATTCCGTAAATGGCAGAAGTGATTCCACTTCATTGGGCCCTTCAGCAAAGCCCTTAACCTTTTCTTGCTCTGGCCTGGTCATGACGTTAACCTGCATTCAACCCGGCAAGCAGGTGTTCCAACTTGCAAGGGAAAACTTGGGGATTGAGGGCAGGATTGGCACTTCAGCCACTGTAGAAAAACCTCACACTATTCCATTCCATTCAAACTAGTGTGGTGCTGAGGTGTCACCTGTTGCACGGCTACGCTCGGGACCTAATTTGAGATCCTGAGATGGTTTGATGTGTGGTGGGTGCAGCACTGTATCAGTGCATGCTCCGAACCTCTCTCTCTCCCTCAGTGATATGAAATATTATGTATGAGGGTCGTCATTTAGTTGGTTTGGTTTCATTTCCCTATTTGATCACAGATGTAGGCATTTTCTAGTTTCTCTGAACTGCTGCATAAGGAAGTGTCAGAGTTTCTGCAAATATGCATTGGTTTTCCCTTCAAGTTTTCTTTTTTAAATCCTGACTTTTGTGGGTAAAGTTGTTTTTGCACGTTGAAGGCCTCTTTTTGTGCATGGTCAGGTTTTATAAATGTGACCCCATTTCTGTGGACAATTTGCTATGTATACAAAGGTCATCGTTAGTCTGTGATTTTACATTGTGTTGGTATGTTCTTTCACTTTATGACTTTGCTTAAAATAAATAAACTGTTCTGCATGGATACAGATAATATAAAACCAAGGAGCTAGAAAGATAAGAAACATAATAAATTTGACAAACAAGAGAAGACGATTCAATCCATCAAGCCTCTTTGTTTAGTTAATAGCTAAGCTGTACCAATATCTCATTCAGATTCTTCTTGAAGGCTGTCAAAGTTTCTGCTTCAACTACATGTCTTGGTACTTTGCTTCCTTGCTTAAGCCATAAATTTCCACACTTAAGCTGAAATAATGTTGCTGGATCTTGATAATACTGAATACCTGGATTAGGTCCCCACACAGTCTTCTTTGCTCAAGACTAAATAGAGTCTATCACAGTAGGACATGTCCTTAAGTCCTCGGATGCACTTGGGTGCTCTCATCTGCACAGCTTCAAGTGTTGTTTAACCAGAGCAACACACAGTACTCCAGATGAGGTCTTACTAGTGCATTATATAGTTTGAGCATACGATTCCTTGACTTAAATTCAAACGTTTTTATGATATAACCTAATCTTTTCTTTTCTATTTTGCTTCTGTACATTTCTTAGTCGATGAAAATGTTATGTCAACTGTGACAGTCAGCTGGGGGCTTATGCCCAGCCGGGACACCTGGAAGGACCAGGAGAGGGGTTATACCTCCCCTGGGGCACGAGAAGGCAGCCACCCATAGAAGCTCAACCCTACAGGGACCCGTGGCCACCACCAGGGGGTGCGCAGAAGATTGAGGAGCCATGGATGTCAGCACTTCCTCCACACCAGGAAGTGCCACAGGAAGATCGTCAGAGGGCACCTGGAGCGCATCCAGGTAGATATAAAAGAGGTCGCCTTCCTCCAGTCTTTAGCCAGAGTCAGGAGGTAGAAGACAAAGCTCGGAGGAGAAGAGTAGAGGTGGTGGAAGAAGGACCAGAAAGAGGCCCGGACTTTGAAACGGTGTTTGGTGCTGGGGTACTGTGTTGTGTGCGGGACTTTTATTTATAATTTAAACTGTGTGTTTGGGACTTCCTGTGTCTGTCTGTGTTGGTGTCTGGGCTGGTTTCCACACAGCATATACCTCTAAATCCTTTTCAGACCTTGCTTCCTGTAAGACTGTGTCTCCAATCTTGTATTTATAACTGATGTTCCTTTTTCCCATGTGTAGCACTTTTCTCTTTTCTATATTAAACTGCATTTTCCAAGTATTCACCCAGTCCTGAAGGTTGTCCAGGTATTTTTGAATTGTTTTCACTGCCTCCTCAGTGTCTACCATCCCTCCAATTTTATTGTCATCTACGAATGTGACAAGTTTACTAAATATACAAGACTCAATGTCATTAATATAAATCAGAAAAAGTAATGGTCCAAGGACAGACCCCCTGAGGGATTCCCTTGCTGGAGTTCAAATATGGTTTCACACTCTTGTCTTCTTTGAAAAAGGAGTAGGAATAATTCCTTTTGATATATTTTGTTTCCTGCAAGCTCTTTTCCAAATTTTAAAATAAAGTGTTTTTTTCTACATTTATGCTGCTCTGTGTGACTTCACTCATTGTATTAAACTGTAAATCATTCAAATTGTTACACGTAGTGTGCATTATCCCAAAAAATTTAAGTATGCAGCTTTCTGAACATTTTATATTACACAAGGTAATATTTAATATATATTTGAATAATATTTAATTATAAATGAGGCTTTCACAAATGGTACTGTTTTGCACATGAAGTAGCCTACTAATCTGCTGGATTGAGTTTTCTCATTTTCAAACAGGAGGGCCCTGGCTTTTCCTATTCATTCTCTTTCTACAGTATTTGTATTTAACCCCATACAAGTTAAGTAAATATATAATAACAGTGTTTGATACGCATGCTAGTAACGATGCAGTAACATTACCACCCTGTCAGTTAACATCAATGCAAAGCTGAAAAAAAGCGTACAGGGGCTGGTGTTTGAGTCAGGATAGGAATGATCCCTGATAGGTGCTTGGCCTTTAACTAGGTCTGTTAAAATGGTGTAAGAAGTGGGATCCTCTTCCCTGCAGATCACCATTGTAAAGGGGCAAAAGAGTTACAATGCGTGAGCGTTTTGTGGGGTTGTAGTGTAACCCCCTGGGCTACTATAATAGCTTCAGCTGTGTAAGTACATACCCAATTCCAGAAAAGTTAGGAGGCTGTGAAAAATGTAGATAAAACAGAATAGCCGCTGTAATAGACACTGCGAGAGAACCTGGGGAGTTATGTCTTCCCCATAGCTCAGAAGTACGAAATCACAGGGATAGAAGCCCCAAAGTACTTCTGGGCTGATTAAAGAACTTAAGTTCTCCTTTCTGACCCAGAAGTGCTAGCAAGTCACGTAAGAGGAAGAACAGAAGCAATTCCGGGTCAAGGACTATTTAAAAGACTGCTGAAGACCCAGCAGGCGAGCCAGAGTAGGGTGGAGGTGGTCGAAGCTTGCTGGGAGGTGTGGAGGAGATATACAGAGAAGTGTGATTATTATTGTTGATTTACATGTGTTTATTGTGGCTGTGGTGCTTGGAGGCACTGAAAAGGAAGAAAAAAGAATTAAAATACTTCTGAGTGCTTTTACCCTGTGTCCTGGGAGTCTGTCAGTTGGGTTTAAAGGGGCAACAGTGCCAACTAGCATCCACACTGCTCAACAGTCCTGGATCTTCTTTGTCATATTTTTTTAATTCATGATGCACCAAATGTTTTTAAATGGTGAAAGGTCTGGACTGGACTATGAAGCCATGCTGTTGTAATAGATGCAGTATGTGGTTTGGCATTGTCTTGCTGACATATGCAAAGCCTTCCCTGAAAAAACGTCTGATTTGGAGAGTATGTTGCTCTAAAACCTGTATATACCTTTCAGCATTGATATTTAAAATTAATCATGTTCTGTCTCCCATGATGCTATTTTGTTTTCTATAGGTGCTGCCATTTTGGGGAGTTATTATTGATGGTTGATAAGATGTTGCTATGCAGAGATGACCAGAAGTGAGCAGTGGATGATGTCACAATGATATAAAGGTCAGCATTGTGCACATCCACGTTGTTCAGGATCATGGATTTTGATTACATTTTTTCTTGTTTTTGTGAAAGTTTAGACTAGTAATCCTTACTTTGTCACAGATATTGATTTACGCTTTGAATCTTCACTCTGGTTTCAGATCTCTGCCTATTTTTTGACTGATTCATATCTGATTCCTTATTTTAATTTTGTACAATGGTACATGCAGCACAACAAATAGAAATCATATGGCAAAGCCAAAGTTAACAAAAAACAAAAATGTAGGATTATTTAAACATCTGTAGAACAAGACTTCATTGAGTGCACCAGTTCTTATGTAAAAGACATTGCCTGCAGATTTTAGTCAGCTGACCTTCCAATCTCTGTCTGATATTATGGCCTGAGCTAGGAAACAGCAAATCCAGACAGCTATGGCTTCAATTTTAAGAGGTCAAAAAACAAGGAGAATAGAAAGTGAAAATATAAAGACGAGAAGAAAGAGGAGCCTATTATCAAGCAGAGGCTTAAACATTCTACCAAATACCCAAGTTTCAAACAAGCCAAATGTCATAGTCAAAATAACCAAATGGATTGAACAAAATATATAATTTCCCTTTCTCCAACTAAATAAAGTTCTTTGTGCAATTGTTCTTTTTATCATATATTCCCAAAGCTAGGTTACAGACATCTGTATGACACCATCTTAAAAACTTGTTGTGTGATATCATCACAAACCAAATCCTCCTGGTCTTGACAATTACAATAGAATAGATATATGAAGATGAAGCACGCAATACATTAAAACACTTTCAGAAGACAGTCAGTAGGGACTCACCAGCCCCGATGTGTAAATTATTTGCCCTTGTACAGAACTCAGATGGGACTCTGGATTCAGAGAAGGCGGTTAGGATACTGGCACAGAGCCATGCCTCATTTCTGTAGTCTCTTCAGCACAGCAGGTGGAACCATAGGGAATGAAATGAATTCTTGTTATCATGAAGTTTAAAGCTAAGGACAGGCTGTGAAATTGCTTTCCTGAGCACATGTCCATGTAAATATAATAAATAGTCAATGCTTGTCCCAGAATGTATTACCCTGACTTGAATTATATGTTTACTCATATGATCTGATAAAATGACTATATTATGTCAAAAGACTGAGCAGAAGTTAAGGCAAAGATGTATAGATGAGGTAAAGTTTTATATAAGCATTTTAGGTAGGTAGGTACAGTAAGTGGATGTGGATAATCTGTACTTTTGGAAAGGACAAAGTCTGTAACAAAAAGGCCTTTTCAGATTACTTTATTTCTTATTTGTTCTTTTATTTGTGCCATTTGTCTTGTTTCGTTAATCTTTTCTAGAAATTATGTGGCTCACGCATACTTACAGGAAAGAAAATAGTTTTTATTCTCCTATCTACAAAATATGAAAAGTGTTAATTCTCATATTGTGTCCCAAATAACCTTCAATGGTATCAGGAGAAAGTATGGCAAGACCATACTGTAATTTTTTGCAGCTCTTGATTGCGACAAAAAGAAAAAAGACGTTGCCAGTGAATTCAGAATTTCGCCATCGACACTGTCAACTTTCTTGAAAGACAGAGCAAAAAAAGAAGAAAAATCTCGGGTTGCAAACGTATGTGAACTGCTGCATTTGAAGACGTTGAAAAAGCAGTTTCGATGTGGTTCAGTGATGCTCATTCAAGAAACATTCCTATTAATGCGGCACTCATTCAAGAAAATGTGAGGTTTGTAAACTCTCTTGGGACCTCCCCCAACTAGACTGCATGATGAAGAGCATCCAGAAATGCGATCTTCGCATCTGTATGGCGCAATAGCAGGCTTACAGATATGCTGCATCTCTCCGCCAAAGTAAACAGAAAAGATCTCGATGGGTGATGCAAGGTTAGGAGCACGTAAATTGTAAATGCAGATAACAGGATTACTTGGTCACTGACCTGGCCACGACCCTGCCTGACTGCTGTGTCTGTGTATAGCAGAGTGGCAGATCACGCTACAATAAATAAGTGTGCCATTCCTGTTTCAAGCTGAATAAAGCTGGTTTTGCTAAAGTACTGAGACTAAGCCTTGCATTTTGGGGTGCAAGACAGGGACTTATAGCGCGACCCCAATCTTTTATGATTTGCTTCTGTGTTGCTTCACTGCACCGCTGTGCATAGTGCCGCGAAAAGGCATCTTTAATAGCTTGAGAGAAAAAAAAAATACAGAATGAAATAAAAAAAAAAAAACAGTTGTTAATAATTGTGCTGATTCAATTGGTAAAAAAGATACTGATGACATTAATTTGAACAGGGCTAAATTGTGAGGAGAAATAACAATGACAATAAAACTAAAATAATACTTCACCCAGTAACGTGTCAGGCCTTTCACTCTCTTCTGTATAACTGTAGACAGTTTTACGCCCTCTAGGGCTCTTGAGTATTTTTATATGACATTCCTTTCTAGTTCCAAACATTGTATTATGTAATTATGTTTAATGTTTGCATTTCACTGTATATACCCCTTTGCATTACATGTTATTAATCACATAATTTTTCAGACTGGAATTCTTAATGCCATTCATGTCCACCTTCAAGGATTTTGCTGATTGTATGTTATCAGCTATTATGCCCTCCTTTCACTAGCCCTCAAAACATTCCTCCAAGAAAATGACCTCACAAAGAAGCAAGAGAAAAGTTTTTGAAGTTAAAATCTAATGTGTTTGTCAATGATATATGAAGACTGTTGAAAAAATAAAATATTTCTTGAAGGAATTTATTTCTGTGTAACCATCAATCAACTTCAAATAAACAAATATCCTTGGGCATGTTGTTATGGCAAGAGTTCTGAAGACTAAATGCCTCAGTACGGCATGGTAAGCTTTTTGTTTGCTTTTTAAAAAACAAATAGCTACAGATTAAACCGTGCAGCTAAGTTGTGATATTTCAAACTTTTGAGTGTTTTAAGGCTGTTTAAGGTATACCAGTTAGGGAGCTTTATTATAATTCACTTTCTAGGTATTACTTCATTTCCAACATCATTCTTCCTTTTCTGTGTGTATGAAATATTTATAGATGGACTGGGGCTGGTTGGCTTCTTTCTACATGATACTGTTAGGATAGAATCATTCTCTCCAGAACCCTATAATGGAATAATCAAGCTCAGAAAATGAAAGGTTAAATGGATGGATGGATGGATGAATGGATGGATGGATGCATGAAACAATGGATCCTAAGTGATATTTAGATCTGACAGGGTTCTCTCAAAATGTTTCTGTCTCATATTCAGTACAAATGCAAAGGTGATAGGTTTAAGGACAACAGTTACAGATATGTTGTCATATATTGTAATGTTCTAACATTTCTACTGTTATGTTCTGGAATAATTCAAATATCGTAAAGCCAATGATTGTATAATCCCATTTTTACAATGACAGCTGTCTGAATCCACCAAAATTACATTTGAAAAGTAGTTCTATAGTATTTGTGACCACCAGATTACAACCACGTGTTAATGCACGAGCACAAGAGAAACTGTTGTAAAAACAGCAGCATGTGGATGGAGCCATCATTGCCCACATTGTATAAGATGCTTGTTGCAAATTAGTTATTGGTGGAGCACAACTCCAAGCAAATAACTCCACTCCAAGAAACAAACAGTTGATTGTATTCTTATCTGCTGAGTGGGGAAGCCTCTGCATTTATCTGAATTCACTTTCATTGTTCAGGAACCGAGGATGGCATTGTGGAGCAGTGCGAGTGCTGCTGCTTCATAATAAGGAGATCAGAGTTCACGTCCTGGGTATTCCCTGCAATGAGTTTGCATGTTCTCCCTGTGTCCAAGTGGGTTTTCACCAGGTGCTTTGGTTTCCTTCCACAGTTCAAAGACATGCTGTTTAAGTCCATTTCACATTTCGTGACTTACCTAATGTGACATGCCCAATAACTCGCTCCAATAAAATCAAACAGGTGTGATTTTGTCTTTAGTCAGAGGAGTGAGCTATGTCTGCATGAGAGCTGACAACCAATGAATACTCAACCAGAAGTACACTGCATATAATACAGTGATGAGGCATAAGGAAAATGTGTTTTGACTCTTGCAAATAGAAAAGATGCTCTTTTTTAATGCCTTGTGTTTTATGTGCTAAAATAGAATGAAAACTCACCATAGCTGTTAACTCTTCCTACAGTACTGAAACTCACCATACCTGTTAACTCTTCCTACAGTACTGCTTTCATCAGTCAGGACGTTATTAGCTGGCACAAAAAAGGGCACACATGCATTGCTGGAAGGTTGACATACATTTGGTATGGGCAGCGATTTTCAGTTGTTTAAATTGACATATTCTGGTGAAGAGATCAATGACTACAGTTAACAAATCTGACATACCCCATAGGTAGAAGCAGAGTAATGTAACATCAGCTTTAGGTGATATTGTCATTGATAAACTGGCCTGTGGGTGATTGTGTATTCTTGCTCACCCCGTGATATACTGGTCCAGGGTTTTTTCTGCCTTGTGCCCAATGATTGCTGGGATAGGCTCCAGATTCCACTTGGATAAGCATTTTAGGAAGATGGAGGAATACATGGATGTTATGGGACATTCCTATCCTTGTTGCATTGAAAAGGGCCATTACAGATCAGTACACTGTTGCCACAATGGCTTACACCTGATTGGCATTAATACCGAAATATCCTGAGTAACTCAAGGTTTCTCTACACAAATCATGAAGCCAATATGTACAATGAAAACAAAATGCACATTGGGATGTCCCAGCTTTTATATGTAACACTTAGCAGGATTGGCTATTCCCCCCATACATTTTATTCAACAGGAACCGATTTCAAAATGTAAGTGTTGTAATTAAGGGCAGATACACCTAAAAATTTGGCCAACTGATAAAAGCATTACTTCTTTTGGAATAAAATAGGTCTAATGGGTGAATTTGTTTTTTTTTAGAGTGTGCACAATAATTAATTAATATGCTGTTCAAGGAAGTTTCCTAGCTTGCCGCTATTGGTGCTAGCAAAAACACAGGTTCCCCATAAATTGATTGATGAGAGGTTTGTTACAGAGAGCACCTTAATGCACAGATTAATACTTCGGCCTCACCGCTTCTGTAATTTTTTCTTTGTCAAGTCTGTACATTGGGTTTCATTTGAAAGCATGTATGTTAGAAGAATTGGGGACTCTAATTCCCCCAGGTTAAATGAACCTGTTATAAGTGGGAATGAGTGGACCCTATCAAGTACTAGCTTCCCATCCAAGGGCTTACTTGTGCCTTGATCCAAATTCTGGAGAAAACTTTGGCCCCCTGCAAAAAAAGCATATCAGAATTTCAAGGAGGTGTCTGGCTGGCAAAAACTTGTCAAGGGCAAAAATATCACTAGGATGGCAGAAGATTGGTCTAATTTTCCTCATCCTCTTCTCAGAAAGAGAAAGAGAGAGAGAGAGATAAACTGGCAACAGAGAAGGTCCTGCATATGCCAGTACAAGGAATCTAGGATCCCCTAAGACCTCTATAGTGCAATAAGTGAGGGTGTGTCAGTAAGAAAGAGAGAGTGAGAGAGGGCCTGGGTGCAAGCATACAGTGCACTTCCAGAACGCTAGGGGTAGGTGACTCTGCATTAGCCCTCTAATTAAAATGATAACAAAGTCAGAAAAGATGTGCCATAAGGTGCCATTTTTCTACCCTTTGCACCTGCAGAGAATTTCTGAGTGTAAATGGCTGCCATATTATATAAGCTGATTTCAAGTCACCTAATAACCTAACATAAACAACTGGAGTGCCCAGAAAAAAAAACAGGTGAATATAAAGAGAACAGAAAGACTTCACATGGACAGTGGCAGACCTGTGAAACAAATGTACAATATTTAACAACTCCATGTGTGAAGGTTTAAACATTTTGTAGTACAAATCCAATGGTAAACAGAATAACGGAAAACATCTTACTCTGCATAGGGCCAAAGTAAGAAACAATTTCAATTAGACATCACATTTTTTTACCTGTTGTTTATCAAATCTGACAATCAGGCTCCTAGGTGTAAAGGCATTCAATCCACATATGTGATAAGCAGTTGAGAACTCAGTTTCAGATTTAAAGTGCTCTTGTATAATTTTAGAAAATAATTCTTTTATGAATTTCACTGGGTTGGGGCTTTCACGGTATTCAGGTAGTCCTTCGATTCTGATGTTGCTCCTTCTATATCTATCTTCAAACAAGTGTATCACAAAGATTTTTGCTTTCGGATTGTACCGCAGTAATTTTTTTTTTATCAGCGGCAGTTTTCAATTGTTGTACTTTTTCAATGCAAGTCATCACATTTGCTTAATTTCTTCTAGGTGAGCCCCAAGTATTTTAATTTTATTCTCATTTTTGCAAGATTCTCTTTTTTTTTACATCAAAGTTCATGCTAAAACCTACTGATGGTTCATTTTCTGGTTCAGTTGATCTATTCTGCTGTTTTTTTTATTTCCATGTGTCATCCCTTTATATCTACTTTTACATCCCTTATGTCCACCTTGAGTGTGGTAATCAATGCCATCAACTCAGGCCACATATTGTCTTCACCGTGCATAGAAAGTGGTTTTGCATATCCAGAAAGACTTGATGCTGTTGACCTTCAGAGGTTTTGTTATTGGTTGACATCATTCGGGGAGTATGCCCTGCCTGGATTGGATATGCTGCTTGAAAATGGTAAATATTCTTTGCCTGCCTCACTCCTATTTTGTCTCCCAATATCACTCTTGGCCAGAACGGATCCTTGATAATAAGGCCCGGCTGACCCTTTCCTTCATCTGTCTTCTCAAGTTCTCTCTGTGGTAGGCCATAGTGTAAACTTTAATTTGACACTAGCTTATATTTTGCTATATCTTTTGCTGCATTTTCCTTTCTCACACCTTAGTTTCTTTAACATGTGTTTGGCATATTTGTAAATGATTCAATTTGGGTTAATGAAATACAGGATATCCACAGGATCGAACAATGCCTACACAGAACAGAAATCACATATAGCCTTTTATTTGAGGCAAAGCTGAAATTAACAGTTGATGGTCAATCTTATTTCTGTATCTCTCCTGAAGAAGCAGTAAAAGAGCTCAAAGGACTGATTCTGACATCCCTTAAAATATGAAAAGAAGTTGTATCATGTCTATGTAATGCAAAGAAGAATCTGCTTGCAACTTGGTCCATCTTAAATACTGTATAACATGTTTGCTGCAATTGTACTCCCTTTATTTGGAACACATTTCAGTTACTATACTGTAGTATATTTTTTTCATATATGTATATATATGTAAACATTAATTGATTGAAAGTGACAGTGGGTTTTTACAGTAGATATAGTATATATGGGTGTTTGTATGTTTATATGCATATAAATGTATTCACATGTGTTTAATCTCCATATATATAAAATCCAATGTCTGTCTATCTGTCTGTCTGTATGTCTGCCTGCTTTTTACAAGAAAACTACTCAACGGATTTAGATCGGTTTTTTTTTCTATAATTTGCTTGAACATTCGGGTTGATTTTGCGACTTCTCTCATTGTTTTATGTGTCATAGTTCACTTGCGGTCCCGATTTATTTGTGCGAATCCAAGGGGAGGGGGAAGTGTACTGTCAGGATTGGGGAACCTCACTGTCCTCCTCACTGTCCTATTTCACTACTACGTAGGTGGAGCCAAGGGGGATGGCTAATCTTTTACATTGTAACAAAGGGGCTATATAGGCGCCTGATCCGACACAGATGGACACGGAGGCACGTATAAAAACACAAAGACTTTATTTTTTTTCACCCATGGGCGCACGTCTTCCCCGTGACCCACAGGCAATACACAGTCCCACAAAACACCAGTCCAACACACAGCAACACCACCTTTCTTCCTTTACCACCACTCCTTCCCAAGCTTCGTCTCCTTCCTCCCAACTCTGGCTCAACAAGTGGTGGTGGCTGGGCCCTTTTATAGCCCACCCGGAAGCGTTCCAGGTGATTAACCACCTGGTCCTAATTGCACTTCCGGGTGGGGCTGAAGACTCGTCCAGCCGGGCTGTTGGAAGCAGACAGCCCCCCCTAGCGGCCACTCCGGGCCCCAACCAGGCTGTGGAGGACTCCATCTCCCATGGAGCCCTGCGGGTGGTTGGGGAATCACTGTTGGCCAGGGAGGCTGCCACCAAGATGTCCAGGGGGAGGTATTGGACTGCCCATGGCGGCTACCCTGGAACATAAGCAGCAGGGGCGTCCCTGCCGGGCATGGGACCCAGCTGTCCTTCACAATATATAAGTGTATGAAACTACTTAATTCCAGATGCTTCTGGTAACACTAAAGAAGGGGAACAATTAGAGCATAAAGTATAAGGAGGAACTATATAAAGTATACATTATAACAACAATCATTAAGCATATTAATTTTGGAATATCGTTTTGCTCGTTTTTCTTTGAGGAGACTATTTAACCTCTTACCCTAGGTTTATTGTATCTGGACTATACTGACATGACATATTCTCTACTTAATCCTTACTACACCTCATCTGGTAGATCTCTTCATGTTTTGGGCTCGCCATAACTCTTGGCACGTCAGAAGACTGGGACATTGTGAAGTGTCATCTAATCTCACTTGGGGAGGCAAGATGGAGCAAGCTACTATTTATCTATTGCTTTTATCTCCATAATTTCAAGTGACAAATTAATGGCAAACTCCTTAGCAGTAACACCTGGCAATAATGATATGAATTCAGTTTAAAAGCTAAATTCTGAAATAAGGCGCTGCTTTTACTTAAGATTACAAAAAGTTTCTACATGGTCAGAAGCAGAATTTCTTTGACCAACCATTGAACTATGTTAGCTGGAATTTCAAAGGCCCCAATCACGATCTAAAAAAAAGTATTCTTCCACCTTATAGACTTAAAGCAGGTATGTCAAACACGCGGCCCCCGGGCCACATGCGGCCAGCAACAGAAATCTGTGCGGCCCGCATGACAGATCTTAGTTAGCACTAAACTTGTACAAAATGATTACTATCATTTGTGATTGAATCATTCTGCATCTTCGGCGTTACTTATTGACTTTTCTTACTTCTGCCTTCTGACAAAAGCACGTTTTCCCATGGCATTACGGTACCGGAAACATCATCTGCTAGTATAGTTGCAGCCGGCCCACTACCGAGCCGCAAGAGAACTGCCAGCAATGGAGACTCACTCAGTGAAGGGCTGCCCCCTTCACTGAGGACACTTTTCAGAATGCTAGGCGGGCGGGGCTTTGCAGCGGCACAGAGAGAGGAGAGACCGTGGTGAGAGAGTATTACAACAAAGTATTTTTATGTTTCTGACAGTTTCCCCATATGACAAGAGTCCACAGAAATCTCGTTACTAAGAAGTACATTCAGCAGCAGATACTTTCATTACAACAAAGTGACCATGAAATGCTTAAATAAATCATCCACAGAGCAGTTAGTTCTGTGGTCACAGCTCAGTTGTGGACATTTGCACAACGATCCCCAAACAGAAACATTGTAAAAAATGTTCTTTCTTCGAACATTCCTCGTACTGTTTTTTTTTTGCTGTTTTTGTTTTGTGTGGTTTTAAGTGCTACCTTTTCCTTATTGCTCGTCAACATTTGAAAAACATCCATTGGAATTTAACTCATTGTCACCCTTCTATAGAAACGGCATACTTGCTATATGCAAAAAAGAAGAAAAATCTCGGGTTGCAAACATATACGAACTGCTGCATTTGAAGACGCCGAAAAAGCCGTTTTTATGTGGTTGCAGTGATGCTTGTTCAAGAAACATTCCTATTAATGTGGCACTCATTCAAGAAAATATGAGGTTTTTAAACTCTCTTGGGAGCCGGACAAACAATTTCACACGTGGCTATAGTGCTTCGGGACACACTTCAGCGTGCCGTTCCCGTTGAGTGGGGGGGGAATCACAGATCCCAAAACAGTTCAGAAACCTCACAATATGAAGAAGAAAAAAAGGATAACTGTGCTGACCACAACGTGCTTCCGCATTTAGATAATGTTCACGTTTAATTGCTCCCAACCAATTGCACGGCAGTGCTTCAGACATTGGATTTGGTAATCATTCGCACCCTGAAAGTGTATTATCGCAAGGAAATGCTGAGAAAAATTCTCGTCAGCATAACTTGTAGATAGGAGAAGATTAAACTAACGCGAAAGAAGCTATTGAAGCTGCTTCCATTTCCAACATCCTATCTTTGTGATGCACATTTTCTGCAGTGACAGCAACCAAAACGAGATTACGGAGTTGACTGAACTTCGCGTGTCGCTGTCTTCCATCCTCCCCAGATGGGATCATCTGGTTGCAGGAAAACAAGGGCTCTCACTGATTCTGCATTATGGTAAGCTGTATAATTTCTATTACTATATTATAAGTTAATAATAATAGAAATGTAATGTAAATTGTGTATAAAACTGCCCTACAAACCCTCCCATAATCACCCTACAAACTCTAACCTCCAACAACCCACCCGTCCCTGGAAAAATTTGCTTCTAATAAAGTGGTCCTTGGTGTCAAAAAGGTTGCGGACCACTGGGCTACACTACTGGCTGGGCTGCTGAGACTGGCCACTGGGCAGAACTGACCATCACGAATAGTAATAGCTCGCATATTTTCATGTTTTTTTGCTCTAGTTTTATGTAATTTTGTGCTAGTATTGTAACGAACAGTTAGTGCAGACTATAGCTGAAGATCTGAAGTGGACGCGAGAAGTTGGTGAGTTGTTTATTAACAGACTAGCAAAATACCCGCGCTTCGCAGCGGCGAAGTACTGCCTTAAAATTTTTATTAAGAAGATAATTAAACCTTTTTAAAACTGAGGGAAAATATACCAATAATTATTTGTTAAGGATCTCTTTGTATGCCACGTTGTCAGTTCGGCCCTCCAGTTGTAATATGACCAAGCTGTAGCTGTGCGCTGAGCTTACTCTTGAGCATGCAACGTACAGTTGGCCATGTGAATAGTAATCTTGTTTCAAATCTCACAGCTTGGATTGCTGCTGTCATAATCGGTTTGAGTTTCATGGCTTGTTTCAATTACGACAGTATTTGTAGGACTTGTGTTGAAGAGACATTCGGCATCTGTCAAGCGTTGTAAGAATACAAGCAGTTTCATTGATAACTTCACATCCAGCTTTTGAGAGTTTAAACATTTCTAAACATCAAAGTGTCCACTACTGAAATCGTCACCTGTGAATCTAAGATGTTTAAGAGGCATTGGCGGTTGTCCAAAGGTGTAAAATATTTGGCCATTTCGGTACACTTAAGCATTTCACTCTTCTAGTGCTCCTGTGTAGTATAATTATCTCCTGTACCGTCATCAGTCCACACCTTGAACCTGTCCCAGTCATTCAATACATAAGACACAATGTTCCTCCGGATATCAAGAGTGAGCCTGATATGGCCGTGCAATATGTAACAAAGAGAATGGAATAGGCAGGTGCCATCTCCGGGCATGGAAACCACTTGGTAAGTGACAGTTCTTTGATCGATGGTGATCACCTCGATAGACATGTTAATGGGGGTACGGTTGGAATGATAAAGGAAATGGGTACCTGAACAATGTAAAGTAAGTCTAAAATACCTACACAATAACTATAATCGTAATAAATGAACAATAAAACAGCGGAGAAGCCGTGGATTAAATAAAAAGGCTGTAGTTATCAGCAGGGAGACGTGAATACCGTGGCGAAGCAAGGAAGGGAATGTAGAGACTGGAGCGACAGACGGCCTTATATAGGCAGGCAGCCAACAACGTGGGAGGCGTTGGGATGGGGGACCCAACGCCGCCTCACACGGTGACCGAGCTGCAGGCTATGGACGTATATATGTACGTAAGTAGGATTCAGTTAGCGTTGGGAACCCGCGTACCAAATTTCTTGAAGATGGGCCCATAAGTAACAAAGACCGTTAAAAAGTTCAATATGACGGCCGACAGTGGCATCATATCACCGAAATAAGTACCAAATTTCTGCCTTCTACCTACACGGGAAGTTGGAGAATTAGTGACGTTGGAAAGTTCAATATGGCAGCTGACAGTGGTGTCACACCACCGAAATAAGTACGTACATTGGTTTCGGTTAGCCCAGGGAAGCCGCCTACCAAATTTCGTGAAGATGGGGCCATGAATAAG
>JANRMT010062792.1:56117219-56147382 GCA_026402145.1 Polypterus bichir lapradei
TAATAATAATAATAATAATAATAATAATAATAATAATAATAATAATAATAATAATAATATATTTTATTTATATAGCACCTTTCCTATGATGAAAGCATTTCACAGATATGTTAAAGAGTACAACAGGAACAGAGGCACACAGGAAGCTCAATAAACACCAATAAATAGAAAAAGGTATCAAAGCATTTAGCACGCAATAAAAGATAAATACATTAAACACAAAGTTATTGGGTGGCACAACAACATAATAAATAAATGAAGGTGTTTTATGTTGTATTTTAAAATTAAGGATCGAGCCATCTGATCATATTAGTTTAGAATGTGAAGGAACAGAGGGCTTTATCCCCCCAGAGCACACATTTGTTTGGATAACAACAAGATTTCCAGCATCAATGGACTTGAATGGGCAGATGGGACTGTAGAGCTGCAGGACTTTACTGATATAGTCCAGTGCAATCCATTTAAAACTGTATAGAATATCAACAGGATTTTCAATTCAATCGTATAAAAAAAGAAGCAAGTGATGAGTTAAGAGAACAGACATTATGTGCACACTGCTGCCCTCTTAGCAGAGTTTTGAACTAGCTGGAGCTGATGTATAAGATTAGAAGGGGCACCATGCCAACTGGGCTACAGAAGTCAGGGTGGGATGTGACAAAAGCACGGTTAAGTTTCTTGGCATCAGAAGAAGATAGGATGAAGCAAATACGGGAACTGTTAATAAACTGTGTAAAAGACACCAGATAGAGTCTCCTTCTGAGAAATTAATAGTTTATAAAAAATTTAAACAACTCATTAATCATTGACTTAAGAGTCACTGTCAAACCTGTGCATAGCACTATGCTCTGTAAAATATGGATGTACCCTAGCAATATATTGTAAATTATTTTAGAGGCTTTGTTTTCAGGTCACACACAAGTTTTCTGTTTTTTCAGTCAATGGCCTACAAAAACGTAGAGTGAATATTGCCGTCAAGTTCCTTCTCTTTTCTGTGTAGGAGAGGCAGCAGGTAGCGCTGGCAAAAGTCCAGTTCAGTTAAGACAGAGGAGGCAAAAAATTGTGTTAATAACACAAAGGTTAACCCAAGGACCAAGTAATTAAATCAAAGGCATTGACAAAGTGAATCCAACAAGTGACTTCCAACTTGGCAATGAAGCTCTCGCTCAAGGACACTGGACTCAGTGGAAAAGCATTGGTGCTGAATTTGAGAGGGAAAAGAAAGGAAGATGCTTTTTATGCCCAAGATGGTGCAAGTCTACAAGAAATGGCACAGTTATGTTACTGAAATGAGAGTCATGCAAATATGTGGTTAAAACAAGGGAGAGCAATTGGTTTACTTGAATAACTAGGGCTGATATTTTCCAGTAGGATACTATTACCAAGAACAATGATGAGATAATGCAAGAAATCAGACACATTTAGGAGGATATAATCCTGTGCTTTCCAAACTTATTCCACGGTAACTACCTGTGGACTTTTGAACCAATGCTTAACATAAATGCCAAACGTAAGAGGCAAGTGTATTTAAATAGGTAGCTGGATTCTAGAAGGCAAGTAGAAAAGAAAGTCATGTTTACACTTACAAGCCAAATTTTTAATCAAAGATCTGCAGCTAATGGATTGTTATTTATGGGTTTTGCAATTTTTTTTCCATGTTAGGTTGAATGTGAGGCATTTCTTCATCTATTTTTAAACTTCCATGTTTCAATATGTCTATATTCATCATCATTCCTTTTCTCATGAGAAAGTTATATATAATTGCTGTTCTTCACTGTCTCTTAGAAATAACAATGATCCTTCACTTCAGAAAATACTGAAAGAAATCGGACAGCAGCACACAACTAATACTTTGCAGTTTATAATATAACTAGCTGTATGTGGTCTTCAGGACAAAAAACAACCCAAAGACTCCATAGCAGTTTTCTATATTCTTGAACTTGGAGAGGCTTCATCTAACTCTTTAAGAATTACCTTGGGCAGAGGAAGTGCTTGCTGCCCCACTGGCGATCGCTGTCATATCAGTCCTATTAATCATTGTCTTTAGAAAATACCTCCAGATAGACAATGCTTTTAGTGAAAATTTCAAGCCTTGCCCTCCGTTGTTGAGGTGTTTCACTTGCACATTGTTGAGCCCCAGTGTTTGCTTCATTTCGTTGTTGTGTCTCATCATCTGTGTCATTAGCACAACATCATTGCTGCGAGGTGGCGTTTGCTGTACACAGGTCTTTCATAGTGAGAAGTGAAGTGCATAGAAGCTTTGAAAAAATTTTAAAGTGTGTTAATCCGCCATCTAGTGGCTGTGGTAGAGCGTGAGCAGAGCAGACTGCTCTATACACATACAGGTCTTTTGTTTATATATATTTAATATTAATATTATTTTGAATGGTTAGTTTGCATTATCATAGTTAAACTGACTCTACAACCCTTTACGATGCATTGTGGGGAAGATTTAGAGCATCCCATTTGTGACACACCTCATAAGTTGCGACTTGACACCCCAAGGTGGTGCAACACCCAGTATGGATATAGACAAAGAGGTCATCTTAAAAAGGAATAAACATTTTCAGATTTTTTTACAATTTACAAAACAGTAAATCAAATATTAATTGTGTGATTAAAAGCAATCTTCTGTGGAAAGCTCAATACATCCCAGTTCTTCACTTTGGTAGAGTTCTAATGAGTGGTGATGCAGCCATACTACTTCTGTTACAGCTCTTCAGCTTAATCTAATGAAGTACTTCTTAATGTTGTGTTTTTCCTGTCTTAGTTACTTTCTTGAATTGCTGTTTGTGTTAAGTTTGCACATACTGCCTGTGTCTGCATTTGTTTCACTCAGGGCACCCCACATTTCTTCCAACATCTTAATGATGTGTGCTTTTGACTGATAAGTGGACTCGTATGAGTGAATGAACCCTGAAATGAGCTAGCATGCTCTCCGATGTTAACCTGTGCCTTTGCACACAATTT
Source organism: Polypterus bichir lapradei (assembly GCA_026402145.1). Lineage (NCBI taxonomy): Eukaryota > Metazoa > Chordata > Cladistia > Polypteriformes > Polypteridae > Polypterus > Polypterus bichir. The sequence continues at coordinate 56,120,187 of JANRMT010062792.1, forward strand.
TGTTGGGTTCGGCCTCTAGAACAGCTCTGATTTAGATTAAATGGGTTTAAAATGACTGGATGGATGAGTGTATCAGTAATTTGGATTGACTTTCAGTTTTGCACATGCTGCCTTCCTCCAAGAAATTGTGTTGCTAATCTACACAAATAATGTAGCTAAAAGTTTTGGGAAAATAAGAAAGGTACAAAGCCTGGTGATCCTTGAACTTTCAAGGATTGTACTTCATGACTTTGATTTTGTTTTGGGTTTTTCAAGTTGGCTGGACTTTTACATGTTATCTTTGCCTGTTCCACTAGCCTTATTATGTGTATGACCTTCTGCCTCTTTTGACCATTATTTTTCCTTACAGACAGAAAATGTAGTTTATTTACCTGATCTGGAGCACTTGTTCTCAACATGGCTTCTCTCACAGTGTTTTTTTGCAAGCCTTCTTGCTTTGCAAGGCACCACCTCTCTCTGCATCCACAGAGCTGGTTAGCTGCCCTGATGGTGGGTAGCCTCACAGAGAGGTCAGCACACCTCAGAGGTGTGGTTGGACAGTGCGAGTGTGAAACCCTAGCTATTTTTTTGAGTATTTTAATAGTCCACTGTGTTTTTGAAAATTCAGTTTGTTTCTTTTCTGCCTCAATTGTGTGTGATCTTTTCCCACCAGTCTCCTCCTCTGATATCGCCATTTACTGTACAGCCCTACATAAGCCAAGTAATGGCACTCAAGGCAGTATAATTTAAAGACTTAGCATGTAAGTGAAGCCTAACATAAAGGTGATCATTCCATTTTGATATGGTACTGCACAATTTTTTTATTTTTAATTACTTGTTTTTGTATTAGATTGAAAATTGACAATTAATGTCATCATTGTGGCTGCAAATCCTGCCGTGTCTACCCAAAACACTTTCTTAAAAACAGTTACAGGGTGTTATCTTATATTGGAAAAAAAAACAGTTTTGTGAAACAAGAGGTTACCACTGTGACATATATGCTTAATTTACTTAGCACAAAACACAAAGGGCTTTCAGTTTCCTTCTTTTGAGTATGAATGATGTAGAGTCTAAGCTCTCCAAGGTCTAGGCTCTCAGACTAAGAACATGAATATTATTTTACACGTGGCTGATGCCTTGATGCAATGTGACTGACAAGATCAAGAAACAACACAATTGTTTATACAGATATTTTACAATGTGAGCAAAAGCAGATTATGTGACTTGCTGAGATAACTCACACTATTTCACACTACCTACTTTCTAAGTGTGGTTATACAGAAAAAGGCATATGCCTACTGAAATGGAAATACTAAGTTTTATACCGTTGTAAGCATGTGACTAGAAACAATGCATAGCAAACAACATTTAAGCTTTATTATTATTATTCAGTTTTTGATCAGGTGCCAAGTTGTCTTGAATAGATGATATTTTTTTCCTCTTTCTAGGGAAACTTTGCTGATTTTCAAGGATTGGGTTCTTTTCCCTATAGATGTTATACTGATCATTTTTTACCTAAAAGTCTGCTCAAATTGTTACACTCTGGAAATTATACCGACAGTGTAATTTCAAGAATATTACGCCCATATGTAGCATTTAATACATTTACTCTGTGTCCGCCTTCAAAAGCTGTGCTTACTACACATCAAGACTCTGTGTTGCTCTGACTTCAGCTTGTATGTTTGCGCTATAAGTGCTTTCAGCACACCACACTCTGCTTATTAATGGCAGCAATCAACAGCGCGCTGCGCATGATGTCACCATCAGTATTCATTGTTGATTGATTCAGATCCCGGGGTTATAATCACTTTAAAAGTTGCAATCAAACAATTTGATTTTCTCTTTCTGGGTATGGTTCCATTAAAAAAAAAAATAATCGATGGGATCAAAAATAAGCAGACATTAAGGGTAGTGGGAAAGTTTCCTTATGGCTCTGCTGCATTATTTAGAGTAATCGTTCCAAGGAGGGAGTTACATAAAAATATTATGTTGCAAGAAAAATATAAAAAAAACTTCTAGTATGTATCTGTTATGGGGCTATTGAACACATAGGCCAAAACACTGACTCATAGCATGGTTTATCGTCATTATTTATTTTATACAAATGGATACAGAAAATGATATATTTCACATATTATCTATACAAAACAAAAATATCAAAAAAACTGATATAAAATGTATTTTGTTTTGCAGCTTACTCTGATCCAAACCCAAATAATATCAAGTAGGACAAAGAAGTAGTGATTATAAAAAGCACATATTTGAGGCATAAGACAAGAAATAAAATAAAGTCAAAATAAACAAGGAAAACAAATAACCTACTTATGATGTGAGATCTGCAGTGGGCTGGCACCCTGCCCAGGGTTTGTTTCCTGCCTTGCGCCCTGTGTTGGCTGGGATTGGCTCCAGCAGACCCCCGTGACCCTGTAGTTAGGATATAGTGGGTTGGATAATGGATGGATGGATGAATGATGTGAGATGCAGTTTCTTACATTAAGGCAACACCACAGTCACTCTTTTGTTACGTCCCATTCCTCTCTTTATCTTAAATTGGGCATGTTCCCCTACTGCAAATTGAACCCTTGGCTCTGTCTTCAGTCTCAATTCTAAGCTCATCTGACTGGTGATCACAACGGGGAGCTTTATATCTTCAAGTTAAGGCCTGTTAAGAAAACAGAAAACCTTGACCACCAGCAAAAGATCAACCTAAGAACCGAATTAGAAAATGGAAATGGACTGACGAGGTAATGAATGACTGAAATTGACAGGTCATAAAGTGGCCTCTATGATGAAAAATGTGAAAAATTAGGAATGAGCTGAACACGAGTATAAGGGAATCCATTAAAAACCACAGAGAACAGCTTCTGTCAAGTCCTGCTTTAAAAACTGAACTTTTAAACCCAATGTAATTTTGAAATTCTCTGTCAAAAGCAGCACAGGAAACTGAACTTGAGTTGTAATGTTCTGAAATAATTGAATGATTATTTACTCATAATAATATGTTTAAATAAAATTAAATATGGAGTTTAGGAGAAGCAGAAATGCAATTAAACATAAGGAAATCTTACTTGTGCCAATAAAAGCATATGTGTCATATGTTATCAGACATGAAAAGAAACTGTTAATTTCAAAAGTATTACATCATCTTAGAATGAAAAATCCAGGGTGAGACAAAAGTTGATTAAAAGTAGGAGGATCTAGACAATTTGGAGAAGAAATTACTGATATAAATCGTAGACAAACTGTTGTAAGAATTATATTTTTGTTATTACATATGTTTTACATGCAGTATTTTATCTTTGCATTGTATTTTTGTGCTTTAATAAATAAGATGAACTCTTTCAATATTAATTTGTTCTAGATTTTTTATTTTTTCTGGTCTCAAAGGTTTTGGTGTGAGGGGTGAGGTGTCTTGGAGCTAGTAAAAAACTCAAACAGATGTTCTAGCAGCACGATTCTTAGCATTATCAATAGTTCATTGCTGAATGGTCCCTGAAGCACTAAATGTCAGTTATCAGTCTGTTACTTTAAAAGCCAAGGCTAGACCCACTTACTCTTAATAATTATAGACCCTTTTCGAATCTACCCTGTGTTGCTAAAATGCTTGGAAAAATAGTTGCCACTCAGCTTTAGTCTCATCTTGCACATCACAATTTATTTGAGAAATTTAACACTGGCTTCCAGGTTGGTCATAGTGCGGAAACGGTACTAATGCGTATTGTAAACAACATTCTGATATCCTCTGATGAAGATAATTACAATGTAATTATGTTGTTAAATTTAAGCAGAGCATTTGCAACCATTGACCATTCTATTTTATTACCGAAGATGGAAAGTTACATTGGACTCACAATTACTGACTAAGCCTGGTTTAGTTCTTATTTGTCAAATCAATTCTCTCATCAGTTTGGATAGCCAGAACAGACCACTATAAAATGCCTAGGAGAGAGTAAGCAGCTACTTGGCCGAGGTCTCCAGGACTGTGACTGTGTCAGACTTTGTCTTTGATTTTCTTTTTTTCAACTCTCATCTCTTCCATTGTAATGTGACCATAGTTAAACAGTTAATTAATAGACAGATATTGTTGTTTTCCGCTTATGTTAATCAGTTTCTATTTTCTCCATGTTTCATGTTTCATATGTACTAATTCTGCATTTAGTAATTAGTATAATCTGTACTTGCATTTTACCTGAGCAATTTGTTCACAGCACTCAATTGTTTTGTATTGAATGGTGTCAATTTAGGGGTTTCATTGAAGGGTTAATCTGGGTTAGAAAGGTTAAATACAGATCAATGAGAAATTGGTCTCAACACCAGGTGCCAGGACCAGAGATTTTGAATTGCAGGGTGAACTGTAAAGGCCCCAATGTTGCCACCGCCTCTACATCTCTCACCCTTTAGACTGGGAAAGACAGATAAATAACCTGGGGATCTCTCCAGGCCCAGAACTAGACAGGCCACTTCCACTGCAACCCCAAGAAATACATGAAAGTCCATGAGGATTGTTCAGGAACCTTGAAGCTGTATACCTAGACCACTTTCTGGCAGTCCCAAGTACTGCTACATTTTCGCTTTCTTAAACTGGAAGACAACATCTCCTTCCCTATGGCCAGAAAGAGTGCATTAATTTTTCTAGTCAAATTTTTATTTAACAAATCAGTAAAAAATTAATAGTTACAACTAAATTTAATCAAAAGTTAAAATGAAGACTCCACTGACCTCAGCTCTGTGAGTACAGGTCATCAAAACAATAATACAAAAGAACTAAAGGGAAAGTTGACTGTGCACAAACTAGATGGCATGCTGTAAAAAGTAAACATATGAAAACGTAACAGGAAAAAATACAATTTGGGTGATATGCATGTCACCAGCACCAACCATTCTGCTCCTACCAAGGCAGTCTATTTGTGCTAATGAAGCCTAGCGACCCATTAATCCTAAAAGGATAGAGTTGAAGCAGGACCTATTCATAAAAAGGAGGATTTACATAGATTAAAAGAAAGAGAATGAGCAGATTTCCAGAGCGAGGTCCATAATTAACTGGGCAAAAGTAATACCCAAGGGGAAAACTTTGCACTGAACACAAGTTAGACAAAGGATATAGAGGAGTCCAGACGAAGAGTTTTATGAGGAAAAATGTTTGTCAGTTGCAATGATCAAAGACATAAAATCCAAGACACAAGATCTAAATGAGCGACATGAGTTTATAATTTGGACTTACCTGAGTCTGGGTGTTTTATTTGGATTTGTTATTTATCATATCATTATTGCATCACTGCCATTTTGTGTTCTATTTGTTGCAAGGTCGTCACAATTTTGGAACACTCTAGTTTATCAATGCCACACTTCTTGCACGACCAAAGCTCCTGAAATACAAGTATTGGATTTTTTTTAAAACAAACTTTATGGCAATGTTAGTTAAGGAAAGAAACCCAAGATTGTGTTAGGACTTCTGGATTGAAACTTTCTTTGTTTTTGCCTTTGTTCTCATTATCTACACTTTAGTTCTAGTGTATCAATTTACTTTTATCTTTTCTGGTTTCGAACTTCTTGTATGATGTATTCTAGGGGTCTCCAAATCCAGTCCTGGAGAGCTACTGTGGCTGCAGATTTTCATTCTAACCCCTTTCTTAATTAGTGACTTTTAGATTTTGCTGCTAATTAACTCTTTGCTTTAATTTTAATTGATGCACAACTTAAGACTCAGGCCCCTTAATTATTTCTTGTTTCCTTAATTAGCAATCAAACAATATTAAGACACAAAATGAACCAACACATAAACAACAACCTGCGTCCATCACACAATAACTGAAAATAAAGAAAGGTGAAGGCCTCAGTAATGTTGATCTGCTCAGGTCCACAAAACATTTTGACAGTGTTCCTAAAAAAGAAAATCAACAGTTTTGGAAATTTCTGCCATGGCAGAATGAACACCATGGAATTAAATAACGGGTTTAATGAGCAATGAGAATTGGCTTCAGGTTAAGAAACTGAATAAAGGTTGGAATTTGAGAACCCAACTTAGTTTGTCATCTGTTGGCTCACTTCACATCAAATTTATGTTTAGATGCCGTTTAAGGAAAAAAGAATCAATTTAGCGGTCAAAGTCTCAGAAAAAATCAAGTAAAATAAAGGGAAATAGTTAATTAGCAGCAAAAACTGGTTACTAATTAAGAAAGAAGTTAGAATGAAAACTTGCAGCCACAATAGCTCTCCAGGACTGGAGTTGGAGACCCCGGTGTATTCCATTTCACCATGGTCTCTGCAGTCAAGAAAAACAGCTGAATACTGGTATCTTGTTCACAACAAGGAAGTGATGGAGGGATTCTTTCAAACCTGTAGAAGTAAGCACCAGGAGTATTTAAAGTGCAGAGAAGGAAGAGGGAGTCAAGTGACAACCCAATTTCATAATGGTTGTAAAGTTTAAAACAAGAGGTGAGGCAAATGTTTAAATTATATATAGTGATGATTAGTCATTTTGAAAAACAATACAGATATTTTAAAAACATATTCTAATGAATAGCAGGAGAGAATGTTCATGTTCAAATAAAGTGCAGTAGGAAAGCCTGTATACTGCTTTACATAATGTAGTATATAAAGTTGTCACTGGTTTTATGTAAGGAGACAAAAAACAGGAAAAAAATAAAAAGAGAGATGCCTTTAGAAGTGACCATATTTGAAGATAAAACAGGGGAAATCAGACATACTAGACTTTAATGACTAGAATGTTCAGAGCCCAGAGTCATCATTACTATCACCAAGTAAATTCTTCCATCCTAAAGGCCAAAAAAAAAAAAAAATGATTGCCCATTCCCTAATTTGAAGAGACTCATTTGGGACAAAATGAATTATGAGAGCACCAACCCTGACAAGAGACTAAGTAGCCCTAAACCCTGCACCACATTCAGAGGGCAAAAGTGTTTTATACGGAGGTAAAGGGAAGAACAAGGAAGGATCAGAGATAATTAATGGGTAATGGGTAACCGGTACCAGGATCCATCATATTCCAATTCAGGAGGAAGGGTGAGCACTCAATATCATAATCTTAAGACTGGTAAGGGTATCCAGCTTATCACAAATTAAGGATGAACTGCTTAATATAAGGTGTTACCGAATTCCAGACCAAGCGGAAAAGGAGAGATCAATATCCGATAGGATATTAAAGGGGGAACCTAGCAGTAACAAATTATAATGAGCAGAATATTCTTTTTTTTCATAGTCAAACAAGGACAGAAAGACAGGTGTCGTGCATGTCACTTTTTTATATATAATAATTTTAGACCATTTTTGTGCAGGGGAGTAATAAATTCCAATGAGCCTCTACCAACTGGGCCCTCAACAACACATTCAACCTAAAGTTTAATGATTATGAAATAATGATGTTTTCCACAAAAAATGAAAATGTTGCACTAGCACTGACTGGTCACAAAGCTATTTCTGCAAGTCAAGATGGTCAGTTTCCTGAATTTCTTTTTTCATCATGGGGCTGCTTATTTTAATGATCCTAGCTTTCTTGGAAACCTATGAGCTAATTCATAGATGCTTTTTTTGTGGTCATCCATAAAAGAGGAAAATAAAAAATGCATTCAGTCCTGTGAGATTTGTAATAGGGCAAAGTCACCATCTGGAAGTCCTATTGGTCTCTCACAGCCAATTCCCTTCCCTGGTGGAATACTACAGTTTTAGTCATCATAGATAGATTTTTGAACACAGCTCATTTTTTCATTTGAGAAAACTGCCTACAGCTAGGGGACTAGTGAAAGATTTTTTTCAGGAATATTACTGACTGCATTGTTTTCCCCAGGACCGTAATTTCTGACTGTGCTCCAAAATTTATTTCCAAGTTTTGAAGGTATTTCTTTTTTTTTTTATAAGAAAGTGGGTACTCAGATAAATCTTCCTTCTGGGTACCATTCCCAAAGTAATGTCCAAGCAGAAGGAATCAACCAAGAACTAAAAGAGATTTTAAGGTTGCCACAGAATGTGTTCTTAAATACAGCCTCGTGAATGTCACCTTTTGAGTGTCAGTATGGGTTTAAACCCACCCAGTCCTCATTATCCAATTTCACAGAACATCCCTGAAAAGAGCAGTCATAATTTGTTCCATCAGCATCTTTATCTGAGATCACCTCAATACAGAAAACTCTTTTAAGCAGACTGCATCATCCATTATGAGATTTTCTTGATGTAAATATCACTGCTGGTGCATGTAAAATCAAATATATCTATAATGCAGTTTTAGAAGGATATGCATGAAAAAAGGGAAGATTGTGAAGGCTCAGCGTGCCACCCCAGCAATCATAAATTCACAAATTCCAGTGGCTGTTTAACAGACTGGGAGACCACCAACTACTTGGCATCGTTCCCCCCATTGCACTTTCATTACACTTGTTACCATAGGATAATTATTCCCTAGTTTTTCACACAGTTAGCATCACCTATTGGCATTCTGCTACTGACATGGGCATGACATTGTTAGTTTCCATTGCCCAAACTTGTTTTCTTGATATCATTAACAACTTGTAATACTTCTTCCTCCCTGTTAGCGTGTTCTACTGATTATAATTGTTGCCTGAATTGAATATAGTGTCATGTGCATCTATCCACCTTTTATCAAACCTGTTTAAACCAGTTTAGATTTGCAGGAAACTGGAGCCTATTGTAGCTTCATGAAGCACAAGGCAGGAAAGTAGCCCTGGATGGAGCATTAATCCATCTCAGGGCACACTCGTTCACATTGGGCCAATTTAGAACCACCAGCTAGCATAACACACCTGTATTTAGGATGTGGGAGAAAAATAAATGCATAAATGAGGAGAATGTACAGACCCTACATAGTTTGGGTCCATTCTGTGATTTGAACCCAGAACTCCCACGAGTTCCGTCATTCTTTTAAATAAGAGCCAGGAATTCGTGAGAGGGTTGTGTTTAGTGTTTTCATATGCTGAAGCATACAAATATAAAGTATCGATAACATCTTTAAAAGCAGACAGAGTAAGAATGGAAATGCTTATGCTCTTAAAGTGCTCACAAAAGCATATTGGCTCAACTAAAATGTACACAGATGAAAGAGTGAAAATGTGTTCGTTTACGAGCAAGATAAGCGTAATGAAATACACAGAAAAAAGGGAGGCAGGCTATCAGATGGAATTGAATAGAAAAAGCGGCTGTAGGCATTGATGTTTTATAAAATATTTCATAAAGACAAAATATAAAGCACCCACTAGAACATTCAAAACACTAAATGAATAAAAGTTCATCATAGTCAAAGGCAGGTAAATGTTAAACTTTATGTAAGTCTAAAATAAAAAGCGGGTGTATTAACATGCACATTTTAGTCTTACCAATAGCTGGGAAAGGACAGCACAACTGTATGCATTGCATTTTTTTTAGGAAGTCATGAGCGTTCAAATGCCACAGTCATTAATTGTTGTCACTAGGTGGGCACTGACTTGGTCACCGTGTCTTGGCCTCTAGAAGGCCATCATCTGGAAGTTGGACAGCACAGCTGATGAGCTGTGTAATGATGCTCAGGTTGGCACATGAATGCAATTAATTCTGAATTAAGAAGGAGCACAATTATGATTATCAAAGGCAGGTTATATTTGCCGCCTCTGGTGACACAAATTAATGACAATGGCATTTGTACCTTGTGGTTCTTAAACCAGCACAGATTTTTTTTCTGCTGTTAAAGAGGAGCAATAAATTAAAACAGAAACCATAGACTTAAATGTGGAAAATGAATGGATGGACAGATGGAATATCTTAATTTCCACAATAAATATCACATTTTGTAAACTTGTATGTAATTCTGTGAGTTATACAGGTTGCAGCACTAACAGTGGAGCAATTTCATTTGTATGGCTGTTCTTTTTCCTCTGTGTATCACTTGATAAAGATATAGAACTCATAAAGAGATAATTATTCTAGGAAGAATAACAGAGTACAGATGGGCTGTTAATGATTACAATAAGGAGAAAATACAGCTAGAAATTTTCTTGCCATTTTGGCGCGAGCTCCTTGATGAGCATTACCACAATTAACAAAGTACAAATGAATTTTGCATGAAGTCCCTTTCTCTTAATTAGCCAAAAAACACAGTTGCGTTAAAATAATCAATTTGTTGAAGTTCAGCCTTTAGAACGGGTAGGTGCCTAACAAAAAAAAAAAGGAGCTTGAAACAGTCAGGAAATCGTTTTGTTTTCTGAATAACATGGCATAAAATAACTCTGAGGGACTAGCGTCATTCTCGTTATCCTTGGTTTTAAATTGTTGTCATATTATAATGCAGCAGGTTTGTATCCACACGGGTCTTTTGAGTAAATGCTGTTTACATGCCAGAACATTCCACAGAACTAATAACACTTTTAGCAGTGCTTGGGGATATTTATTATTAGATATTAAGTCATACAAAATAAAAAAAACAACTGACAATTTTGGCATGGAAATTATATAACATAGAAGATGTTCAGGCACTGACTACAGAGAATTAAATCCAAATGCAACACTGTTGACACCTTTTCAAATTCAGGTTCAATACAGACTAGTTAATTAATCAATCTAAGTGAGGATGCTGTGGTTTTGCATAATACAGGCAATTAGAAATAGCAGAAAATCCAAAGTTAATAAGCAATAGTAGACACAACAGAACACAAGAAGAGGAATATTGCAGTTGGTCTCAAAGCCTGATAAAAAGCTGGAGTTCAAACAACATCAAAGCAGCTTGAAGTATGATTAGGTCAACAAAAGATATTCTTAAAGTATGGACAGGCTGAAAGAAAAAGAAGTGCCAAGATACTTTCCAAAGATGCCGGAACATCAGTATATCAGAAGCAGTTATGCCAAGCCAATTCATAGATTTACAAAGAGGGTCGAGAAGCATTCTCCATTTTTGGGAAAAAGGAGGGGGAATAAGCAAACAGGCTAAACCCGAATCCTTGTAGGAATGCATGACATATCAATGGAGGAACTGAGAAGACGTACATGCAGTGGACCTGCAAGTCAAGGCAAGAGTTTTCAATTGCATCCATGATACAACTGGAGGACAGCATGAAAAATTGAGGAGCAATTTACTAAGGAATAGGGACACCAGTTAGGAGAGATCTGATGGTAGATGCTGCAATATTCCAGCTGAGAGAGAGAAAGAGAGAACAAAAGCTTGAACAAAGAGTTGAGTGGTATAGGTGGTTAATCTCTACCTAACTTTAGATAAAAACATCTACTAGATGAATAAATGTAAATATAGGTGAAGGTATTGATGGAGAAGTATAGAGAAGGCCAGAAGGAGTTGCGCTGTGTCTTTGTGGACCTAGAGAAATCATATGACAGAGTGCCTCGAGAGGAGTTGTGTTATTGTATGAGGCAGTCGGGAGTGGCAGAGAAGTACGTAAGAGTTGTACAGGATATGTACGAGGGAAGTGTGACAGTGGTGAGGTCAGTGGTAGGAGTGATGGATTCATTCAAGTTGGTGGTGGGATTACATCAGGGGTTGGCTCTGAGCCCTTTCTTATCTGCAATGGTGATGGACAGGTTGACAGACGAAACTAGACAGGAGTCCTCGTGGACTATGATGTTTGCTGATGACATTGTGATCTGTAGTGAGGGTAGGGAGCAGGTTGAGGAGACCCTGGAGAGGTGTAGATATGCTCTAGAGAGGAGAGGAATGAAGGTCAAAAGGAAACAAGACAGAATACATGTGTATGAATGAGAGGGATGTCAGTGGAATGGTGAGGATGCAGGGAGTAGAGTTGGTGAAGGTGGATGAGTTTAAATACTTGGGATCAACAGTATAGAGTAATGGGGACTGTGGAGGAGAGGTGAAAAAGAGATTGCAGGCAGGGTGGAATAGGTGGAGAAGAGCATCAGGAGTAATTTGTGACAGACGGGTATCAGCAAGAGTGAAAGGGAAGGTCTACATAACGTATTCTATCGAGTAAACCAAATGGCATAAACGTGCAATCTAATGGGCTGTTCAGCAGAACTCCTAAATCACAACTTTTTTGCCAACTACAGAAGAAATATTGGATTAGATTAGATAAACTTTATTAATCCCTGTTGGCTGGGATTGGCTCCAGCAGACCCCGTGACCCTGTAGTTAGGATATAGCGGGTTGGATAATGGATGGATGGATGGATGCAATTAAAAGGCATAGAGCAGCAGAAACATAAATGACAAGAATACAAACTCACATGACAGATAATAGATCCAATCAATCAATTGATAAATAAATAAATAAACTTTGGGTGGAAGCATTAAAATGCCTGATAGCAGCGGGAAGAAAAGAGCTCCAGAGGCTCTACTTAACATACCATTATGGAATGAGCCTGTGACTAAAAGTGCTCCACGAGAGTGCCTCCTGGAGGGGATTATTCATGATGGCATCCATTTTTGTTATCATCCGCTTTTCCACAACAGCATCCAGTGTGTCTAGTGTTTGTCCTGTGACGGAGCAGTCTTTCTTGATATGTTTGTTGAGGAATTGTTCTTCTTTTTAGCTCAGGTTGCTTCCCCAGGAGACTGCAATGTAGAACGCACACTGGCTACTACATTTACTTTATCCAAGGTGACTTACCACAGTTATGATACAATTGATTACATTTTTTTGGGGTTTCAAATTGGAGCACAGGTAGGTCAAGTGACTTGCATATGGTCAGACAGCATCAGTAGTGGGATTTCAACCCATAACCTCAGGGTTTTAAGTCCAAAGCTTTACTCACTACACTATGGACTGATAGATCATTTCCAGCAGCTTGCTGCACACATCAGAAGACCTGAGGCTCCTTAGCATGTAGATTCTGCTGTGGCCCTCCTTGCACAGCAACTGTGTTGTCTGGCCAGTCCAGTTTGTTGTTTATGTGAACCCCCAGGTACTTGTAGCTCTGCACCACTTCCACGTCCTCACCCTGAATAGCAACTGGTCTAAGAGTCTTGTTGGCACATCAGAAATCCACCCCAGTTCTTTTGTCCTGCTTAGTGTGAGTTGCAGGTTGATGTCCCTGCACCACAAGACAAAGTCCTCCACGACTTTACTGAACTCTGACTCATCTCCATTACTAATGCAGCCAATGATGAAAATTTCTGTAGGTGGCAAGCGTTGATATTGTGCTGGAAGTCTGTTTTGTAGAGGGTGAACAGAAAGGGAGACAGGACAGTTCCCTGAGGTGCTCCAGTATCACACGCCACCATTTCTGACACACAGCCCCTCAGCCTTACAAACTGCTGCCAGTTGATCATATTGTCCATGATCCAGGGAGATTCTGGGAGCATCATGTTTCAAAGCCTTGAGATTTTCCCCAGTCGATGAGGAAGAAAGGCATTAAAAGTACTGGAAAAGAATATTATCCTGACTGTGGTACCAGACTTGTCCAAGTGGGAGTAGGCACTGTGGAGCATGTAGATGAGAGCATTCTCCATACCTATATGTGCCTGATAGGCAAACTGCAGAGGATTCAGACGTTCTGAAACCAGGGGTCATAGCTGTTTTAGGACCAGCCGCTCAAAGGTCTTCATGATGTATGAAGAGAAACTGCTCTGAAGTCCATGGGATCACTGGAATGCATGTTTTGCTGCTTTTCATGAAAAATTACTTTACTGTAATGAATTTTGCAGATAAAACAGACTTTGCCGTAATTACCTTTTTTTTAAGTATTAGTTCAATTTGATAGTGGCCAGTACCAAAAAAGAAAACTAGTCAAAATGTGGATTTTGCTAAAGAAGAGTTCTAGTGGAATTTGACCTATATATATATGACTGGCAAATTATACATTTTCCGAAGGAAACAAATGTCTTTGGGCAGCACAGCCACACAGTACTTAGGTTTACTGACACTCAGCTCAAGGAGTTTGAATCTCAGCCGGGTTTGCACACCCCGTTCCCATTTTATTAGGAATTTTTCTCAGGGTACATCAGTTTTACTAGCTCAACATAAGTTAAACAAACAATGCCATGAACCCTATCAGTTTCACTACTATTGTACGTAATATAATTGTATACTAGGGGGTACCCCCTGCTCGCTTCATTTGCCAGACCCCCGTCCCCAGCCTGCGCTACATGCCAGCCACTTCATGTCTCTGCTGCTCGCGTTGTGAAGAGGGGGGCTGAACACACCCCAAGGAGGTGCGGTCGCTCCTCCGAAATCCCCTCTTAAACGGTGATACATTGCAAAACAAATATAGTTTTTTTTTTTAACCTCCTTTTCGCTCAATCAGCTGCTGGCTTGATCTGCGTGATCTGTTTGATTTGCATCTCGAGTAGCACTTCGAACATTTAAAAGCCTGTACAGCAGCTTTCCTACTCTTTGTCTTTTATTTCCGGCCCCGGGCATGGTTAAATCTCTTGGCACAAAGTCTCGTCTCGTGGCACATGAGTTCTTGATATTGTTTAGTTTATATTTTAAAAACGGAATAAGAATCTGAAAATCTAACAACATTGCATTAAAGATTGATAAATTCTGAAAAGAATGATACCAAACATATATATTTAGGTTTAAAAATAAGCCTGATTTAAAGTGTGACAAAAAAGTGACATAAAAACATCACATAAAATCATTGCACTTTTAGGCTTAGGATTTTATATTTAGAGAACAGATAAACTGTGTTGCCTTGAAATAAAGTACAATTCCAGTAAGATGAAGTCTAATCCTATCAATGGTTAACTATTGTCTTGCACTCAGTGCTGCAGGAATGGGGTCAGAGTCTGGATCCCCATGAACCTGATTTGAATTAAATAGTTTTTAGGAAATTAATGTATGGGTGGAACTATATTAAAAATAATTTATAGCAACATTCAATACATGGGAAGATGCAACCTAATGAAACTTATTCTCATGCCGTAAAGCACTATAGAAATTGTTAAGCCAGAAACTGTAAGCACAATCAAATGACTTACTATTATATTTTGTGAGGGACAGCCCATGTCTTTTCGGGATGGAAGGACTGGGGGATTCCCACAGGGCATCATGGGACATTGAGTTCTTCAGTGCAGTAACTGGGGAGACCTACTTCATGGGGCTCCAACCTCACCCGGAAGTGCTTTTGGATCACATGTACAGAAGACCGGGAGCACTCTCAGGTGGGAGATAAAATGAGCTGTCTGCCTCACAAGGAAAAATCAGACTCAGGAGGAAGGTGGACAATGCTTGTGAGGAGGAGTGTTGGAGGCAGTGACAGAGAGAATATATACTTGTATATACTTGTGGCTGTGGTGGGGGGAAATGCTTGATAAAGAAGTGTTCCCCACGAATAAAGACTCTTTGCCTTTTATACAGTACTTGTGTCTGTGCCTGTTTGTGTTGGGTGTTTGGGGAGCTGGAGAGCGCCCTGGTGTCCACAATTTTTTATGTAATTGGGCACCTTTATACAAGGCTACTAACAAAATGTAATATTTACACATAAAATACATATGAATGATTACAAAGCTAACAATTTAATATTCTGAAATCTAGAATCTCCTAACCAGCAGGCTTCAGGACACACACAAATGACAAATGCTTTAGTAAGAATTTCCTGTTTTTTAATGCAGGTTTGCCACTGACAAAAAGTGAAGATCAGAGGTGTGAAGAATCACAAAGGGAACAAAATTAACTTGATTAGCAATGTAGGTGTAATAGCCCCAGTGGAGAGGCGAGAGCATACAAAGCTACTGGCTGAAGAGCTTTCTTAACAACATAGACTTCATTCTCATTAAGAGTATTTAGTCTTTTCATCTCTGTTCAGGCATTGGCTGGCTTGAACTAGGAGTTATCAGTTCTAAGATTTGAAAGGAACCCTGACATTATCACTTCACTCCAGAAGATTTTCTTTTAAACAGAGGCATATCCATCATATATGGCTTCAAACCAAATGAAGAAGGATTAAGCTTAATTTTGTTTGGATATTTGCCAAGTGAAACAAGAGCCTTACAAAAATATAGAAAGAGTAACTGTTTAAAAAAAATCAAGCAAAGTAAGCAGGGCATGCCTTGCAGACTGTCAATGTTTACAAACCTAAAACAACAGAACAGCTATCTAAAAAAAATAATGTTTTTTATTTGTGCTTTGATATGTTAGACCTCAGTTATGAATACATAGACTATTATGAGCCTGCATGCATTAGAGAAGTATGACGGTTTAATTTAAACAAATGAAGTCAGAGGTCACCTTAAGAGGCTAGCAACTGAAAGAATTTTTTTTAATTCCACACCCCCTTTGTACCACAAAGGCACAAAGCTTTCCCTGCACCCTGTAACTGTTTAACATCAGTTTGCTTAACTTCTCACTACATCTAAGTTAGAAAGCCCTTGACATCAGATATGCCAACCAACTTCCACTTTATGTTTTGACATAGGTGCTTAAGCAGTTGTAGTTGCTTTCCTACACATAACAACACGAGACAGTGTGGGTTAATCATCCCAGGAATTGAACGGAATTTGCTCATCCATACATATTAGTTATACTTGGCAGTTTTCCGGGTCAATAGTATTCACACATGCAATTCCAGGAGTGAGGATTTGAAAGGGGGGCAAAAGATCAATGACCATTGTTTTTAAATAAAATGCGTTAATGTGCAGAAACCATCAAGTAACTGATAGTGTAGTACTTATTTATAATTATTCATTTTTTTTTGGTTGATTGCCCAAAACATGGAAGACAAATTTGCGACAAAACTAACACATGCTTCTGCTTTAAGCTCTTTTTACATTTGTAATAATTATCTTAGATCCTCCTTTGCTTATTATTCTGAGAGCCAAGCATAAAATAAATGATGTGGCAGCAATTAGTATTTATTATATGTGCCCAATACCTGGAATGCTTTAATCCTAGAGATATGCCAGGAAAATACTGTAGAACATTTCAAAAACTTGGGCTCTTTTTTAATTTTACCTTTTCATAATTCTTTTTTTGATGCCAAATGTAATATATTAAAAATGTACTGCAATATCACATACTAAAAAGTTCTGCAGTGGCCACTAGAGACTATTTGTCTCTGTTTTCTTTATCCAGTTTTCAGCAGTGATGCCCTGTGCCACTGCCACCCTGTCAAAGTATACCGCAGCAATCTTTGATGTTGGGACAAACGCAGATAACTACAGAAGTATTGATGGAACTTCTGCATTAAATATTCCGGAATGGTGCATCATAACATTCATTAATAACTTTATCATATTTATGTATTGTAGAATGCCCAGTGAAGGCTGGGTGGTCTTTTGGCTTTAAAAAGTACCCTAAAGGTTTATTTTCTTTAGCACCCCTTGTATCACATTTTGTTTTTTTTATACTGTAAGTTTTCTAAACTCTTTTGGGGCTTCCCTCAACAGGATGACATGCTGAAGAGCATCCCAAAGTTAAATCCCTACGTCTATGGAAGACTGCCTATCGGTTGCTGGGGAAACCGCGGGCTCTCAGCGCTGGAGCAATTTGCCACAAAAACAAATCCGAAAATATTATGGTCACGCTATAAGCACCTGCCATCGATGGGTGATGCAAGGAACATTGTAAATGCAGGGAACAGTATTACTTGGCACTAACATGACCAATACCCTGCCTGATTGCTGTGTCTTGTGTGTAGGAGAGTGGCGGATCTCGTTAAAATAAATAATCGTGCTGTTCCTGCTTCAAGCTGAATCAATTTGGTTTTGCTGAAGTATTGAGACTCAGCCTTGTGTTTTGGGGTGCAAGACAGGGACTCACACATCACAACACATATTTATATGACTGCTCTTTCACTTTTTTTCATTGCTATTACAAAGAGGTCATCATTCTCAGCCATTTTGTGCAGTTATTTTATCCCGTAAACACTGCCATTTTGTTGCAACAAAAATAAAAAAGTCAGAGAACAAAGCAAGAATTCTGTTAAACCAGACAATCAAACAGAAAGGTATGCATCAACAACAAAAACTTTGTTGTCCAATTTCTGATACCAGATCACGCATGGAGCTGCCATTTATACACACGATCCCTGATGACATGTGCAGCATGACCCATGACGTCATGTGCTACAACAATACTGCACAAAATGGAGAAACAAAATAGTGGGAAAGTGAAAAATATTTTTACCACGAATAGCAAACCCCATATAGAAAAAAAAAATATCAAAAAAGCTAAAAAAAAAAAAAAAAAAAAATTAAGCTCAATGGTAGATTATGACATAAAAACTACATAACAGGTAAAAGTTATTTAAGCTATACATGTTTGAAACAACCAGTTTCATCCTGGGCCCATGCCTCTTTTCCTTTTTTTTTGTTGTCTTTTAAATATAATTGTGTAAATTCCAAGTTTGAATAGCCTTCTTCCAGTGTATATATTCCCCATGAGTGCTGGTTTGTTTGTTAATTACTGTATTATATTGTTCATATATCTGTTAGTTCTCATTTCTATGTTCCTTATCTTGTTTAGGTTGAGCCTAAGGAGGTAGGAGTACCCTGACACAGAAGCAGTGGCAGTGCCGCCATTCCCTTACAAATTCACAACCACTGTGTATGTATCAAACTTTGGCATTGTATGCCTTTGTGATTAATACCTGTATTTCTGTTGGATTTCATGGATGACCTCCATATGCCCGGTTTTTTATTTTTTATGAATGTTAGATTCTGGACTGACTTAACTAATTTTTTGAGTACTGCCTTTTTTAGGCATTCCTTTTTTTTCTTTTGTTGTGCTCTGATTTTTGAAGTTGCCTTTTGTTAATGAAGTCCTTTAAATGTAAAGGAATGTTGTTTTTGTTATTTCAGGCCAAAGGTTTTTACAGTTTCCTCTCTCCATGTAATGCTTTTTTAAAATTTTTGACGACTTGAGATGCCTACCCCTTATTTACTAGTCCCAAATAGGTCTGAGGCCTACTTAAATTGTTTGAGGGCTAGACTCATTTGGATTTGTAGGCCTCATTTTAAATTTTGCTGGCAGAATCATAGCAATCCGTACTTCTGTTAAGGACTTTTTGATTTTAATTTATTTACATATTTCTTTTTTTGGGTTTTAATTCTTTCACATTCTGTAAAGCATTTGCAGCTGCACTCTTCACATCTCAATGTGCTACATAAGTAAATGCTGTTGTTACTGAATAAGAAACTGAGCAGAGTCAAATTAAGAAACAAGGATCCAAAGACATACACTACTACAATTTTGTGAAATGAACAGCCCTGGTGGTAAATGGGTTCAACATTTTTCCCCTTGATGTGAATTGATAGTCTTTTTCTTTCTCAGATTCCCTTCTTTTTCCTGACATTTTCAGGAAACAAAAAAACTTCCACAAAATAACCAAGCTATTTATGTATTTTTACTTTTCATGGTCTGTTGGGTCTGTGTTATGATTGGCTTGCTCAAATCCATATCATTGTGTTTTAAGTATGGCCCTTGTGACTTTTTGCACGTTTAATCCGTTTTCTGAATTTAATCTACACATACAGTAATCAGAGAATTAAACTACATCTTGACCTAGTAAAGTGCCAAGTCAAGCTTCCTAGTATTTTTGACCTGGTTTTGTTCACACATGTACTTGACGTGGGAATTTAGTGGTAAAATTTTGAGACAAGCTACATGTGAAAAGGGCTTATGACGGTAACCAGATGTTTCCTTTATTTAGTAAGCAGTCTCGTGAAATCAGTTACAGATTTGTTAGCCCTCTTTCATGAAAATTCACTTCAGGTCTGGCCACAGCATTTTTATTGGGCTAAGACTGGGACTTTCATGTGACTCTTTCAAAGCATGGAATGTCTTGCTCTTAATCAATTGGCTAGTAGATTTTCTGTAATGTTTAGGAAAACTCATGAAGCAGGATTCACTTCAGGTCTCAAGCAGAGAAGCTGATGTTCTTCAAAATAGTTACTTCTTCTTTCCATTTGTTTTTGAAACCCCTTCATCTGATTCAGGATCATGAAGAGCTGGAGCCTATGCAAGCAAAACCGGGAAAGTTAGGAACCAGCGCTGACAAGACCACATCATCAAAAGACACAGTCACCTACACCAGGTGTACTTACAGCCTCCAGTTCATCTAACATGTCAAACTTAGAGATTTTGGAAGGGAAGGTAGAGCATCCAAATGAAAATACATGAAAGTTCCTCAAGTGTCTAACTGATCTTTCTACGACTGTGAGACAACAGTTCTAAGTGCTCTGCCACTAAGCTATTGTTTTCTCTTGGATTCATAATTGCCTCAGTGATGATTAGTCTTTAAGAACACGCAGACCACAACACCACTAGAATGAGGAGTATGACAGTTAGGATACAATTACTGAGTGGTAAGCAATGCCTTTTACAGGATTTTACTCTTATCTGCTCAGGAAAGCCTTCATCCAAAAATATACAAGGTTATCCAGGAGGGTATTTGTAAGGCTAATATAATCACAGATGGTCTTTTTTAAGATAAAAGATCATTTCCTGACTATCTGCATATGAATTCTAGTCTTCCACTTGTAAAGTATTGTTAAGGTAAGAATATGGCCTGTGGGAAAAGAAGTCCATCCATGTGGTCACAGGTTTCTTTTACATCAATGTATTTTTTATTTTCTTTACTGTAGTGAAGACTATTTGTTATACAGCAGACTGATTTATTCCAAAAAGATTTTTTTTTGTGGTTTTATTACCTTCTTCATTTACAATATTCTTTCTGTCGTCTCTTTAACTAGTGGCATTATTCTAACCAGCAGCGCTAAGATGAAATTGACAAAATTATGTTCATTTAGATAGTAGAGGGCCTCTTGACTGGGTTATGGTAATGGAATTTTTACTTTGGTACTCATTTATTTATTTATATATATATTAGTACACCAGTGTTGTGTCAGACATGTCTGTTTGGACTGTTTGTTAATAGCCAGAGGCAGAGATCAAGGGAGATTTAAGGGCTATTCGGAAAGACAGTTGAAAATATATGCTAACTTCAGAACACACCAGCTATTAGATCAATAGTTAAATAGATCAATATGGCAATGCCAAAGTCATACTCTTATCTTTTTTATGTTGTTTGTTTGTTTACAAGTGCACTAGTCTCTTTTGAAGTCATGCTTTCAGTTACTCAAAGTTCAGACATTGTTTAATGCAAACAGCTATAGTGTATATCATGACTGTCACAGAGTCATGGGTCACGTGGCACTTGTTTCACATGTCTCATGTGCCTAACAACTGCAGGGAGCATCTGTTGTAATTCTTTCTTCAGTGATCCTCAAGTTGTAAAGCATAAATAATTCTAAGAACTTCTTAATCAAGTATACAGCAGCACTGGGAGTTGCAACAGAAAGCAGCCATTGTCTGGGCACCAGTCTGCTGCATGGCCAATTCATGCATGCCAATTTAGAATCGACAGTTATCCAAAAATACAAAACTTTGGGGATTTTGGAGAATAAAAGGGAGTACCTAAAAGAAAACTCACACAGACTCACTTGGAATGTGGAAAGTCAACGCAGACAAGGCTCAGGCATAGGATTTGAACCCAAAATGCTGCATACTTAAGTCAGTAGTGCTAACCCCCTAAAAAGTGGAAGGAGGCCATTTATTCACACAGCCTAAAAGTAACTGTAGTGAAAAAGGCATTGTTTTCAACAAATGTAAATAGTTATCAGAAATAAACATGAAAGCAGATTTGGAAAAAAAAATATTATTAATGAAAGAATCAATTCCAAATCAGTCCAAATAAAAATGGGTTGTATTTGATCAGGATATATTGTATTCAAATTCATACAGACTACATTAATTGAAAGTTTATTACTGGTTTCTCAAGATATCAGTAAAGTCAACACCTAAAATTAAATCCTAAAACAATAGCTAATTGTATTGTCGGCTTAAACAAAAAGCCCCCATGCTTCGATGGATTATCTAGTGTTGGTGTTAGTGGAGAATCATTAACAAGAACAATGTTGATGACTTGAAAAAGGCAAAGTATATTGTCAGCAGCAAATAAAGAATAAAATAAATCTGTTTGAAAGGGATATATTAGTTTATAAATAACAGCGCTGAAGCAAAGGGCTAGAACATTAGTGTCTGAATTCACAAGGGAGAGTGATATATGGGCAAAACATAACATGAGACCATTGTATCTCTTCATTAATAAGGAAATAAATATGCCCCTTTAACATCATGGTGTACATTAGAAGAGTGTGTTATTGGAGATAGAAGCTTAGAAAGTACTAAATATAACTGGAAGACAGCTAACAATTATAGCAGTAGGCAACAGTTACGTCAAGTATACAGCAACAGGCCCCTACTCTTTCTCTTAAATGGTTAAGTACAACCCGCTTGACAACGTAATAAATCATGTCAGTATAGATCAGATGACATGGCTATCTTTAAGTTCAAGTTCAAAGTTTTATTTGCCTGATGCAGTAATTAAATTTGATCTTTATTTTCCTGTTATCAGCGGTGAATAATTAAAAAATGCAAATGAAAACAGGGCTATAAGGCAGCAATAATAAAATGGCATGCAAACCTGATAACATGCAATGCAACGTAAAGTCTTGTTAAGAAAATATGGTATACAGTAATTTATAACAATGTGTAACATACATTAAAATAATACAACATTGGACAATAACTGTGATAATGAACAGCACCAAGGCCATAAGTGTGCTTTTAATTTTTCATGGCATGCATCTCTGGGAGTAAAAAGAATTTCTAAACTTGGTTTTAACACTTATGCTGTTGTATCCCCTTCCAGGCAGTAAATGCAAAACAATTTCTTCTGAAGGTGCTTAGAATTCTTGAATTATGACAAATGCTTTATTTATTATTGCAGCAGCTGATGAAAATATTTTCAGTTCATGGTACGTCATATTTTATGAGGCTTTGTGTAGATGAAATGACCTTCTAAATTGTATTTACATTTACTCACCAGATGCTTTTATTCAAAGCTGCTATGGAAATGTTCACATTACCAGGCTAAAGTGACTCAAATCTGACTTTTTGCCTTAATGTGACACAAATCTGATATTTTTAGGGCTGTGTGGACACAGAAATCCAATCTTTTCAAATCAGATTTGACCCACTTTCTTATGAGGTCTTTGATTAGATCTGTATTCAATTTGTGGCCATGAAAGAGAATAGTTAGATTGGAATTCATCTGGGTTTTTATTTTGCCTATATGCATGGGCTGTGTGCTACCGTCATCAAACAGCACTGTCAGCTTGACAAAACCACAATGGAGAGAAGCTACACCGTGAGCACAGTCCTGGTCCCACCATTGCTGGCTCCTTTCTTGTACCCACACACCTCTAGGTTGCAACAGTGCCAGAAAAATCTAGCCTTCCGAGTTTTTTTCCCCTTCACAACCTAATCATGTACATCTGATGAACTGTTTTGTTGCTGGTGATGCAGATGACTCGTGCACAAACATGACAATGTGATCATGCATGTGGTTTCGGACGACAAATATGAACCATCAAGACAGGCAAATCTGATCTGAGCCAAAAAAAATGGAATTGAGCAGTGAGGCTTGTAATGTGAACACAGACTTAGAAAAGAGGTCAACATAATTGAGTAAGCAGTATGGGGACTGTTTAGGAACAAGTGCAATAGGGCAAGTTTACAGCACAAGTGAAGAGCTCTAAATCAAACAGAATAAAACAAGACTAGATCATTTTCTTAGCTAATAAGAACCATGCATTTATCAATTAGAGAAATATTGGCAGAACAAGATAGCCTTCAAATGGTTCTTAAATACAGCGAGGAAGCCAGCAGTTTGGACGGAGGTGGACTGCTCATTCCACCAGCTTGGAGCTATACGTCAAGAGGTTTGATTCCATACAGAGCTGCTACCAATAGACGCCATTCATCAGCAGACCTGAGTCAGCGAGTAAGAGTATATGACCTTGTGAGTACCTGCATATACATAGATGCTGATCCACTGACTACTCTGAAGACAAGAATCAAGAATTTGAACTTAGTATGTGCTGCTCATAGAAACCAGTAGAGTGACATGAAAAGAGGAATGACGTGCACCCATGTTTTCTGGTTCTGCAGTCGCCTGGTAGGACGTGCAGGTATTCCTGCTAGTAAACAGTTGAATCAGTCAAGATATGATGAGACCAAAGTCAGGGTCAGAAGATGGGCTGCATACTCCATCAGATACACTCTGATCTTGCGGTTATTATGCAAGTGATTCTACATGAATGAGAGGCAGCTGCAATGTGACCAGCGAAATATAGCTAGTCATTGATCACCAACCCAAGGTTCTGTACAGACATGGTAGGTGCTAGTGATGATGAACCAAGCTTTATGGAGATAGGGTGTTGAATTAATGAATTGATGGGGATAATAAGGACTGGTACCTTTTGTACCCTACTTCAAATGCCTAGAACAGGCTAGGTATTTTGAAAAATGTGTAAAAATGCTTCACTTTAGGACACAATTTTCTGTGGCAAATTAATGTAAACCATGAATATGTAAAAACAACTTTGATTTGAAAAATACCAAACCTATCCTTTAACCATCTTTCTGGGTGACTTCCAAGTTCTAGCCCAAAATATCTCAGTTATCCTGTACTGAATATCTCCTGAGGACTTTCTTCCACGGCTCCTCCTGTTGGCCCTGTGTGTTTCTGTACCTCAATGCCAACATATATTTACAAGGACAGGCAAACCCGTAGTGCTCTGATAATAGAGTGCAAGACATGCCAACCTGCTGTGGAATAACATCCCCAGAACTGTTACTTCTGGAACAACATCTATTATTTATAACATTGGCATCATAGCCAGTGTATGTTAGCAATGATATACCTTCCAGGATGGATTCTAATATATTATAGTAGGATTTACAGAGTAATGTTTTGCTGACTTATTAATTTGATATGCAAGCAATTGGTCATATAGAATGTCCTCAAAAGTAAAATAATTGTGGGTCATTAGTAGCCTTTTTACGTGCTTCATAGTTAAAGAAGCTTTTATGTTTGTATAAATTTGGTTTTGGCCTAAGGATTGTCTTCTGATTTTCAAAACCTTTGAAGTTTGTGAGTAAACTCATAAGGGCAAAGAGGATGGTAATCCACCAATATAAAAAGTTGATTTAAATGTGACAGCAAAAGGAGTCATTCAGCTAAAAAGATGCATGAACTCAGTAGTAATTTTAAAGGAAAGCACTTTGCTTTTGTTCAGTTTTTTGTGACCAAGGCATTATACATTGATGTAACTATTGAAGGTATTTCTGTGGGCAGTTGAACACGTCATTATTACAATGA
The DNA here is from genome assembly GCA_026402145.1 of Polypterus bichir lapradei. Classification (NCBI taxonomy): domain Eukaryota; kingdom Metazoa; phylum Chordata; class Cladistia; order Polypteriformes; family Polypteridae; genus Polypterus; species Polypterus bichir. The sequence continues at coordinate 56,145,299 of JANRMT010062792.1, forward strand.
CTTCACTGATGTGTGATGTTATGGGCACTTCTTTGAATAATGCAGAGGAGTCCAAGGAGAGAGAGAGACACTATTTGTCACGAATTTAGGTTAAAGAATTAAAGGAAAAGGACCTGAAATCTGGAAAGGAAATCAGAAAAACCTTGCAGAGCAAGAGGGAGAGAACAAAGCAAAGCCTACCTGGTGAGGGTAATGTTTAGAATAAATCTAGTGCCAAGCAAAAATAACATTTTAGAGTTCAATAAAAAGAAAGAAATAAAAGAAAACCATAGGAGTTGGTCTGGTCATTCTGAGCGTGACATACTTTTCTTTATTTCAGTTTGGGTACTGCTTGATTCTTACACTTTGGTTTAAAAAGAATTTTAATGACCTGAAATTTTGGTATTGATTTAATTTAGCAGATTGGTTGTTCAGCATCTGACACTCACATTTTTATGCAATCATGGATCAAAAAACTGTTTTTTTAAATTTTCCTTTTCATTTGTTATGAATTATTGTGGTTAAGCTTAAGTTTGGAAATTGGTTAAAGTTTGTGAATATTTTTTTAGTATTATTTTATTATGTGTAATATGCACCTTCACTTTGTTTACTACAGGCAATGCCCTTTTGTTCTTGTTTGTTCTTAGCGACTTATCCTCATTGCTATAAAGTCACTACCAGAAGTCAGGTCTACTGTATTTTTTTCGGTTTTAAGGATAACAAAAAGGCAGTTTTCATGGAGCTTAATGTATCTTTTGAGGATTTTTAGCTAAAGACCCCTGGTAGAATTTTGAGTATGATTTTTGGTTAACATTTTAGGTTGTGGTATTTAAATTTCATAATTCTTAAATGATATTGACATCAAACTGTGTCAGACTTCAAATCCATTTTTTCATCATTTTTTTTCCTTAAATTCTTCCGTCTTCTATGATGGTAGTAGATTGTGCATTATAAACCAACCAGGAAACCAAAGCTCAGAATACACACATAATATTAAACACTCCACCTCCGTATTCAGTGCCAAGAATCCTGTGTGGATTCCATCCCAGATCCTTTATTTGCATGCTGCCCCATATATGTATGTACTACTTGTGCAGAGTGACAGCACATTTCACAGAAAATAAAACAGAAACTAGAGCAAGCTGGTCTAAATTCAAGCAGGGATGAAAACTGCAGGACTGCAAATAAATGAACAAAGCTCAGGACGTGTAGGCAGAATTGTGATCAAAGAACAGGGCATTCATTCATGAGTGAAAAAAATGTAACAAATACTGAAAATCACAAAGCGTAATTCCAAAGGTCAGAAAAAGATCTCATAACCAGAACATTCAAAGCTAATAATTTGATATCACTCCACGCTTTTTCATTAGTGTATCCAATCTTGGCCCACTAATGATATCATAAGTCGCACGTGCCTGGTTGGCTAGTCTAACAACACTATAGCAACGGTCAACAAAACTATCCTAAAATGCCAGCGCCCATAAACAAAGCCACACAATGCATAGGAGAATGTGAATAATTTTTAACCATTTTTCAAAACATATATGAACAAAAAATACATATGACTAATGGATTCTTTGATTTCAACCCCCCCCCCAAACCAATATAGACATTATTTTTATGTTTTATTTTAACTTTAGGCCAAGAAAAAGATTAAATTTAAATGAAAGCCCTTGTCATTATAATGAGCTTTGTCAATGTTAATGTAATGAAGGGGTAGCACACAAAATAGCAACACTGTATGGGGGCCTTTAAAAACTCAAAGCAGGCCGGGACCCTCACAAAACCACAATGAACTGGCATAACACAACGCAGTTTGACCTAAGACTTTCCTGGCCAGCTTTGCCCTATCTAGACTAAAAAGAGGTTTTGGTTATAAATGTTCAAAATGAAAAGAAATTTGTTTATGAAAGATGCTAATACCTTCCATCCATCCATTTTCTTACCCGCTGAATCCAAACACAGGGTCACGGGGGTCTGCTGGTGCCAATCCCATCCAACACAGGGCGCAAGGCAGGAACCAATCCTGGGCAGGGCGCCAACCCACCGCAGGTCTCTCACACACACACACACACACACACACACACACACACACACACACACAC
>JANRMT010062792.1:56147392-56171515 GCA_026402145.1 Polypterus bichir lapradei
CACACACACACACACACACACACACACACACACACACACACACACACACCCACACACCAAGCACGCACTAGGGACAATTTAGAATCGCCAATCCACCTAACCTGCATGTCTTTGCACTATGGGAGGAAACATGCTAATACCTAACATGTATTATTATTATTATTATTATTGCTAACACATCAACTGTTATCATGTCACTGCATAACAATGTCTATACACCTTTCAAAACAGATACAACTCAATTTAATTAATACCCTTCTGTCCCAATCAAAAGAGTGATTATGTTGATAAGTCAAAGATAACTGAAAGATACTTTTGGGCCTGGGAGTGTCAATTACTAAAAATCAAATGTACTCAGAATGAAAGACATTACATTTTAACTGGTAGATATTTTCACAAATGATCCCTGAACTAATAGGTCTCCTATGAATAATGTTTAATTCTATCTTAATTTTTAAGCATGTCTTTTACAGTTCTGTTTATTAAGGCAGAACTTACAAAGTTCTCAGCCACAACATTGCTTCAAAGGAGAAAGTGGTTTCTAAAGTGATATATGAATATGACTATTTTTGGTGATAAGGCCTCAAACTGGAGTTCACCAGTTTGATGTCACAGATTGGACAGCCCTGCAATTTAGAGCCAGGCAATTTTAAATCACCACAATGAAAACATAACCCCATTTTAATATGCCTCATTTTTTCATTAAAGTGTACTGTGAGACCTCTGCCATTTCTCGTTATCATTTGGTCCTTTCCCTCAAAAATGTTAAATTCAATAGCAGTTCAATGAAATGTTTTCTTTTTTCCTTTTGGTTAAATGAGAACCTAATTATAGTATCGATCGCATAACATCATAAAGTGAAGACAGCTTCTGACAGTATTATTTGCCAATGCATCTTTTACCTTCTATAAAGATAGTTGCAAAACACAAATGTGAGCATTGCACCATTGAACACAGATCCAACAGGATTTTTAAATTGATGACATAATCACTTTCCCTGTCCCAAGTTTAATAATCGATTGTGTGCCTGTTAAGCAGTCCTTACAACTACTTGTCTTGTTTTACAGCTGGTCCGACACCCAACAACTGCCTTGGCGTGTCCATGTTCCTTGTTTATGCAGCTGGCTAAGTTCCTAGCAGGCAGCCACTGACCCATTCCTATTTGTCTGTGAAATTTGCCTGTGGACCTTCCAACTGTATTATGGGTTGGCAACAGTATTGGTCTGGCACATTCATTTTAGAGCTGCTGGTGAAGGTCTTGATACTGTTTTTTAAATAAAGCCTGCTTTTTGGCTAAGCCGTTCAGTATTTTTCTCTTCCCTGTGAACTATGGTAGCACTTGCTGTCTCTGCCAGTTTGATCAAGGTATTCTTTCTGATCTGGTTTTGAAGTGGCTGGGTCAATGTCAAGACTCTTAACACATTCTGTTCTAATCGTCATTGTTTGAACTGCCGGCATTTCAAAGTACTCATGGAGATGCTGGATGTCTGGCTAATATATGGCAGTAGGAATACAGGATTAGAAAAATAGTTTCTGTTTTCTGTCTGTTCACATCTGGCTACTTTAACAAATGTATTAGTACATAGGAAATTCAAGCTTTCTGTATATATTTCTGTGTACACACTGTATGAGTTTATTTGTATATGCCAAATGTCCGTCTGGCCTCATATTTGTTTAAGTGTTTTTGTTGATTTTATTATTTTTTCTGACTTGATTGTGGCTTAATTTCAATTTTTTTTTTTATTTTTAATTTATTTTCAATCTTTTATCCTTTGTTGTGTTCCTTGTTTTCGGGGTGGGGTGTCAAAGTCAATTAACATTGCTATGATCATATAAAGCAGCAGTTACCCAAGGACTATTTTAAGACACCTGTGACCACAGCAGTTTGGCTGTAGCATTAGTTGTTTGCAGTTCTTGCTCCCTTTGGTGTTGCTTTTTAGCTCATCTTGTGGTTTTGAGTTTTTTGTTTTTTTTTTACTTTTGCTTTGTTTTTATGGATTTAGAATTTTGGATTTGTGTATTTTTGTTTTTTGTTGTAGTTGTGCATTTATTTCAGTTAATTAATTCTTTTGTTTTTGAATTTAAATTTAGAATTTTACATTTTGGAGTTTCAGAGTTACCAAATAATAAATGAATACTGAATGTATTGTAAAGACAGAAAGTTTTTTCTGTTTTTTTTTTTGAAGTCCTTGACTTTTATCTGTTTTTTTGCCTGTTATCACAAGAGTTTAGCTTTGTCTTTTTTGTTTGGTTAAATGCAACTATAGGACTTATTTTAAACATTCTCATTTGTAACAGTGTATGGCTACTGTAATAGAATGAAGTCAACTGCAAACAGAGTTGGGGAATTGCCTTGTATAATATCCATTGGAAAAAGTAGTATCGATCAATATTTGATGAAAAAAAACAAAACTTTTAACAGAATACAGAGGTGGAATGATCGTTTATATACAAAATGGCTGCAGGAAATGATTTGTGAGGAAATGATGATGAAACCGGAAGTGACATCATCACTGATGGACAAGAAGTGATATCATCATAGACGGACCGGAAGTGGCATCATTCTGAGGAGCCGGAAGTGGCGTCATCACAGATGGACCGGAATTAACATTATCCACTGGAGTTGTCTGAAGGAAGCCATTTTCAGAGACCGGAAGTGTTGTCAGTGAGTGTGTGTATTTACGGTTTGTCTTCTTTTGTTCTGTAGAGACAGAGAGAGAGGCATCAGTACCCCAAATCAAACCCGTATTTTGTGTTATATCACTCACCTCAGGGCTTGTTGACTGGCTCCTAAGCACACGTGTGTGACACTACCTAGGCTTATAAGTGGAAGTGCACTGTATAAAAATACACTGATCTGATGTATGAGCCATGTGATAAATTATAAATCTATGTATCAACATATTGGAAATGCTTGGTTTCAATAAAGAGTTTGTAAAACCCAGGACACAGCAATCTCTCAAGTCCTGTTGAGAATTGATCCACAAATGCTTAGTAGTTTGTCACACATGATATTTAGCAATTACACATTTGCCAGCAGGATACTGAGCAGCAAAGGTCAGCAAGCATGTCATTTAAGTTGTGTACATAGGCAGCCTTTCTCCTCCTGTCTTACCAGATTTACAACATGCATGTTTGGTACTGTATTTGACTAGAAAAAGATTTATCATAAGTCAAGGTTTAATGTGATTACTCCAGTGTGAATGCTACACATGAAATAACTCTATGTGTTGCCTCTGTCTTTGAAAGAGGTAATGTTTTAAAGTTAGTTTTTTCACAAAAAAGCATACGTGCACACTAAGCAATTCTGCTGGAATAACATATCAAATGAAGAATAACAGTTATATCAGGGAAATATTGCTCTTTGTGATACTCATTGAATTAGAAATAATTGTGCAATGTTTAGGCAGGAAGCCTAGAAGCCTGAATTTGAAAATGTCACTTTCAAAAAAATCCATACTTGATGATGCATGTCATGTTTTTAAGAACAAGTGTGAAATTTGTTATTTTTGCAAACAAGACTTTAGAGGTTATATATGCCTTATATGAACTCAAGAGGTGACTTTACAAAATACAGAAGTTTTCAAGGCAAACCATGATGACAAATATATCACAAATGCACAGAAACTGTTAAAACTAGCAGTATTAATAAAATGCCGTCAAAACCAGCGGCCAGTCTTCAGCTACAGTTACAAAATAAATGATGCAGCTGTAAATGCTAGCTGTATCGGTGCTAAGGACATTGCAAAGTCATCAAAGCCAAACTCAGAGGGACTAGTTCATAAAAAAATTATATGCTAAAGGCAACATAAATATTTTGTCCAGACAAGTGACGGGCCTTCACAAATATTAGTCTTTTGAGAAATGCAGTGAAAGAAAGATTTGGTGAACTATAAAGTGACTGCAACAGTCAACTGAAAAAGAAAGTTAAATCTGTTATTGCTTTTTCATTTGTAATTGATGAGCACACTGACGAGACTGATGGGACCCAGCTGCCATATTCGTAGGGTTGATGATGAAGCTTTGATTGTGATGGAGACACTCTTTGAATTGATAGGAATGAAGTGCACAAATAAAGCATGTGACTTTTTCAACAGCCTTGGAAAAACATAAAGAAGACATGTTCTGCCAGCTTGCCAATAGAGAGCATATTAATCAGTGGTTACCAAGAAAGCTGAATTAGTGATGAAATGCAAAAGTAAGTTAAAGACAGGATGATTTTTGGTTGCTTTATCTTCTGTATGTCACAAGGGCAATAGAACTGTTATTCACACTTGCACTTAGTAAAATAAGTATGAATATTGTACATATACAGTGGCCTTTATTGCGTGAAAACTGCCCTAAATATTAACTCTTCTAACTAATATGTCACCATTTTGCTAAGTCTATGCACCATTAACATTAAAAAAAATCAATCAAACAATGGGATGCTGTTGCCTGGTCTGTCTAGATTGACATCAGATCATTGTTATACCCTCAGCTATCATCTCAGATCTTGTCTGTAAGTCTAAGCCATCCACCAGTCAACTGTACCCCTTCCCTACAGTTCTGGGGCCTCATGCATAACGCCTTGTGTAGAATTCGCACTATAACATGACGTAAGCACAAAAGCGGACATGTGCTTACGCACAAAAAAATGTATTTGTTATTGATAATTCCTCTGTCTCCCGTTCCCCACAGGTTAAGAGTCTGGGTGTCATCCTTGACAGTACTTTATCCTTTCAATCTCACATCAATAACATCTTCCGGTCTGCATATTTCCACTTGCGTAACATTAATCGTATTCGTCCCTCCCTCAGTCCCCACACCACTGCTATGCTTGTTGATAGCCTTGTCACTTCTTGTCTGGATTATTGCAATTCCCTTTTTTTTAGTCTTTCTCTCAAATCTCTCTATAAGCTTCAACTGGTCAAGAATTCAGCTGCCCGCATCATTACTAGAACCCCCTCTATTCACCATATCACTCCCGTTTTGCAGCAGCTTCATTGGCTTCCAGTTCAGTTCCAAATTCAATTCAAAATTCTCCTACTAACTTTTAAGGCTATCCACAACCTTGCACCTCCATATCTGTCTGACCTGCTCCATGTTGCCATTCCCTCCTGTACCCTTAGATCCTCTTCCTCCAACCACTTGACTGTCATTCATCTGTCTTACCACTATGGGGAGAAGAGCATTCAGTTGTTCTGCTCCCCAGCTTTGGAACTCACTACCACCTGAGCTTAGAAATATTGAATCATTTTCACTTTTCAAATCTAAACTTAAAACTCATTTGTTTAAGACTGCTTTTTTGCTTTGATTGCAATTGCTCTGTCTGACTTTAATTTTTGTATTTTACTTTTGTTTATAATCTTTGTTTTATCTATTGTTCGGTGTCCTTGAGTGTCTAGAAGGGCGCCTACAAATACATAAAATGTATTATTATTATTATTATTTATTATCATCATCATCTGACAATATACAGCAGCATAGTTTTAAATGTTAAGTAAACTGAGAGCCTCCTGAGCTCTCAATGCCCAGGAAAATATATTGGTTTGAATTGCCTAAAGAATTACATATACATTTGTTCTCTTATTTATATGCTAGCCACATTACCTGGCAGGTAACAGAATATTTTTAAAAATATTAGATATCTTTTGCCCTATTTGCACCTTCAGTGCCTTTTTCTTTGTGTCTGTGCGTGTTTAAAGTGTTTGAACCACTCCTGATCGATGCTTCGTCTTTTGAGTGCATTCCTGTAAAGCTTGTTCCACAGACCCTGTCATTTTAAGGTGCCTTGCTTGCCTCCTGTCCACTTTTATACTTCCTGCCTTTGAAGGTGACTATCAGTATGGTTACATCACTTCATGTGTCACACTCGCACTTATTTTCCTCTGACCAATCAGATTGCTCTGAGGGATTGAACACATGCACAAACCTTAATGTTTCATTATATAGTAAATTACTTTCAAAAACTGTGGGAAATATTTTCATTTTAAAAGTTTCAAATTTTGCATAGTGCAGTTTGCAAGGTCTGTCAATCATAATGGTGCGTGTACAATTTAAAGCTACACGTTAGTGCATGATTTTAGCATTCATTTTCAAATATAGTATTGTGTATATGTTCATTGTGTCATTTTGTTTAATTTATGGAATTTTATGAAGGCATCAGTCACATGTACAATGTCTGTGAAATGCCTCTTCACTTTGCAATGTGCATGTTTGATTAAAAATGGAAGGTGCCATTTAGCTTCCAGGGCAGAGTTTGATAAAACCAAGTTATTTAGAGAAGAGTACAGGATGAGCGAAAACAGGAAAGTGCCGTTTCACATTCAATTTCAAAATTGAAAAAGTCAGTAAAAAATTGGGGACAGGGGATCAAATGGAAGCATTGAAGAATTGATAGATTTTTTATTGCTTTTATAAATAATATATTAAGTATTTATTATTTTGCCCATTGTTCCAAGGATGTACTGTACCATGGGAGTATTGTATTGTGGAATCTGTATCACATATGTATTTAATATGGGTTAGCTTTTGTCTCATACTAGTCTCATACCTTGCCTCAAGCAGCATTATTTAACGCATCAGCCTTGACTTGATCACAAGACTCTCGAGCTGTCTGATTGCAGAGGTGGACACTGCAAAGCTGGCAAACATTTGAAAAAATTATTTTGTACATACCTGTTCTGTCTGCAGTAGGACTCTGTGCTTCTTTGAAATGGGGCTTTAAATTGCTGATTTTATTTCCATGAAGTGGAGGAATCACATGTAAGGCTGGTTAGGATGTTAGTTTTGTTTCATACCTCTTCTCTAGCTTGCACTGTGTAGTCTTTACTAGCAAACATTGGAATCACAGAACAATCTGCAGCCTTCGAATCCCTTTCCTAAACTGGAATGTTTCTAGTGTAAGTCTAGAACACTGAAACGCCAGTACAGTAAGCCCATTAGCTAACAACAGGCTAGCAGCAGTCATCACAAAGAGAAATTCACATACTGCAAAAGCATTATTTTGTAATAAATTGCTAAAGAAGGCAAAGTTAAGGGTTGCTATAAATCTTTGAGGGAAGCATATTACTTAATTTACACACCCTCTGTGGCACGTGCACTGCACCTGCCCTTAATGCAGACACTCCACTGTACATATAATATCTTCTGATACCTATACAGTTATTGCTTATAGTACTGTGCATAATGTAGTTTGTATATGTACATTTCTTGATAACAGTACATCATAAACATCTCAATAAGGTAATGAATAAAATGTATGTTATTCGGAAGGTTTTAAGCATTGACTTGCATGCTATTGCCAGGTAACATCTTGTACTTGGGCTCTGGCTCACGTGGGACATTTTCAGTTCTCAGAGCAAGCCTAACCGGGAACTCCAAAAATCAGACTGCCATCTATGCAAATGCAGATCACTGCATAATTTTCAAGGATCTGGAAGAAATTATAAACCAGTTTTTAAGCTAATTGCCAATGTAATGCAGCTGGTAAGACAAACAGAGACAGCTAAAGCCAGACATGTGGTGCAGCTTAGGTTATTAACGGCATATGTCAATGTAGTTTTTCTAATCAGTTCTCCTCCCTCAGGTCAAGAAAAGCAATGACATAAGTTTAAAAGTTACAGCTGATTTTATTTGTTCTAGCTTGATGCTGCCATTAATGCTGAGGCACAATTCATGAGAATTCAGAAAACATCAAAATATCTTAGAGATGGACTTTGAGACATGTCTGTCTGTATTTTTATCACAGATGTCATAGAAGTCACTTCTATTAAAAGTAAAGTTACACAAGGACGGTCCATTATAGTCAAAGCCATAACATGGTTACTCAGAAAATGATATTCAAGTTTAAAGGAATTTGCTAAATCATACTCAAGAAACAAAACAATGGTCATAACCAGAATTTTCAAACTAGATCAGTGCATAAAACATGTCACTATGTCTTTCCTTTATTTTCATCAAAGTTCAGACACTACGTCTACTGTGCGGCCATCTTACATAACATGGTTGCCATAATATCAAGGGTCACATGCATGTGTGTCATGTGCCTGGCCACCATGCAGCATCATAACAGCCAGATCAAAATATGGCTGAATGTGAAAAGTAACAGAGAAAAGAGTGGTTCCTATAGAAAAACAAGCAAAATTACAACAAACATGAAATATTATTAATGTGATCCTGACACATAACTATTGCTGTTGCACATCTATTTTAATTATTAAGGACTAGGTGTACAAAAATGAACAACACCAAAATTGAATTACGTTACTATCATAAACATGCACCTTCTTAAATTCCGTGCAAGAATTCACAATGAATTATGTAAAAAAAAAAAATGGAAATCTGAACTTATTTTGCGATGGGAATGGACCAATCACACTACAATAGCTAATCATTTTTTATTTATCTGATATCTCCTTACTATGACAAAGTTACAATTTGAAGGTTCTGAAGGTGATTCTCCTAGCTACGTTACTGACTTATACATTCCATGCATCAGTATCTCTTTGTATTAAGAAACAATTTGTCGAAAATTCACTTTTAACCAACATCTAACTGTACCTCCCTTCTTTTCTTGTTGAGTGGCTATTTAATACATTGTCTGCATATCCTCTCTAAAAAAAAAACCAAAAAAGATTGTCTTGTCTTAATTGCTCTTTTCCTAAAAAGATTTGAGTCCTTTCTTTTTCTTCTTTATTTTTTTTCTCTTGGCTTTCTCTGCCATTATGCCTTTCCTGTAATATGGGGACTAAGGCTACTGTATGCAGAGGCTTCACAAGTCAGTAAGTATAATTTCTTTTCACTTGCACTGTACAAAGTATGCTACATAAACTAGCATCATATTGTCTTTTAGGAATACAACTCTTAAGCCTTTTTTCATAAGGTGTACATCTTGCTTCAGACTCCTCTTTGTATAATTGATCCTTTTTAGTTCCATAATTGAGACTTTATACTTATTTATATGAAATCTTATCTTCCATGTATTCATCCAAAAGTGAACTATGTCCAATTCCTTTTGTAGTCATTTTGCTGAGAATAGGGTATTTGCTAATTCACTTAACTTAGTGTCATTTACCACTTTCAACTTCAGCTAGTTCTGAAAGTCTTTCATAACATAACACCATCTTTTCTGTGATTCATATTTACAACTCATACTGTGCTTCTGTATCTTTTATCTTTTCTGACGATCCTGTAACAGGTCACCCTATCAAAAGCTTTTGGAAGGCCGGCTCCTAAAATTTTGCATGCTCCCCATAGTTTATCTCTTGCTTCTTAGAGCTATGGAGTGGGTGTTCTTACTTAATATTTCTTTTATTTGTTGTATAATTTGCAATAATCTGTATCGGTATATTTCTTTAATAACAAAATTGATTTAAAAAGTTTGCATTCTACACTGTAATAAGATACTTTTGTTTCTTTCTTTATAAAGTCTCATTATATACTGAAACAAAATTTCACATATAGTGAAACACAACTCTTGAACAATATTATCCAAGATATGTTAATTCTGCTCTGTATTAGACAATTGAGACCTGAGCTTACAAATAACATTTATTTAAACAGAAATATTATCCAACCTTTTTACTTTGTGAAAAAGTAATTCCTTACCCAATAACTGGTCTTTCACATTGTTGTGGAGACATTTTATCCATCTTCCTTGCACTTATGATGTTCTTCATTGGCCTTTGCTACAATTCAGTGTAGCCCAATTTTGCCCAATATCTATCTGATTGTGTAGCACTTGTAATGTTTCAGACAGGGTTCCTCCACTGGCTGTGGTTCAAATGCCGTTTTTAAGTCTATTTTCTTAATTGTTTATGTTTACATTACTGATTATTTAGTTTCTTTTTTGTGAATCTTTTTTCATGTTCCTTGTGTTTTGTGGGTGGTCCCCCCAAGAGGCTGAGCCACCTGTCTGTCACTGCAAGGGACTGCTGTCAGCCCTGTAAGCGCTTCAACAACCCACAATTCATACTCTTGAGAGTTGGTAGGTATTCTATTGTGCTCTGTTTTTTGACTTTGTTTTCTGTCTTTGTGTTTGTAACTTATTTACCTTGGATTGTTTTGCCTTTGCAGGCATTTCCTGAAATGTCTCTTGTGGTCTTCGGAGCTTCACCATGTAACAGAACCTTTTGAAAATGAATCTTTTATTTATAAAGATTCTAAATTGCCATCTGTAATACAAGCTTGAGTTTTGAATAGGATTTTCCCCTCTAGCTGGCATTTTTGGAACTGTTTGTAACTTATGTGCCTGGGAACCCTTGAGCTTCATATCACAAATTAAAGGTTTTCACTGTACCATTTGATTTATTATGGCAATCCAGCAAGTTCTGGGGAGATATTTCACTGTTTCAGGTGTTTACCATGTGGAGACTATGGTGCTTGCTGTGGTTCAGTAGAGTTCCAGAGAATTAAAAAAAGACCTTGTAGTCATTTCTCGATAATTTAGATTTTTTGTGACCTCATTGGAAACCACCTTTAATTTGACATTCTGTGTTAGTTGAATCTTTGGGTAAGCTACACCCCTGTGATAGTTAGAATCAAAATAAATGGTGTTTATATCGAGCACGGCTAGTCGTGTTCAGTAAGTGGACTCTAATTATCCCATCATTTGACATAATAGGGTTTGGAGAGGGGGGGTACTTTCTTCATGTTCACTCAGGTGATCTTTAATCAAAATCTAATTTTAGATTAAGAGCTGGAAAAACTCCAAGTCAAAAATTTGCAATAATAGATTAAATAATTAACAGGCAAATTACTTTTTTCATGGCACTGTATGTTTTTTACAGTTCGAGGTGAACAGGTTAAATGACCTTCTCAGAGTTGATTAGTGGGTTGATGGCTGAATCTTGTGGTTGACAGCCTGATTCCTACAAGGCCAACTTGATTTTATCTTGCACCTTTCTATAGTGAACACCATGCCAATATACTTTTGAAATATAATGTAGAGTTATAGCACAATAATATATTAGCAATAAAAAAGATATTAATAGTATGACCTGTGTAAACTGCCATTTCCTTTAATGTAGTCTGCTATCACAAATAATTCTGATAAACCTGGCACTTTTACTAGTTTTTCTCGTTTAAAGTGAATGCTGATTTTTCCAAAGCATTGGGGGTTATCCCAAGGTGCAGCCATTAGATCTGGAGATAGCACAATATTTGATTAAAAACAATTGACTTCAGAAGGCAAAGTGCTCGAGTCACCCTGAAGTCATGCTAAATAAATCACAACTATGCTAGAGGAGAAATGTCAATTTCAAGCAAGAATTTATCCCAACTGAAGAAATTCATCGGAAGCAAATGCATCTCATGTAAAATCAACTAAAGCATTTCCAGAATTTAAATGTGAAAAAAGAATGGTTAATGAAGTCATTCAAATTTTATAGTCATTTAGTTCTGAATCTTTCATTCACATGTATTTAATAAATATGCGGGTTTGTAATATGTTTGTAATATGTAATTATTTACCAATAATTCATTCAGGTCCGCTATGATAGCATAGATTCTGTACTTTCTCAGTATATTTTACAAAAATCTAGATATCTGTTAAGCCTTCTTATATTCAACTAACCCAGATAATACACTTTTAATTACTGTACATTAAACATAACCAACAAGAGAAATTAATAGTGGGAATTTTCAATAATTGTATAAAGGGTATATTAGAAAGTAAGCAAATTTTCTAACAAACTGGTCATTCACAAAGAAGTGTTGAAAGGAGGTGAAAGTGTAAACTTAAAAAAAAGATCATAATGATCAACAATCAAAACAGCAGATGACAGAGTAATAGATATATATTTTAATATATTATTACCTCTGCTTGTGGTTGTCCTCTGGTAGATAATTTATAAACCAACAGCAACATTTATTGACCATTAATTCAATTTTGTGAGAAAGGTTTTGTTTACATCTCCATTCAAATGTTTTTTTCTTTTACATTTCAGTATCTTGCAAAGAAGGAGTGGAACTGAATATAAAAGAATTCCTTGTACTTTTCCTTTAGCCAAAAACAAACTGGTGTATACGGCCTGAAGTTATACGACTCAATCCCACGCTGCCATGTCCTAACTTCTGGGTGTGCTCTGTTCATCCAGGCTGTAATGACAGATGACTTCTAGTAGCTGAGCTTGGCGTTTTCTTTGAGATAGTTCCAATAAAATCACATTGAATGTCACATATAAAAACCATACTTTTTTTTTTGCCGGCTTTGATTTTTGCTTGCTCCTTAAAAAAATCTTGCCTTTTTGTGTATCAGCTGTAACTTTACAGAACAGGATTCTGTTTTCACAAGGGCAATCAGACTCCTAATCCACTCTTAAACAGTGTTGATCTGAAACTGCATTAAAATAAACCAAGTGGGTATTCTTGACTCTTATATTTCGCACTGCTGGATGGATTATTCCTATTAGCAGAAGACCATGCATTGAGGGGTTTTCAGTTGAGCCAGCTCTAAAAACAATACTGTGTTAGAGGGACTACTGCTATTGTCAGGGTCATGGGGTTAGAGAAGAGAAAGTAGGAACTGCAAATAAAAATGGAAAAGGTTTTGCTAGGTTTCAAGAGCTGAGACTCTATTGATTATCTGATTATACGGTAGGTCATCCTTTCTCTTGAACTTTCTTTATGAAGGATTCGTTGATGCTGTATATTAGCTATTATTTTTCTGTATATTTTGCTGTTACAGTTGTACTTTAATTTGGTTGACATACTAGGCCAACGCAGACTTGTGGAGGACACAAAACATAGATGCACATACCCTCACTAATATATATATTAGTATATACTGTAATATGTATATATTATATATACTGTACATTATATATATATATATATATATATATATATATATATATATATATATATATATATATATAGTCACAAACTCTATCAAAGAGCCATAGCAAGGTTTGGGGCAGCCACCTGTATATTTGGTTTCCTGGCTGCAAATAGCAAATAAATGATAGCACTGCTGTGCACAAAACTGAGTCCACAACAAAACTGAGGGAATAGAGAAAAGGTGGAGTCTTTTAAAGGGGAAGACAGGAAGTGAGGTCAAAGGGGTCAAAACATATGTTGTGTAAATAAATACAGAATAAGTATTTTATAATTTATTAGGTTTATCAACAATACCAACTCATTTGGAGTATCAGCACTGAATGATGTTCCACTAAATTCATCTCCAAAGAAGTCATCTTAGCAATATGTGAAATATTATGTCATACTTGCTTTGCAGCTGTCACTTAGCGACTGTCGAAGATGGATAACAGCATTGTAATACAAAATTGCTATTTTTCAGTAGTGAATCTAAAAGAGGAACAATATAGTAAAGACCTGTGACTTTAAAGAAGTTGTCTAGTAAGTATGTTAGTTGTCATTTGCCAACTGACTGATGAAGATGTTTGATGTGTTGACATTGTGTTGCTGACACTTAATGAAGTGTTGGAGTTTGTTCAGCAGAGTGGTGTTTAGTGGCCAAGTAGAAAGTTTCAAGCATTTAGTAAACTTTGCAGTAGTGGTTGATTTCTATCAGTCAACAGACAAGTATATCCTTGTTGACATTTGTTTTCATGATTAGTATTCACAAGTCAGCTACTTCAACTGTTTCCACTGCTACTGACTTATCCATCTTGTAAAGGCACTCATTTAATGTCTTTAGTGTGTTTCCTTAGAGAAAAATAACTCTTGGAGGTGTCAAAAGGCTCTGAAATGTCAGTAGGAGGACTAGCTCATTGTCATCATTACTGGATAACTAATGTAGCCCTTGAGACACTGCCTATGTTAAATTACAAGAAGCACAATGAAGCCACCTCTGTTCTCAAAACTTACCTCTGCTCTTGATTCTTCAATGAGTTTCACCTATGCTGTTTTTCATACAATCAACTTTATCCATTTTATCTAGAGATCAGATTTCCAAGCTATGAGTAAATGTGGACCAGTGAGTATCCATGTGCTGACAGGTTAAGGTGATGTATGATCTCTTTGCTTGGCCATAGGTCTGCAGGTCTGCAGTTACACTAAATCTTTGTATAACTGCCATTGCAAGCTTGGTGTTTTCTACTGAGATAGTAGTACCCAAGTATGCAGTGTTCCTGATTCCTTCTTTATTATCTACATCCTTATTGCAGATGGCAAATCATAAGTGTGTAATGGCTAATAACATATTTGTTTGGTGGCAGAAATCTGAAGACATCACATTGAAATTGTAATCTGGGACATATAACAGTTAAGTGATCTTTCGAAAGGTGATGCAAGTTTTAAGTTGCAACCTGAAATTCTTAAAATGTGCCTTACTTTGATTTTTTTCTTTTTAATGATTTTTACATTCTTTAAGCATTCTGATTCAGGATTATTCATTCAAGTAGAATTCAAGATAACTCTGCAACTATTAGCACACTGACACATTTTTTTGCTCATTATATGAAATGATTTTGTTGCATACTAGTGGTTCATTTATACTCAATTTACTAAAATTGATACACTTATCTTTTGAAATGCTAAAATGGATTTTCTTTTTTTGATTTGCATACCTGGATAAGGCACCTTTTGTTAAAATAACTAAAAACAGAAAAAGAATTGATGTATTCTGTCCCTACATTGGAATCTTTGCCAGCAAAATAATTCCATTTTAGACTGGATCCCAGTTACATGAAAGTAACAGGATGTTTTACTGGTATAAAGAAACTATCATCTAACACTTGCTTAGCAGAATATGCAACACAGGTTCTACATGTTGAAGAAATAAACACTCATTTGGAAACACTTTTCTTTAAATCAAGTAACATGTAGTATGCTTGCATGATAGCCCTTTAACCAAAAGTGTTTTAATGTGTAAAGGGGCTCAAGTAATTGACCCTGATACAAAATTTGTAAATTTACAAATGATACCACCCCTCGATGTCATAAAGTCCTCATTGTTACAATATGGTATGAACGTTTGATTTCTTCAGCTGCTTGTGTTAGGCACATCTCTCAGTATTAACAGAATTTGCATCTAAGAAGAGACCATCCTTGTAGTAGTGAAGTGCCAGCCCTGGGAGAGACCATGTCAACCTAAATGATGCAACAACCCAAATTCAAAAAATTGTCACTGGCTTGCTGCTGGGTAGTGTTGTGAAATAAGAGACTTTCCGCCACAAACAAAGGCTTGGGGAATGACCCCGTATTTTGTTTAGTGGACAAAGCAAGAAAATACATGAAAAAAATTATCAAAATACTTCATAAAAGCAATTGACAAATGGAAACAGGGAAATGGCATTTTTAAACAGAAAAAAGATGGCTGGAGGAAATGATGTGGCAGGAGATGACGTCGTAATGGGTAGACGGAAGGTATGTTATCATTGGGAGCCCAGAAGTGATGTTGTTATTGGTGCAACGGAAGTGACATCATTAGCAGGTCGACCGGAAGTGACATCATTAGCAGGTCGACCAAAAGTGACATCATCAGCGGGAGTCAGTAGTGACGTCATCAGCGGGAGACCTTTTCATCTGGAATTGAGGAAATGACGTTGGGCAGCAATCTTGGGAATTCAGAAGTTGGTGTGGTGAGTATATTGGATTATTTGTCTTCTTTTGGTCTGATGAAAAAGAGAGAGAGGCGTTAGTACCATAAATCAACCCTTGATCTGACGATGTTTCACTCACCAGGGCTTGTTGACTGCCTCCAAAGAGCACGTGTGTGACAGTAGCCATTCACAGCAGACAGTAAAATGTAGCAGCCTAAAGCTCAAATAAATACACCTGTTAAATAAAAGACTGACATTGTCCGCAGGCAGGCAATATTTTCAATAGCTGCTGGAAAAAATGTCGTTTTCCTTTAGTTTGGTTAATTATGAAGACATTACTTTCACCCCTTTGTCAGGATAACACAAAGGTAGTTAGCGCCCGTTTTCATATTTTGGTATATTAGTATGCGCAAGGCTGTAACACAACAGCAAATCAAAAAACAGTTACCGCAGGTCACAGGAGTAAAGTATTACAAAACAAATGAAGAGATAAATTAAAACTACAATTCTTGATCGGCACAATAAAGCAGTGAACTGAAACAAATTACATAATAAGACAAATAACAAATAAAACTCTATGCCCCTTGAGCGTCATAAAAGGCAACAAAAGGAGGTTGGTGTCAGAAAGGGCATCCAAGTGTAAAAATTCTTACTGCAATACTCACTTTGATGGGGGCAACCGGCCCACCTAAGTGAAAATTCTTGTTAAATCAGCAGAGACAGAGAAAGAGAGTGTATTATAGTGAAAATTTAACATGTATAATCTACACTTCTAAAACATGGCTATAGCTTTTTTTCTTTAAAATTAAAGCTTCTGTGATTAAGCTTAAATTATTATGCTACATCTGTGGCACACCAGATTACATCGGTAAATGGCAGCTCAGATTTACTGACAATGGATTCTGGTCAGTTCCCAGAATTTAACAAATAACTGCATGGTAACTGGTGTTTTTGGTGATGATGCCATACAGCTGTCACAATGGGTCCTTAGGTTTGTATCAGTCAGTCATTTTCTAACCCGCTTAGTACTAAACAGGACAGCAATTGGGTGCTGGAGCTTATCCCAGCTACCATAAGGCACAAGGGAGGAACAAACCCTGGATAGCGCATCAATCCACTGCAGGACGCACACACACACCCCAACCATGCTCTAGGGCCAATTTATAATCGCCAATCAACCTAACCTGTTTTCGTACTGTGGGAGGAAATGGAAGAACCTGGAAGAAACCCATGCAGACACTTGCAGAACATGCAAACTCAACACAAGGAGGGCCCGAGAAGTGAACTCTGGTCTCCACTACACCACTCTTGTTTGTGCCATCTTGTGAATTCCACTTTACTACAGTGTTATACTGCAAGCAAAGTCAACACACTTCATTGGTTGTTTTGTCTTAGTTCCTTTCAAATGATATGTCGATGTTTTATCTGTTTATCAGTAATTTCATAATAGTTATTCATGTGCTTTAATAGAGTGTAATTCTCAACTGTTTCAGAGCAACAATGATGTCAGGAAGAAGCAGTGGAAGAAATCCGGCATCAGCCATAAAGAAGCAGTTGTTCTTTATGCATGCAAGATCCAAACTTTCTCTGGGAAGCCACGGTGCATTATAGGTTTTGTATCAGAAAAAATATTTGAAACTGAACTTCAGTTAAAAGGGTAGTGGTTGACTTCTTTAGAACAATGATACAGTAAGTGGCAGGCCAGAAGAGCAAAAGAAAATAAAGGACTAGAGAGTGAAATCTTTGCCCAAAGGTCTAGAATGGGACAAAACCATTAAGCAAATTATCCAGCAAAAAACCCTGATGTGCAAATTGTTATTGTTAACAGAAGGAACAAAAGAGAAGCACTGGTGCCGGTGTAAATATCGTCTTACCTATGTTGTTATGTGGTGTAAACTCTGCCCCCTGAAAAACAAGATGGTGTTGTAGTATTTTTAAAACATGCCAATAAAATAAAATAAATTCCAAAACTCGAAGTAGAAAATGAAAGTGAAACTGGGTCCCATAAGTTTCAAAACTCCAGGAGAAAAATGACAAGCCCCATCAAAAAATTAAAAAATTTGCAAGCATAATCACAAAGGCATCTTTCTGGATACTAGAAAGCAAGAAAAGGTGAATTCTCTTTATTTTGGGGGAGGGGGTCTGAATGTGCCTCACCCTGTTTTGTCATGGAATCACACCACTATCCCTCCCATATCAAACATTTTGAACTCAGTTAGTTGGCAGTAATCACCCACAAACACACGTCACATAATTTATAATGACCCTCAGAAGCAGTTCCCTACAGAATGAGCTAAAGGAGGAATACCTCCCACTATATGCACAGGGACCACCTGTAAGCAATACACAGTGGAGTGCTTCCTGGTGACATCAGCTGTGCTCTGGCTCTCAGTAAGCCCCAACCTAACTGCACAGCACTCCCTGTTCCCACTACTTTTTGAAATTTATGCCATTTTTTAATTTGCCTATTTGTTTGGACAAGAAATTTGTTTCCCACTTGAACAAAAAAAATAAATTTAGAAAATAAAAGCGACTATTGTTTTGAAAAAAAAGCATTGTGGCTTAAGGGTGGATTTGTTATCGGCTGGGGAGCTTAGATATGCACTATCTAGGGCAGATTTGTCTCCTTTTTTGTTGTTTCTACTAAGACAGCTAGGCCACACAGAAAGCAGCTGCTTGTTTCTGTCCTGCCAACTGATGCACGTCAAGTCTATACTACCAATTACTCTTCAAAGTGATTGTTACTTTGTTTATGATGAATATTGGTTATGAGTCCTGGTTTCCTAAAATTAAATATTTAAACTTAATTTGCTTTTTACTTTTATATATGTAATATCACATTTCATTTAAGAAAAATATCACAATTACATTTTTCATAAATTACTCGTATGTTAGTTATTAATTTTAATTGCCCACATATTATGGATATTATTTGAATTAACCGATGTGTTTTGTTTTGAGTAGTTATCAAAAATAAGTTTGGATTTCTATATTAACTCTACTGAAAGTGCTCTTCTTCAAATTTGAAATGCCTGCCCTTTTTCCTGTTAAGACCTGAGTCAAGTTACCACCTCCACTGCTCACGCTTCCGGTAATGATCCCTGTCTGCCTTCATTTATGACATACTCAACATTTTTACACTAACACGCTCCCACATGAACTCTGTCCTCAATTTAATTAGCTCCAATTGCCCTGCTGCCCTCTGCATAGACCACACATTGAGGCAGTGTGTTGGATTTCAAATACAAGTTGGGTAATTTCAACTCCAACTCTTAATGTTGTAGGACAGGTACAAAGAAAGGAAGAGAAAATTATCTCATTAAAGATAGTCATATTTTATACAGTTTGCTTTGGTATTAATTAGAAAATGAATCTAAGTTACTCAGATAGAGCTGTCAGAAATGCACACTTGTTTGAAAAATCAGAAACAAAATACAATTAAATAAAAACAATAACAATAAAATTCTTGTTTGTGGGTGCTAAACAATATGATTCTAAAATCCCATAGATTCCTGGCAGTCTTTTCATCAGGATCTGTATTCCTTAACAAAGATAACTGATTGAGATTAGCACTATATTTACTCCCATCAATCTCATTTTTGCAGGGCAAAATACATCATATTTCATAACACTTCTGATTCATCCACAAGTAAGTATATCTCTGCTTGAGTAACTCTTCAGTGTTCTCTTTGCTAACCACGTACAGCCAAATCAAATTCTGTTTCAAGCACTGCTTTTCTTTCCAGCTAAGAAAGTCTTTCAGTAGCAGAGATCTACTTACTGAGTGGTGGCACTAGACCAGTATAAGGCAAATGGCAGAATCAAACACATTACACCAAATGTAGTACAGAATGTTGGCGCAGTGGTTAGGCTACTGAGTTGCATACAGATGGATGGAAGACATTGCTCTTGCGTGTACCTAGATCCAAAATGCTTTCCCACACTCTGTTTCGAAGTTGGACAAGTGCCGATTGCAGGAAACCCCGACTGCATCTGCTTTGCCCAAATATTGCTCTCCTTCAACTGTTATTTTATTGTGAATGTTAAAGCAATATTACATAAAAGATAAAGTATAATCTTCCTTTAGTGTCACTGATTCTTTATTCTGTTTAGAATCACCACCATACCACTAGGGAAAGATATAAGATATATATCTTTCTGTATATTGTTGGGTTAGTAATGGCTGCAATCTCTAATGAACCTCCTTCCGTGCTCCCTCTGCTGGATATACCACAGGGCCTTGACTATCTAAAAAAATAAAAAAAAACTCTGCATCATCCCAAAAAAACACCCTTGTAGGAAAAAAAGAAGAAATCTTGGGAAGGACAATTCAGAGAGAGGCCCCCTTCCAGGAAAGTTCGGTGTGCAATGGATGTCAAAAAATGGGGTAAATACAAAACACAAGACAGAACACAAGTAATCTTATTCACAAAACTAGATGACCAATCTATCACTGCCACCTCAGAAAAACAATACAATAGTACAAACTGCAAGGCAAAATGCAAGAATAGATTATACCACTCACTAAATACAGAAGTATCACATATGAGGATACAGATTTGTTCAAATAAATCAAAAACAAACTAGAAATTAATTAATTCATATAAATGAAAAACAATGTCTGTCCATCAGTTAATTGAACAGAACTACTGTATGACCAAATTGCAGAAAAGGGGTCAGACAAGCCAGACACATTCAGAGTCCTGGAGACCTTGGCCAACAAGCTGCCTCCTCCCTATTGGCCATTCTACAGATAATTCAGTGCTGGGCCAGCCAGTCTGATGAAAGGACCCTTCTACTCGATGATTCCAGTGCTCCTTTATCTGAGATGACTTTTCCATGGCAGGCAAACAACTTGGCAGTAGAGCAGTAGCACCAATTGCCACATGAGGATACCAAGAAAATAAGAAGAATAGGCAAGGGTTAGTAACAGTTTATAAATATCATATTACTTATGTTTCAGTGCTAATGACTAATAACAGAGATGTAGTATGCACAGCTAATCAGCAGCTCTACTCAGGGTATTCTAAACTGAAGTAGTGAGTCTACAGCCAGGATTTAAAAGCTAAGACTGAAGGCACATCTCTTATAGTAGCAGTCACACCATTCTCAGCTTCAGGGACCTGTAAGCAAAAGCATTTCCTCCCACTGTTATTTTAATTAATTTTATTAATCCTCCAGTTCTCTATAACCTTGTAACAGGCAAAGCATATTTAGGAAATATGTGACTTTCTGGGTAGAGTTTCATATTCTGTAAATATATTTTGAAACAAAACTGGTAAAAGCCTAAAGTACATTATTTTAAGCCCTGAGGCATTCAGACAAGTGCTAGTTACTTATCAATGAATTTTCTTTTGGTTGCACAGTTCAGGAGGTGTACAAGGATTTCGATCAATGGATGTTTGAATAACAAGTTATAGACAGTTGGATAGTTTCTCTTTGCTAATATCTCTTGAACCTTACAACCAGCTGTTTAGTGAAGATCCTATGAACTTCATATTGGTATAAAAGACCAAAAACTGATTGACGATAAACACAGGGGATTATTCAACCAAGGCAGTAAGTAAAGCTATAAATTAATGTGAAAAAACAAATGAAACCCTTGTGTGCCAGTGATGCTGGATATAATTCTTTACTCCATCTATCATTTGGGCAGCTCTGCCACTTCACCAGTCTCCAAACATACATTTTGCATCTGCTGTCTCCACTCTCTAAGTGAGTTTGACTCACTATCACACTTCTGTTTACTACATACTTCCATAATAAGAGTTCTCATCAACTCATATTTTCATCTTAGACCCAATAGACACTAACAGGCTACGGCCATTTAAATTTTATTTCAGGTCTACTCCTGGGGTCAAAAGAATGCCCTCTCAGTGCTTAACACTTTTTCACTAATAGGCCCTTTCCTATATTTAAAGGAGAAGGCACCCTTAACAGTTTTCTTGTTACCATGTTATGTGCATCTGGGTTCCAACAGTCCAATAAACTAACTACAGGTAATGATTAATATAACAGATTAAAAAGTAATTTGAATAATTTAAAATAAGCTACTCATACATGGTTTCTTCCTCCAAAATCGATGCCCACTCATTCACACCCAATTAATGCCCACTTTTCTCTCAGCAAAGCTATAAGCATACTTTACTGAGCAGGAGTTATTTGTTGTTTGTGGAATGAACCACATTAAACATCGATACATGGGTAGTTTTTCGACTGCTGGAAAGAGTGGCACATTTGCACAGTGGTTAGTGCTACTGCTTCACAGTCTTGGGTATGAACAACTGCTTGGGGACTGCAAGTGTGGACTTTGTGTGGTCTCTCCATCCCGGTTTGGATTTTTCCCCATTTACTTCCGCTTTCCCACATATCCTAAAGACATGTGTGTTAGGATGCCCTTAGGATATTTGTCAAAGTCAGTTCGCTTTTTATTTGATAGTGTAATCTAAGATGGGATGAAATCTAACTCATCAATGTAGACCTCAGTGTTGATGTTTGCATACAATGCATATGCCTCTGTTTAATGCCATTTGGTATGGAATTAGTAAAAGCAATATTGATGTTAGACAGACACACAGACACTTATCATTTTTATTAAGGTGGAAATGCTTAAAAATGTCTCAGCGTAGGTTGTAAGCTAAATTGGCCTAGTAGGAGTGAATTTGTCCTGTCATGAAATGACACATTTGCTGGGTTGATTCCTGTCTTATATTTGATGCTGATTTGAATTAGGTGGGTTTGGCAATGGTACGTGTTTTATAACACATACACGAATGAATAGATTTAATTGCAAATATGAAGAGAAAGAAAAAAAAGAAGATAGTAAGGGGTTAGGCACATTTCTTTAAAATTACTTTCATTAGTTTAATGTCAGTCATCCCACATTACATAGTAGTAAGCAAATGAGCTTTAATGAGATTTACTTTTTAAAAAAATCTCAGTTAATATTTAAAATCATAAGAAAATATAAAGAATTAGTCACTTTTTCATAGGTATAATGACTCACATGTTTTCCTCCTTAGTAAAATGATGTGAACTTATATTTTATGCTGTCTTTAGAGGTGCATTATGAAATACAGTAACCAGTTGTCTGGTCCCGATGACATTCTTTGGCAGCAGTTTAAACCTCTAATGGTATTAAATAGTCAATTTGACAAGTGAATTAGATGTCAAGTTTTATCCACTCACTATTACTCCTCAGTTAGCTTAGTTTTGTACATCCTTGACTGTAATGTTGAATACCATTAAAATCTTACGAGAGCCAATGTGAATGTTTCCGAGCTCCAGGAAAAAAGCTGTCTAAATTAATAACACACAAACTGACCAAAAGAGAGGGGGGGGGGGCAGAAAGGGAAGGTTAACTCAAACATGCATAACAACTGTATATATGCATGTGATAATGGAAAAAAATGATTTAATATTCTGTTTTAACAATACATATAGAACATAGTAATGTTATGAAGCCCAAATGTACAATTTGCTTACAATTTGAAGAATGCATAGTTGCTTCAATCTCTCAAGGTCTAACTTTGCTACTTTGTTATTAATTTTTTAAAAGGCAATCACTCTGTAAAAAGTATGGTCCTACAAAAGAGTGAGTAAATGGAAAATCAGAAAAAACCTTGAAAGGCATTTTTCTCTCTCTCCTTTTAAAGGTTTTTGTAGACACGGATATAACCTCATTGACAGATTAATTTCACCTCATCCTGTATACTCCATCATTCGTTTTCTTATGAAGCTGCCCTTTGGAAAATTGTCAAAGTCATTCAGGTTTTTAATTGATGGTGGAATATTAGGATTTAAAAAGAAATATTCTTGATCATTTATTAATGTATGCTGCATCAATATTTCATTGAAAATGTAACAGAACTTGCAGTATACTGACATGAGAAACAAACATTTAGCAAAAGCAAAAAGGGTTAAGGTATTCATTTTAAAATAAATTAACAAATAAAGGATGCTTTTTAACAAGAAAAAATATAAAGCAAAACTAAACTACAAATCATCCACCATCCAAATTCTTATAGTGCAAGAAAAAAAATAATTTCAGTAATTTAACAAGTACTTTACATGGTATTTGGAAGAAACAGGCAGAAAAAACAGTTGTCGCTCCTTTCTAAATATTGCAGATTATAGATTATCTATGTCATTATACCCTGTTGGGATTATTTTTAGATTTTTATACAGATTTGGTCACAGGCTATTAATTGTGTTTTGATTATTGTCTTTGTTTTGCCTTTGCAAATGTCTATGTCACATTCTTCATTGTCATGACATCAGAAATTAAATAAAAGTCCACAAGGAACAAAATTATTTATCATGTGGCAGAAACTTAAGGTACGTTATAGTAGGGAAGTCAGGTGAAGCTAAAATTGATAAACATTAAAGTTAACAGACTATGCATCATAGTAAACGCTAATCACAAAATTGAAAATTATAATCAAAAAAAGACTGATAACCAGACAACTCCAACTAAAAAGTTGCAAGAATATTTTTTTTTTTGTAAGACTTTCCTTTTACAGCAAAGTTTGGACCAATGCGATTGGACAGCTTATATAACATGGCCATCATTATGTCACGTGATACATGGGGCATGTGCATCAATTACTGAAGCAATCAAGCAGTATCAGAGTGA
>JANRMT010062792.1:56186515-56220576 GCA_026402145.1 Polypterus bichir lapradei
TTTTCCACGCTTACATTTGACATTAACTGATCTAAATGGTTTTCCACTATTACACTCGACTTACTCAAAGTATCTACAAATTTTGAAGCAGAATTACAACCTAGATGTCGCACTGTCTTTGTTTTAATCTGTGAGTGCGTTGGCAAGGACAGAACTAAATTAAATGTAATTAAGTAGTGATCGGAAATAACTTCATTTAATAGAGTCATATTTAAATTTTGAATTTCAACTTTATAAGTTATAATTAAATCTAATGTGTGGTTATGATTATGAGTTGGACCTTTGACAATCTGACAAAATCCTACTGAATTTAACAAATAAATAAAACATTTGCTAAAAGTGTCAGTTTCCACATCAATGTGTATATTAAAATCCCCCATCAGTACTATGTGATCATAATTTATACCCAAATCAGATAAAAGGTTGCTAAATTCAGTCATGAACAATGAATATGGCCCTGGTGGTCTGTAGACTAGCACTATAATTGTGTTGAAATCTGTTTTAACATTTAAAATGAATGCCTCAAAGGATGTAAAGTTGCCTAGATTTTTAGACGTGATTTGCATTTTGTTATGTGAGCGTGACCTCTCAGATTCATATAGAAATCCAAGAAAACCTCTTTGTCTGCGATACTTTTGGACGTATGGATTTGTATCCATTATTAGCTATAGAATTTCTAATATGTCCAATTATTTAACTGTTTCGATTCTATGTTGCATTGCTTCTCCATGATCATATATATATGCTGATGTAAGATTTAGTGTGGAATGGGTTTGGTCATAATTGCGTCTAATTTTTCTGTCATCCTTTCTTTGGCGGGCGACATGGTGGCACAGTGGGTAGCCGGGTCCTCCCACCATGGAGTTTGCATGTTCTCCCTGTGTCTGCGTGGGTTTCCTCCGGGTGCTCCTCCCACAGTCCAAAGACATGCAGGATAGGTGCATTGGCGATTCTAAATTGTACTTGGTGTGGGGGTGTGTGTGTGTTTACATATCTCGTAATGTAAATGATGCTGTAAGAGGAAAGGAGTCAGATTTGTAACTTGCCTACATTTTTGAATAAAGAGTAAATACGTTTTAATTCCACTAAAAAAATTAAATATTAAATGTTTTCAACTTTATTTTCTAACTTTGAGAATTGGTTTCATGCTATTGCAGTCTGAACACCGTCTCGATGACCATTGAGTCTCAGTTCAGTCTTGTGTTTAATTTACATTCCTTAAAAGACAGACGTTCAGTGTTCACAACATTGTGTCACAAGAGAATCAGTGTTGCCTCCTGATGTCCAGTCACACCATGCATTATATCTAAAACTCCAATACTTGACATTAAATCCATAAATGTGTTGATAACAAGTTACCAGACCAAGTTACAGTAATTGAAAATTATGTGTAATGATTCAGAAAGAAAAGAAATAGATTTTGAAATGCATTATTGTTGGCTTTAGTGGGTTTTATTTTAAAGGGCTTTGGTTAGAATTTAGGCAGCTATTTTGATCTGTAGTGTATTTATTTATTTATTTATGGATTGCCAAAGTCTTTAATAGCTTTTTTTTTCTTTCAAAGTAGCTGGCCATTTATCTTTTACACTTCTTAATTAGTGAGAGCCCGCTGTAGAGGCATTTAAAAATCATACATGACTTCTTCTTATGATTTCTCATTTCAACCTAATTACAAGGTGCTTTCCTGAAGGTGAAGATGAAAACGGGCTTGGCTGTTTTTGCCTCTGGATCTTTTTGGTAGGAGGAATAAAAAAGAGGACCTGCTTCTGTTCATGTATTAGTTGTGGGCCACTAAACACACTTGAAGGGCTTACCTGCTTTACACGGGAAGCAGCAAATGCAGCACATCCTTGACCAACTGAAGATATTAAGATAACCACAGCATAGCGATTTCTTCTTTGATTCTTTCTTAAGTAACAGCATCAAAATACTACTATAAGGGGATTATTGTGTAGTTTTATTCTTTTGTTCCTTTAACAGCTTGATATATTGCAGCCTTAGACGTTTTTCCAAAGTTGGTGCCTTTGCCATTTTTTTCTTACTTCAACGGGCTGAAAAATAATGTTTGCAGCTAAGGATTTCAAAATTCAGCTGTAGCTATGATAGAAGGGTACCAGGGCTCATTAAAATTACATTACTCCCCACCTTTCAAAGGTAATAGCATTGATTCATTCCTAAACTGGGCCAGATGCTTAAAGTTTCGATGAAGGATTTGTGAGGAAGACGTAACACTGGGATCTATAAAACTGCACCTGCTACAATTCCACGCAGACACTTGCACTTGGAGAGAGCTGTTTTTTTTGTCTTCCCAGGTTAAGTGCAGTCATATTAAGAAGCAATAATTGGGACGATCAAATTATTTTTATTTTCAAACATGTTTTGCAACGTATTATTGCAAGAGAAAGAACCATTTAAAGAATTAGATTACAAGAAGTCCTGGAGGGGTTTTTTTTTTTTTTTTTTGAGAACGACCTTCATGTTCAACATGTGGATGCTGTACTACAAACAAAATGTCATGAGTATGGTAAGACAGAGCAAAGTTCCATTAAAAGCAAGCTGCTGGGAGCAAGCTCAACTTCAAATAAGATAAAATTTCTTTGAATGATCCCTCTAGCTATAACAGACACTCAGCTGTAACCAATGAAAGGATCTTTCCAAGAAAAAACTGATTTTTCCAGATACAGAGATTAAAGCCTGGGAAACCATAACCCTGGGTTCAGCAAGGTTGAGCAAACTTTCATTAGCAAGTGTGCTAGGCCATTAATTTGAAATTCTTTTAAAAATATTAAAAGTACTTCCTTTTTTGCAGACACTCTTACTGCCATCATTAGGTCTAAATAAGCCGGAGACGCAATCATCAGATGAGACATGCGCAGCAACAGCATCAAATAGGAAGCCTCCATGGACACAAAACGCGGTAGCACAGAATGACAGCATCAGCATGGCAATCAAAAGGGATGGAAACAATAAATAAAATAAACTGTCAAAGAAATGAAATGTGGAAAACCTACCCTGAGAAAACTATAGCACTTTAACTTGCCAAAGATCCTGACGACAGCCTTTCAATATAAAAAATGGCTGAATCAACAGATAAACTCTCTCAATTCTGAGTATAGTAAACGAGTAGGAAAACTGCACAGTGAAGTTGTTGGTTCAAAACTATAAATTAGATACTCTGAGGGGTGCCATGTTACCAAAAATGTTTCCAAAAGACTCAAGATGGTGTAACCACATTCACAGCAACACAGACTTCAACCCGCTGTCTGGTTAAATATAATAATTATAAAGCTGTTGTTCTCATCAACCCACAAAATAGCTTATTATTATTAATAAAAGGAATTCCAAGTTTTAAAATGTACAGTGCAGGATCTATTTTTCACAAATATCTAAAGGCAATATTAAACTGTATTCATAACTACTTTTTATTTAAAACTAGGGATTTTTCTGAAAGCCTGTACGGAATGATTTTTGAATCTTGTGAAAAATGTTTAGTAATAATAAATTACAAATTTTTTGATACAAAACTTTCCCGAATAGCCAGGTGTACTTTTATAATGCAGTGAAAAAAAAGAAAAAGAGGTTTCACAAAAGAGACCTGTCTTATGTTTCTGCTCAATCCCTAAAGCAGTCCTGGATGGCCGCAGTGGCTGCAGGTATTTTGTCCCAAGCCAGTTGCTTAATTAAAAGTTGATTGTTGCTATTAACAGAACTTGCTATTTAATTGAATGTTTTATTAGTGCTTTCATTCTCCCATGTCAGGTTATTATAATATTGTAGATTTTTTTTATCCTTGTTCAGGATGTCATCTAACTGATTTTTGGTCTGGAGTAGTCTTTCATTTTCAGTCCATTACTTTTTCTCTTCTTTTCATTTAAGGTGTTGCTATCACATCATGGCTAACACTTTGGTATAAATGGGACCAAGTGACATGGAGAGCTGTTCGCCCCTTTATTATTGCATCTTACTGTTAAGAAGCAATTAAAGGCAGTGAATGCATTCTGTTTAAGACTTAAAAAAGCAATTAAACGTTTAGAAACTTTAACAAGTGAGTTAACTGAAGTGAAGCATAAAAATTTTGCTTGATCTCTACCTGCTTCAGAAACAATGAATGGCCTCTCATCGAAAAAACTGGGGTGGAAAAAAAAATCCAGAACTAAAGTTTGGAAGGAGTGGCATGATGGCACAGTGGTAGTGCTGCTGCCTTGCAGTAAAGACACCTGGGTTCGCTTCCTGGGTCCTCCCTGCATGTTCTTCCCTTGTCTGTGTGGGTTTTCTCCGGGTGCTCTGGTTTCTGTCCAAAGTCGTGCATTGGTGATTCTAAATTTAGAATTTAATAGTTACAACTGTATGTGCATATAAAGAATGTGTTAATACCATATGTGTTGTCTTTAACTGAAAAATATCATCAAGATCCCCAGTTTAAAATGATATTCATATTTCTCAGAACTTTAAAATAATAGAAGTGTTTCATATTTCATTTATAAAATCAGTTATCAGCTGGTATGTGGTATGTGGTGTGTATTTAAAGACGAAGTCAGCAGAGGACATGTAAGGCTTTTGTTTCTCAAACTACAGACTCTGATGTCCTTCTCTTCTTATTCAGTTTCCCAACATGACCTTCCCTTTCTTTTTCTGTCTTGTTTAGATACAGTTTGTCCTCTTCTTTCCAATACTTGACGTTAAATCCATAAATGTTTTGATAACAAGTTACCAGACTATAAGGTTTACATAGTAATTGAAACTTATGTGTACTGATTCAGAAAGAAAAGAAACAGATTTTGAAATGCGTTATTGTTGGCTTTAGTGGTTTAGTAGTATAATAATAGACACCTTTGTATGAAATCTTCAGTTTCTTGGCATTCTGTCACATGGAATAACCTTCATTCTGCAGATAACTGATAGAATTACATGCTTCTTGAAAATGTTTCATTTTGGCCATTTTCGAACCCAGAACTGAATGAGGTTAGAGTGACCAAACCAAAAACTTTATAACTGAAAGTCTTCTTACCTGTGATTACTTAAGAACTCTCCATGGCATTAACTGTGTCCAAGATAAAACTTAATACAAAATATACAATTTTGCATTAGTTATTTATAGAAAGATCTTTAAGGCAGTCAGGATCTTTTTGTTATGTTTTGTTTAGCGTCTTGAACTTATGGTGATTGGTTTTCTGCCCATCCAGTTAAGATCTTTGCTCACATTTCTGAGTACTCTGCTCTTTTGCCAGTATTCCTTTCATTTCTTGATCCTAAAAAACTTGGAAGCTCATTCTATTGCTCCTAATATGTGACAGCATATAATTAACACAACAAATATGATAGAATTGAATAAAAAAAGACAGCTGGACAGTTTGAATGATACATGGTAAAAAACAAAAATATATTTTTTGGGGCTCAACTCAACAATGTAAAACGCAAGTTAACATCTCACTTTGAACAGGTAGAACAAATGTTGACCAGCACTGCAAGACATGGTCACTGCCTTAGAAAACAGGTAATTAATGTAAAATTAATGTAATGGTCGTAAATGATTAGTGAATGATTAAGATGCAGCAAGAAAAAAAAAGAATTCTTGGAAAGCATGAAGGGCTTGTCTGTGAATGTCCTAAGAAATTCATGTTGGATTTCTTCATGAAAATCCTGGGAGACTTCATTAAGAAAAAATGTGGAACTTGAAAGACTAAATCACACACATGGTAAGTGTTCTCTGAGGATTTTCATTGTCAAATCTTACAAACTTCAACAAAAACAAAAAAAATGTTAATCATTGACATAGAGAAGGGGGGAATTATTTTTGAGAATCATCAAATTTATATCTTTCTGGGCTTTTCTGTAACAGCTACTGAAAAGATGACAGTGTTTTATGCTAACAAACAGCCTCTTGGTTTAAGGTTACTCACACATACATGTCTAATCAGGCAGAGTTAAACCTAAAAATACCTCTTTGTGATATTTTTTAAAATCTAAACAGGGTCTAATCAAGCACTGGATTTGAAAATATGAATGAACATGCTGAAGTTGTCACTGGCCACTAATTTGTCATAAGGAAAATATATGAAATTGCATTGCTTACACCTCACAAACTTTTAATGACTGTTTCAGTAACATAAGCAAACATATAATGCATATTCCACATTAGTTCACTTAATTTAATGATTTTAATTAACCACATATCTGGTATTTATTTTAATTGTACTCCTGTCTGTGACTTTTATTAGCATTTTAGGCTATTGGGTTTCTTTTTTTGGTTTTTGAATTATTTTTTATCATTGATCATGCTGTCAACCTTTATTTTGTTCTTAACTTATTCTATTTTATCATTATGTATCTTTTATATTGTCCTGTTTAAATTTTGTTTTTCTTTCCATTTCCTTTTTCTTTATTTCTGTGTGTGCTTTCTTCTCCTTTTAAAAACAGGAAAAAATAATATTTTAATATCTATGACTAATTTTTTTTATCTTTTTAATTATATTTCTTTATTTTTGTACTTTTATCTTTTGACGTTTCTGCTCATAGTACAGGATTTATTGTAATCTCAGCAAGTTATTACAAGTTATACAAATCTGTGTGCTTTGGACATCCTATGTTTCATGGCATGAAAATATTTCTTTTGTTTTAGAAGATATAATGAGAATGGAAATGGAAAGGAAAAAAAGCAAGTAATATTAATCTTATTCTACGTACAAACCTGCTGTTTTCAGACAGTGCTCGCTGTTTTATATATTTTTTTGGATATTTGAGTATACAGAAGGAACTGCCTCACAATGGGGTTTTCATTCAACTAGTTCTCTGAATTGGGTAATGGAGGGATATTGATTGGTTGAGACTTAATGTAACTTAACATTAGATGGCAATATTTGTAATAGTCTATTGTATGTTTTCTTGACATAACAGTGTCTTAATGTATTACAATGTGATGCACAAGCTGAATAAAATAAAATTTTGATAAATAAAAACAAAGAAAACAGTTGATTTCTTTTAATTTCTCATATAAACTACTATTTTCTATGTTTTATTAAGATGAATTATCCAATCCTACAACATGTATGCACTAAAATGTGTATTACCCACTATTCATTAAAATGTAGGAAAGGAAGAAGCTATTGTTTCTGTTGTTAAATTTTTAGAGATGCATATTGATTTCCACATACTATTGGACTGACACATGAATTAGTAAAAGCACTTTCTTGATCAAACTATAGTATCGAGTACTGAGCAATGCTTTTTATGTTTACTTAGCATTTACACAAGAAGTTTTGGAAGTGAGATCACTCTTCTTACTGTACTTTAGAATAAAAATAAATAACTCAAAAATAAATATCAGTCAAGTATCTTCATAAGCAAGCGTTACAATTATTCCAAACAACGAACAAAGATCTAAGCAAAAGCATAATTATGATAGACTGACTAGAAAGTAATTGATAAACAACATTAATACTAAAGCTTCTAGAAAAAAACAAATGCACAACACTTAACATCAAAAGAATGTCATAGACCATGCAACCAAAAATGTGGAAAAAATAAATAATCTGAAGTCATACTGTAGTTAGCATGAAGCATAACTGTCTTGAAAAATAACTGTTACAACGAGGGGCACTCTTGTAATAAGGTGAACTGTGTAATTTAAAGTTACTAAACTAAAAGATAATTCCACAGACATCTGAACTTGGCTGCTTGGCTCCATTTATTTCATATTTATCATTTGTCAGTTTGTTCCGCTGCCAACAAATTTCATTCTATTTTCTGCAAACTTGTGTTTTTTATCGCATTTAGTTTTCATTTTGTGCGGTTGTGCTGGCTATCTTATATTGTTCCAGGAATCCAGGGTGACCACAACCTTATGGCTTTGCAGTGGATGATGGACATATTGTCCTGTTGACGGTGTGTGTTCATGTCACATGTTCTCGACAGCCATTTTATCCTCCATTGTTAAAGAAGACCTGGAAGCATGGTAAGGCAGTCAGTCTTTCTTGGCAATGCTAGACTGCATCAGCTTGACATTTCTTTTTTGAGTAGCTTTTACTGTTTTTCCTGTGTGTTAGCTCATTATTCCTTTCTATTTTTACCACCTATCTTTTTGTGTTCTCGTTGTTTTCTTTTTTTAAACTGCCTTTGCATCCTGTTTTTTACATCACTGGGGTGTTTACACCCATTACGAGTTACTTAAAGCAGGCAGCCACCCACCCTGAACTGTGACCAAGCGAAATATGAAGCAAGCTCTTCTGAGATCACCGTAGACCACCTATTTTTAGTTATTTTTTTTCTTGGGTTAGTATTTATGGCCTGTTAATGAGTTTTTCAACACAACATGTTGTTCCTTCACCCTGGTACAAACAAGGTCTTGGAGACTCACATGAAATGCTTTTCAAACAAATTTATTTGGTTAACTTTTTATGTGTGTGTCAGCTTATCCCTATTGTTGCTAATTATTATTTGCCCAAATTAAGTGCATTTGTTCATTAACCGTCATAGAATTGCTTATTATTTTGAAAAATATTTACAGCATTATTAAACTAACAATAATTTTTGGAACTTTACTGTAAGTACATTTTTGTCATTATATATTAAATGCAAGTCCATTTTAAATATAACTTTAGCTATATATATAAACTGCTAATATTTTTAAAAATGATTTTAAAAGTGCCACTTGTCATATAATACTTACACAGACTACATTTATTGTATATACTGTGACAGAAACACAGGCAGTAACCAAAGGTGGAACTACCCGATGGTTATAAGGCAGTTAGAGACCCTGAACTGATTAATGAAAAGTGAGTCCCCAAAGCTGGAAATGGCAATACGGGGTGGGCTTCTCATGGACAGCTTGTATATATGGTAGGTTGGATATGGTAATACAGGAGCAACAGGGGCTACTAAACAAACCTCTGAACATGTGGCCACTAGCCTTCTTAAATCATTAAGGATCCTAGAAGCTGTTCCCAGTGGATACCGAGAAGTAGGAATGGTTTTTGAGCTCGTATTTGAGTAAAGATGAAACCCAGACTCCATTTTGGAGCCGATCACAAGCCCAAGTAAATGGGGAAGGTTGGAGTCAGGAAAAGCATCCATCCATAAAAATCACACTGAAACCTCTACTGGACAAGTCAAGTAAAAAAAAAAATAGCAACCCCATAAAAAATGAGAATAGCTACAAAGAAGAAGAAAAACTTAGGTAAATATGAGAGGAAAAAGATTGTGGGAGGAATTAAAGAACATAGTATAATATTTTGGAAAGTGAGCAGAAAGTACAATAAGGTACAGTAACTAAAGCTCAGGGGCTCCTAATACTAGTTTAGGTAGGCAATGAAGGCTTAGATCTTTGTTTAT
Source organism: Polypterus bichir lapradei (assembly GCA_026402145.1). Classification (NCBI taxonomy): domain Eukaryota; kingdom Metazoa; phylum Chordata; class Cladistia; order Polypteriformes; family Polypteridae; genus Polypterus; species Polypterus bichir. The sequence continues at coordinate 56,195,846 of JANRMT010062792.1, forward strand.
CCTTTAGTGTTGCTCCCTGTTTTATATAATCCTTGGCTCTTAATAAACCCGTTTTTGTTGTGTTCTGGTAGTACTGTTGGGAGAGGGGGGCTTTGGAGGTTTAAGCATCTGATCTAATGTGCCTAGCCCGTGATCAGTTTTATATCAGTGCACAAACATGTACAACCCCCCCTCCCCATATCAGAACACACGTCACACAACAAGGGAGACCCTCCCCACTCTTTGACTGAAAATACTGCATATGTAAGAATGCAAGCAACACCCAAAGTGGGGACCATTCCACCCCCCCTAATCTTTATATACATGTAAGAATGCATGCGACACCCAAAGGACACCCCCCCAAACTGTTTGATTCTATATACGTGTGAGAATGTGCACAACTCCTGAAGGTGGGGGTATGACCCTGATACCAGCAAATCCTAAAAATGCACCTGATTTTTGGATGCCTCATAATCATACCTCCAACCAACATATACAGTATATTAATGTTTCATGACATTCTAAAATATCTGTGAGTATTCAGATTTTCTTAGTTTTACTATACATTATATAACGTTAATCTTTGGAAGAAAATTTCACTATTCACCTTTATACTTGATAGATTAATTAAAATCATGCTTAATGTTGTCCTTACTCTCTTTTGTTCCCAGTGAAATTTGCCATATTAGTCCATGGAATGTAGAGCTTGAGCTTATTCATATCCCAGATGATTCATGGAAATAATGCCTGGTATAACTTACGCTCTGTCTCTATACTTCTTAACTTTAAACAGAAGAACATCAATGATTGAGGAAAAAGAAGCACATATTTAATTTTTATTAGCTTATGATATATACTTTGTTTGCCGACCTTCTTCCAGATATACAGTATGTACTGTTTAAAGTATGCAGCACATACAGTAGCTTTAAGGTACCTGGAAAATAGACTATATGATCATTTTTCATGAGTATGATAAATTGAATTGGTTTTAAATTCATTCATAAAGGTTAGTTGCTGTAGTATTACATTACTACTTACATCAACATGGTTTGCTTTGTGGTCATTTTTAGTGACTTTATGTGGACTTTCAAAATTGACTACACATATAATTTTTGGTTAATTAAAATATATTCATTTATAAAAAAAAAGAAAAAGCATTAATTCATAAATTGTGAAAATAAGAAAAGCAATTAAAATAGAAAAACGTGGTGCCTCCTCAGGCAGGAGCAGTGTGTGAAGGAGGACACCATGCAACATGCATAATTATTAAATTATGGTTGGATTATTTTAATAGAAACATGTTCTCATGGGTAAAAATCCTATAAATGCTCTTTTTTAATGTGCTTCATACAGCTCAGTACTATGCACAAATCTTTAGATATGCGTTAAATAAGTACAGTCAACTTTACATTCAAGCCCACGTTACTTCATATAACACAAGAAATTATTTAAATATCCAGGTTGAAAAATAATTGTGAAAGATTTTCAAGAAAATATCTCATAATGATTCTGCCTTAATAAAAAGATAACTGTCTGTGTGTCCATCCAGTTGCTATGTCTTTGTCATTCCATTTGTAGTAATAAAATGCATTACATTTGTCATTTTAACAGACAGCGCCTCACAAACATTAAAACTGCTTTTATGAATCTCATATCAAATGGTATATAAAATAGGCATGCACATTGCATTTGTCATTCCAACAGATGATGCATCCCAAACATTTGTAGTAATACATTTTATTACTGCACAAAATACATTCCAAAAGATAGTTCACTGCAAACATTAACACTAAGGTCTACATCGATTACTTAAACTTCAGCCACTCTTTCATGGGTAGCACACTAATATCCATATAAATGCTCATGGAAATTAAGTAATTTTAGCAATGTATACATGAAACTTCGAAAGAACACGTAACATGCCTCAATTATACACAGCATTCAGAAATAGTTACAATATATAAATAATTTTAACATACTTGAGTCTTGTACACTTTCTCAACAACAGATGTAGAGTGCTTAAACCTAGGTTTACAGCCATGAGCAGTGACAAATAAGGTAAAGACTATATGATTTACTTACATGAACAAACAAATTGGGTGGAACACTCAATAAAATAAAACAAATTTCAATTTGATCAACATAAACAAATCATAAGAGGAGAAAGCAAAAACCTCTGGCAAGAGCACTTCAAGGGTTAACAAACCTCTGGGACATCCATGATCAGTTATACTGCAAAGTCACAGTACTATCACTGACCGCCCACCCTCTCCTACATATTCTACAGTTTTATACTGTAGGAGCATACTGTGCAGTTTCATAAGAAAATGAAATCCTTTTAACTTTGTATTCCAAGACTTCCAGTATCTCACATGTGTCTTTCCATGCCCAGAGGTAGCAGTTTGAAAATACAGCAGTGGAACCAAGTACCACATCAGGATACTGTGAAGAGGAACAGAACAGAAAAGGTTTGTAACAATTCATAATGATCGTCACAGGTGTATTTTGTAAAAATGCCTAACAAACAAAAATTAAATATACGTAAAGAACTAATCAGCAGCTCCAATCAGAGAATGCTAGTCTAAAGTAACAAGTATTCAACCTGCCTTTAAAAGCTGAGACCAAAAGGGCATTTCTTATATAAGCAGACGGATCACTTGGCAGCTTTGGGAGCCTGTGGCTAAAAACTCAACCTCCCACTGTTGTTGTTTTAATCCTTGAACTTTTTAGTAGGCCAGCGTCTTGAGATCACTTCAGTTACATTAGTAATGCCTAGACCATGTAAAGCTTCGTATGTAAGAAGATTGATTTTTTTTTTAAATCACACCTAAACTTAACTGTAGACCTATGCAACATCTTAGGAAAAGGAATGCATTTTTTCTCACATTTTTATATTTATAATGTGTTATTTATTAAATTAAGGATTGTTTGTACTGTAATTTTTATCATTATTGCATTACATAAAAGCATACAAAGTTTAAACCATTAAAGCAAAGACCTCAGGAGAGACTGGTGTTTGAGCAAACTAAGAAATAATATGTGTAAAGATTCTGGTTTTGCCATTTGTTTTATTTCAACTTTGACTTTGGTGGTGAATAATCAAATGATGTTGGTGAATTATTAAAAAGCAGTTATGCCTTTATTTGCAAACCAGATTGCTAATCCACAGTGAAGGGAACACAATCTTCTATATACTACGTCTATTTTTGTATAACCTTGGTAATGGATCAGACCCAATTAATTTCTGGTATTTTTTTGCTTTTGGACACATAAACATAAGTGTCCTATTTTAATACTTCAGATTACAGAAACCTGTAAAAGAAATGCAGCAAAAACATATCATTTCATTGTTGGCCAGGAACGTCAGTTTAGCGCTTTCTGCTGGAAACCTTGGCACCTGGGAGTCTTTGTACTTTAACTGCTGAATTGATAGAGTTTGGAATTTTAAGTCTCACTATGGAATTGCCATTTATTTCTGTTAGTTGTGCTGCCGAGTGCTAAGTACTGATTCTGTGTCCACCTTGGTAACCTGACACTTTACACCCATATCTTTCACATTGTGACAGAACTGGTGCTGCTAAATTTAGTTGTGTTATTTGAAGAGTCTAAAGCTGAGTCAGAAATTTCTGAATTATGTAAAATTAGTTCATCCAGTTCCCGCTTTGCATACTGGCTATCAGGCTCCTAGATTCCTAAGTTCTTAATGAAATTCTGCTCCCACATCTATTTCCACCAACTAGAACTTTTGTGATGTAATATATATAGTATGCTGCTGAGTGTCATCAGATACTTCTCACTGTAACGCTCTGCTGCTCTATTCTTCTGTTACTTTTGACTTCCCCATCAGAGACTGTGTATCACAGATTGAATGAAACTGCCTAGTCTTCATATATTTATAATATTTGTTCATCTATCTACTATGAAACTAGCTTAACCCAATGTTAAGGGCACATGGAGATGAAACTGGGTTCTTGTAGAGCAGGGTACAAGACAGAAAGCACTAGTAAATGGGAAGCCAGCCACCAATTAGGGTGCAGTTATACACACACACACATATATATCTAGAGTTTGGGAGGAATACTGGAGTGCCTGAAAAAATATGAAGATGAGGCGAGAATGTGCAATCAATACTGTGACACCCTGGGTAAGGACCCTGTTGTACAATTGCAGACTTGGAGTGTCAGTAGACGAGACCAAGCAACCAGGGGATGGAGTAAGAGATACTCAGACTGAAAAAGACTATTCAAAAACAGGAATCTGTTTTATTACAGTAGTGGCCATACTATTTTACAAACAAATGTCTTGCAAAAAAATATTTACAAACTCCAATGCAAAGACACTTCCAAAAAGAAAAATCAGTGCAGGTGTTACTTATAATATATACTGTACAGTGGTTTCCAAATCAAAACTGAAAAAAAGAATAAAACAAACCAAAAAAAATCTTCCTCCTCCTTTGTCCAGCTACAAAACACATTACGAATGACAGGCTGAAAAAACAAAATGAAAAACTAAGCATCCACTATCGTATATAAACAAAAGACAGTGCGTATCTCTACTACTGAGCTAAACAAATCAGTAGCACATATCTACATTAAAGACTGAAGACCTGGGGCCTCATGTATAAACGTTGCGTATGCACAGAAATTTTGCGTAAGAACGTTTCCACATTCAAATCACGATGTATAAAACCTAAACTTGCCGTAAAGCCACGCACATTTCCATGGTACCTCATACCCTGTGGTACGCAAGTTCTCCGCTTGGTTTTGAAGACTGGCGGCACTCAGCGTCAAAGCAGTGCTACTGTTCCTGTGTGGTTTATCTTTTTTTTTCAAGTCAACATCCCTGACGCGGCTTTATAAATACACTGAAATTAACTGCATATTGTTTATTAGTTTAATGCATCTGATTGGAATTAACCTGTAACAATATAATGGTCCACAGAATGGTCAAACTATTCCAAATGCCATAACTGCTTTAACGTTGTTACTCTCACTGCACCATCTTCTTCTTCTTCTTTCAGCTGCTCCCGTTAGGAGTTGTCACAGTGGATCATCTTTTTCCATATTACTCTCACTGCACCACGCGGAGCAGCTAAACGGAAAGAGAATTATCGGTATACAGCATCAAGCACACGCTGCCTCAGCCATGCTTTCTATTTGAACCGCTTCTCACACAGCAAACGCTTCAAAACCTTTACTGTACGGACCTCGCAGTTCATAAACAGTTTCATCCCAAGAGCTCTAAACGCAATCAATCACTCCATCAACTGCTACTTGTAGAACTGTTTGTACTTATTTGTACAATCACCTCACTGTAAACTTGCGATACAGTTATAATATTGCTCAACCTGAGACACTTTATAAAGCACGTATTTACATATAATGATGATATCATTTTTAAGATGAAATGGAGCAAAATATGTTTATTATATTATACAGACAAAACTTTAACTTTATTTAAATAATCTATATTGCTAATAATTAAAGGACACAGTGTCGCTACGCTAACAAGAATCTGGCGCTACTTTCATGGATTGTTCCTGCCTCGCACTGTATGCTTCACTGGGACTGGCATGAAGGATAGAATAATTAAACATGTACTACGAAGATATTTCAATGTTCCTTATAAGTTTTGAAGAATCTGCGTTATAAGCTTACAGATGGCTTAACATCTATTACAGAGCTGATTGTGTGGCAATTGGGTATTTGGAGAAAGAAAAGGAAGGACAGGAATTGGAGGTTAGTACCTTTGAAAGAGACAGTACTGCTGCAATAAATTATTTTATCAAAGGTCGCGCACAATCATTGTACCACCGTGTTCCCATGTTTAATAACATGCTTTAACTCCTATCATTATGAAAATGATATCACGCATACATCTCAGTATTTTAGTTATTCAGAGAGCTATAATATCATGAATGTAATGGATTCTGTGTCCTGTCAGAGGTAGAGAAAGCCAGTTTAAGAAGCACGCAGTGATTCACGCACATAGAGCACATGGAAGATCAAATACAAAACAAAGCATTTAACGTGCTACTTTAGTTACAATGGGATTTGAGAAACTAGTAAATTAAACAATTTTAAGATTAAGTTTATGATGTTCTACTTTAATGGCAAAATAAACTACGTGATTAAAGTGGAAATTTCAAGATTAAAATTAACATGTCGTGCTTTTTCCCCACTGTGTGCCTTTTTTTTCTCTGTACCCGAATAAGCTTTCATATGACACTCAGACGGTGGGTTACGACTTTCCTTTTCACAACTTCTTTTTTTATTTCAGGCACTGTGTGACTTTGTGAACTTGAGCTTTCGAGTTTCTCCGACACGCTATGTCACTCGATCAGCTTCCTTTTCTTGTTTATACCACTGTTTAAACCAACAAATAGTATTTTTTTCCTTGCCTCCACTTGGTATTCACTGAAATTGTTCTACTTTTCCTTGTGGTTTTGCCATGGTCTTTTCACAGAACGCTGAGCTTAAGGGCTATTTATATTGATTTACATATTCAAAGAGGCGTAATTCTGGGAGGAGTTGGGGCGGAACAGCAGGCGCGTGCACGTGCGGTACTTTTCATGCTGATCGGGATTTATGTAGTGGAAGAACGTGAAAATTTGCATACGTGCAGATTCCTGCATCTGGATTTTTCTGTGCCTACGCACATTCCCTTTTTTGTGCTTACGCCATGTTATAGTGTGAGTGCTATGCACGCCTTTATAAATAAGGCCCCTGGTCATGTGCAGTCCACCCTATTTAAATATTCCTACTGTCCCACACGCATACCCATCTGTCTGGGTGACTTACAGGCTCCCCATCCACCCTCTGTTAAGTTAGTACTGTTTAACCCTCTCCCTCTTTCAACTCTATGCTTTGCCACATGTGTCAATTTCATTTACCGGCTTCTTTAAAACTGAGCTCTCTATCCTTCTGACCTGTTTCTCCAACTTTAAATATTGCACTTTCGCCCTCTTTCCTCCAGCGGTTACAGGAGCGCACCCCGCTCGCACTTGGCCGTCAGAAACTGTGAGCGTGAACCAAAAACAGCCTCATACGCATGCCTCGTCCTCGGCAAGTTTAAGCCCCATGGTTTGGTCTCAGAGCACCTGTAGGCCTCCAGGCAGCCCTTCAAACATCCCGGCTCTCAAAGCGCCTGTAAAACTTTGTATGTACTGCTGTCGCGTTAATCTGTGTAAGGGCGCTAAAACAGTTAAATGAAAACTTTATTTCTTTAACAGTTTTTTTTTTCTCCAAATGTCAGTGATAAGCCAAGTGGCTGCCTCTATATTTTCATTATTTATAGCCAATGAACTTGGCTTATCACAAATACACAAACAGTGATCAAGGCAAGGATTTGAATCTAAGACTATGGAGCTTGTATGGCCTGTGCTTCTGATATTGGTGCTCCTAAACCTTTACTTATTTCATCTTGATAAGACCTTAGAATTTTGTCAATTACTCATTAATAGTGTATCATATTCCAAGTTTTTAGAAGAAGTAATTCATTAAAAACAGAAAACAGCTTTCCTGAAGCATTCCTCACCCCTGTGTTCATACCTCTTGTTCTCCCAGTTTCCAGTGGAGAAAAGTCTGAGACAAATTCCTGTACAGTTGGTAATTCTATCATAGTGCTCATTCCACATGTATTCAGAGGGGTAAGAATGAATTCTTATTGCTGTATTATGAGGCCCTATTGTCTCAGAGCCTAAAAGGGAAAAATTAAGGACTTGAAGGTTCAATCAAAAATTGAATATATTACCATAACAAGTTTTCCAAAAGTAGGAAAGCACTGACCCCAAGAATAAATAATTCCAGAAAAGGAAAAATGTTCAGACTCATTCTTCAAATAATCAAATTCTCAAAACAGGAAACTATCTTTATTACCCCAGTATCCTAAAGATCTTCTTTTATTCATCCTATCAAATTTTCAGAATACTGATGCTTTGTGTATTCTGTTCATAACAATAGAGAAAATAAAATGCCATTGTCTAAAGGAACACACAAGAGCCTCACACACAACTTTTTATTTTCCAGAATAACATAAAGGGTTTCTCTTGTTTTTAAAGTCAATTAGTAGCTCAAGGGCAACTACTTGGAAACCACATATTTGTAAGCACACGATTTTCTAAAAGCTGTCTGACTTTTAATTAATGTTCTCTCCTCTGGGCACATACTAGCACTAAATGACTCTCCATGAAGACATAATTCTATGGCGACAGACAAAACGCAACGAAATGCTCAAAATGATAGAGTACAGCTATAAATACACTGATTTACATATAACCATATAACACTTACTTCAGTTGATTCTTGTGTTCAGCTTGAATTTGAAAGATGTCAACTTTATATTTTGCAAATGTCCATGGACTGACTTGCACCCAGCAAGACATATTATTTGATATAAAATCTGCTGCTGCAGCTCCATAAATTTTACTACAGCTTTGGAAAGGGTACAATGGTGGCTGCTGTTCAGCTGTGGCTGTGGGTGTGTTAGAAGTCCATATTTCCATTGTTGTACTGATCTACAGGGTAACTGGGAGTGAGGCTCACTGGTGCATTTCAGAACTGTTTTCATTAAATTTTTGGTGTGCAATGGAAACTTCCATATCTTCCACTGAGAGTGAACCATGCTGTCTGTTTTTATCTGTTATATAAAACAAATGTGTTGTATTCTGTGCATATGAGAGTATTACTACTACTGCTGCTTATGTCATCAGGGTTCTACAGTTTAACGTTTTTTTAGGGAAATTCTTCTTCTTCAAGTAATCCGCTTTACATTTAGCCTCTGACACCAGAAACCAGGATGTGTATGAAAAAGAACATTAAATCTCTTTTTTTGTAAAAAAAAAAAAAAAAACAAAGTCCTTTCTTAGTCACAAAAACACATGGAAAATCCTCTGAGCATGGTTGATAAAACCTCTCATCATTGACATTCTTAAGGAAACCAGATTTTTAAATCTATTGCTAAAACTGTGTTCCTTTGAGCACTACGTTCCTGCTTAATGGTGTCAGATGCTAACTTTAAAGCTGATCGGGTAAAAGTTGATAGCAGTCTTGGAACAATAGGAAACCAATGTTAATTATTTAAGTCTTCTAACTTTTCTTGGGTAAAAGGTGTGAAAAATAAAACTTAATATCGAAGAGATGGGGACCATTCTTTGACATCTGAGGTTTGGAAAGGGCCTGAATGTTATTTCCTATTAGTTATTTTTCTTCCTTTCTGCTATGATAATGCTGATTCTGGTTGTACACCAATTCCCTAAGAACACTCATTGAGATAATTTGTTTTATTGAATGTATGCTTTAAAATGCCCATGATGCTCTTTCAGTCTTTACGTTCAAATATTTTTAAGGTTTTGCAGACAGTACTAAGAAAAAAGAAGCATGTTTAGACTGTTCAAACGGTTCTATATAGGATTACCTTTCTATAATTTTTGTAAAGTCCTAAAGCTATTGCCATTACTACATTCTTTGAGCAACTGAACAACACACTGGTGTTGGCTGTGGAATGATCAGCTCGCTAATATAAGAGATTTCCCTTCAGTCTCCGTCTAAAGACTCACTACTTTAGTGTAGCATACCCTGACTAGAGCTGCTGATTAGCTGTGAAAACTATTTTTTTTGTTAGACATTTTTACAGAAATATTTATATCACAATATGTTTAAACCACTACTAACCCTCTTCTATTCTGTTTCTCTGGATGTGGCACTGCTAGGCTGCTCTCCTGCCTATGGAAAAGTCACCTTGGATAAAGCAGTGTTGGAATCATCAGATGGAAGGCCAACACAGACTCCATATAGAAAACCCAGAAGGGGGTCTCCAGGACTTTTTAACTTTAACTATTTTTAACTTTCACTTTTATAGTCTTAATCTCCACCAGTGTTGCCTAGTTATAGTTCATTAACTAATTAATAGACAAGTATTGTTGGTTTCCAATTATGTTTAATCAGTTTCTACCTTGTTCTTTGTGTGGATTAACAAATCTGCATTTATAAGTGTATTAGTTCTGTATTTAGTAATTAGTATAATCTATACTTGTAATTTAACTGAGAATTGTTCACAGTGCTCTATGCCTGCACTCAGTAAAGAGAGCTATATAAGAAATAAATGAAAATGCAATACAATTTAAGGGACACAAGTAAAAGAAAGACACACTTTAAAATGTTTCAGTAAGCACAGAACAGAATTCAAGCCGTTGCCAATGTCCTTATCCAGCCCACATAATTAGTGACAGCAGTAAGAGTAGATAACAAAATTCTGCAGTGCTAGGTGGGATGTAGGATTTGGCTCGATATCATATTACAGTCAGCAGATTTTATAAATATATAAAGTTCATTCTAAAGTACATTTTTGTCTGTTGTACAGTCACTAAAAGTAAGCCTTTCTTGGATTTATAGCTATTTGGGGGGATCTACGAAGATTATATTGGTAATACCAGGGATATATCTTATCTAAACTATTCCTACTTGCTCAACTGTATTTCCCGACAACTAAAAATGGCACCACTAAATTGCTCAGACAATTGGAATAAATAAAGAAAATGATTGCATTTCAATTCTAATTAGATGCACAACATTATTGTATGAGACAAAAGCAATCACCAGTTCAGAGGTAATTTAAGACAAGTGCATCAAAAACATTACAAAAGACAGAAAAAAGATAGCTTCATTAGTGAAAAATGTAAATCACTGTTGAGACAGTTGTTTGTAATTAAAAATTAAGTAGTAAATAGAGCTTTTAACGTTTCATGCTTACTTTCTGACTAACATACTACTGTAGCTTTACCTTGCAATTTTGGTTCCTTTCTTAATGTAAGATAAGCACTAAAATTGACTGTTACAGTTGCTGGCCACAATCCAAACTCAGAGGCTCAGAAAATGGATAGATGGACAAAATTTACAATACTTTATTTAATAACACCCTTGTATATTTAAACTGGAATGTGGATTATGCAAAACAACAAATACTTGTCATGGGATTGTAAACTCTATACATTTTAAGTGCTCAGTAAATTCTAGAATTTCTAGTAGGTTAAGCACCACATGAGTAATTGTCATTTGGCATGCATTCAACTTGGCTTTAACAGAGTACAGACTGAGAGAAAAAGGAAACATGGACACAGGAGAAACAAAAAAGGTTGTATTTAGCACCATTGTATAGTGAACAAGTTCCCAAAATGCTGTCTAAGTGCTGAACTCTGGTACAACTGCGCACTTTACAAAAAATAGCTGACCTGCAAGCAGTGCCCTAAACTGTGTGAAAACTGGTGTGTGGAACATGTGTCAAATACTGTATGTAAGAAATGATACCAAATTATTATTTCCAAAAATGGGCTGAACATGAAATTATTGCTTTAATCAATATATGAGGTCCAAGGTTGGGGATACAAACAGTGATTTACAAGAGACATTTGAGAAAGCAGTCCATAGAATTCAGTCCATCAAGCCAATAGCCAACTTGCCCCAACACTGTACCTCATAGAGATACAGTGATCCCTCGCTATATCGCGCTTCGACTTTCGCGGCTTCACTCCATCGCAGATTTTAAATGTTAGCATATCTAAATATATATCACAGATTTTTCGCTGGTTCGCGGATTTCTGCGGACAATGGGTCTTTTAATTTATGGTACATGCTTCCTCAGTTTGTTTGCCCAGTTGATTTCATACAAGGGACGCTATTGGCAGATGGCTTAGAAGCTACCCAATCAGAGCATGTATTACGTATTAAATAAAACTCCTCAATGATATACGATATGCTTCCCGCGTAGTGCTTGATTGTTTGCTTTTCTCTGTCTCTCACACTCTCTCTGCCTGACGGAGGGGGTGTGAGCAGAGGGGATGTTTGCACAGAGGCTGTTTGCTTAGAGGATACGGACTTCACATTGCTCCCTTCTTTGCGGCCGGCCGCTTTATCGCGGTGCTTCGGCATACTTAAAAGACAAAAGGCATCCCTGTCTTGTCATGGAGCACAGTTTAAACTTTTGACTAAAGGCTGTTATTTCATGTCTAGAGTGCTCTAATAATGTTAACAGAGTGGGAGAGTTTATAAGGGCTTAAAATATATAAAAATAACCATACAAACATGGTTTCTACTTCGCGGATTTTCACCTATCGCGGGGGGTTCTGGAACACAACCCCCGCGATCGAGGAGGGATTACTGTATTTATTAGCATTTGTCAAGGTTTCTGCATCAACTGCATAATTCACTTCAGCTTCCCAATACCTATTGGTCTTCAGTGCACTTCTCCCTAATTTCTAATGGTGTCCTTGAGTATTTGACTCCCAATTTAATAAATAAAAATATCTAATTGGTCAATTTTAATTTCGTTAAGTATTTTGAAGGCCTCATTCAGCCTTCTTGGCCACTAAAGAATTTTAATTCCTTTTGCCTGTCAGAGAAGAACATTCTCTTTAGATCAAGAAAGCCCTGGGTTGCTCTCAACTGTACAGTTTTTTTTTTAAGGGAGGCTATGTTTTTCTTTTTGTAATGTGTTGACCAGAATTGCACAAAGGACTCCTGATGCAGCCTCACAAGTGCATTACACAGTCAGAGAATAACATTCCTTGATTTATATCCAAAAGTATTTAAAATATAACCTAACTTTTGGTTGCCTTTGTTATCTTTGTCTATACACTACCTAGAAAATGAGAATATTCATTCACTGTAATCTTCTAAAATGGTTTCGAGTGGTTGCTTTAAGGGTCAACCATTTTGTATTCATAACATTGTGTAGTGATAGATATAGATTTTAGATTTGCAACCAGGAGTTCAGCAACTACTCCTTCAGGAAAACAGCTGTCTGTGGAAAGTGTTGAGAGGATGGTAGCTGGTACAGTGAGATCAGTTGTGTGTGGTTTAGAAAACTAAGAATTGTAGAACTATTTCGGAGAGGCAATGGGTTCATGGATGTTGTTAACAGGAATGTAGTTGATAGTTCAAAGTCTTACACAGTTGGCCAGGGAATTGTGTGAATAGCTGTGTGTGACATGAAGAAGACCTGTCATGACAGCTTATGTGATCCTATGGCTAATGAACTACAGCCAGTTGTCACAGGCCATGGTGCACCTCACAGTAATGGGTGCCCTATTCAAAATTGTTGTCGGCACATTATTCATATTAATGCCATGTGCAGTTATAGTTATAATCAACTTCAAAAGAAAAAAAGGACATGTTCCCAAACATACTATTCAAGTCTGACACCAGTTCAGATGTGGTCAGCAATTTGAGTAGCCAGCAGAGGTGAAAATGGAGTTAGAAATCAGTAACTTACTGACCAGTTGTGTAAGACACTGGAGAATTCCTTATCTGTACAGATTATAAAAAATGTTGATGTAAGTGTAGTGACCTCATCACGTGGTATTGATCGTCTGAGTTTCTAGGTACAGGTTTAAACATTATTTACACCATCATCTCACACTTACGTCTATACAGCCAATTGTTACCGTACGTTTTTGCTTGATCATGTGGCTGCACAGATATGATCATTCGGGTGTTTTTAGAAATTCTTTTGTTTGTATGTATAATGAACATATAGACAAGGCATACTATAAAGCCTCTTGAAATGTCCTAAAATGACCTTTATTATTTAAAACTAAACTAATGGAAAAAGTTATCCTTACCACAAAACATTCTTTTTAAATTATAATTAGTGTATCAAGCTAAATTGGGAAAAGCTGAATAGTTAAGTACTTATCATATATGTGTTTTTTTATTGTGTTAATTACATTTTTCAAATTGAATTATAAATCAAGAAATAGATGAGGTCCTATTATTAGAATGCTAACTTGATTCTTTAATTAGCTGATTCATTTATCCACTCACCATGCCTTTGTTCCTGCTTATTCCAATGCAGAGTCTTAGAGTTCAGGAGCCTATCCTGACTTCATCAGATTCAAGGCTGGGTCCAGCTCGAGGTGGAGTGCAGGTCCACGGCCGGGCACACCATTGGGGACAAACAAACTAAACTGCATAAGGCCAATTTGAAGTTGCCAGGTAGCTTAATATACATGACGTTGAGATGAGGGTTGAAACTAGAGTACACAGACATGGAGAAAAGGTATAAACTGCAAACAGACCGTTATGCTTGAAGGTGATTGTACACAACAGCAGCAAATGTATGGATAGTATGAGAACAAAGCTGCTATAAAATGAACCAGTTTTTTTATGTTCTAGAACACAGTCATTAGCATACCAAGTTAAATATTTAGATGAAGATGTTAGGCTATTTTTCACATTATTCTACACACATCTAATGCACCAGAAAACATTTAGTATTTTTTGACATGCTGTCTCAGATTTAGAATTTTCTAAAAAAATAAACAAGTAATTTTTCTCATTTAGCTAACAAATCATAATATGCCATATCAAATCAAAATGTAAAATAGGAACATACTGTAGTTCAATAATTTTCACATAAAAAATATAATATTCAGGTTTAAAAATTTTTGAATTAAGATACCCTAATTCAGGATGTTCTTAGGAAATGCCATAATTCACTTCATGAGGTAGAGGTGGACAATAAGCAAAAATAGTTGTGTTAGATATTCAGAATATTAAAATGTATCGATTGTTCGCTCTCTGATAGAGATCCATAGTTGGCTAGATCCGAAGTAAAACATCCAAAATCAAAAACATCATATTGATGATCACAGACCTTGGAATACAGCAATCCCTCCTCGATCGTGGGGGTTGTGTTCCAGAACCCCCTGCGAAAGATGAAAATCCGTGAAGTAAAAACCATATATTCATATGGTTATTTTTATATATTTTAAGCCCTTATAAACTCTCCCACACTCTTATAAACATTTCCCGCATAGTTATACAGCATAAACCCTTTGTATTGTCTTAGATGTGAGGTAAGATTTGTTGAAATTATGTATGTAAACACACTGTTTATATACAGTAAAACCTAAATATTATTTTAAAGATATCACCATTACAGCCACTACAATAGAGAGGCCACCAGCAATAACTACATACAATGCAAGAAAAATTGTATACAGTAAAATGTGTGTACAGTGAGTACTAAGTACTGTATGTAGAAAATTAATTATGGTTACTCACCAACAATGACAAGACGACTTGTCCGATAACGATGAGTTTAGTTTTACTGCACAACAAAGGAGAGCGTTACAGCTCTTCTTAAGGAGCCTCTTCAGGCAACTGTGTAGCACCGCCTTTGTTCTTCTTCTGGCAGTTTTCAATCCAAATCCCTAAAGCAGATTCCATCCGGACTACCACCTTATTACGTCCACTTACAACTCATTTTGCGTCCTGGTTAAAGGACACTGCGGCCGTAGATCTTATATTCTTTTCCTCCTTTTTAAATAAAAAGAATTGTGGACTCATTGATGCTGTAATGGCGTTCTGCAGCAGTGTAGCTGTTCCCTTCCTTCAACATATCCAAAACTTTTACCTTTTCGGCAATCGTTAGCATCTTCCGTTGGTGCTTGGGCACGGCCCCTGAAGCAGTATCAGGAGCAGATCGTTTTGGAGACATAACGAAGGGCTTGACTATGCACAAAGATAAACACAAAACTCTTTACGCAGTGAAACACATTGATGCTGACTGAGCGAGACAAGACTTCCTGATTAACGCAGAGGAATCTAATTCGGCGCTCCGTCGCTGAGCCAATCAGCACACAGGAACTTAACTGCATGCTCTGATTGGGTAGCTTCTCAGCCATCCGCCAATAGCGTCCCTTGTATGAAATCAACTGGGCAAACCAATTGAGGAAGCATGTACCAGAAGTAAAAAGACCCATTGTCTGCAGAAACCAGCGAAGCAGCGAAAAATCCGGATTATATATTTAGATATGCTTACATATAAAATCCGCGATAGAGTGAAGCCTCGAAGTCTGTAGTCTAAAATGATACCCTGCATGCTTATGTATGAAATTTATCATTTTGAAACTTCTAGAAGTGTCTCTTAGAGGGCTAGGACTACTGATAAAGAATCAAATATCAAAAATATTATATTCAAGATCAGAAACCTTGAATTAGCATAAAATGACACTCCACGTGCTTGCATTACTGGTCCTCATTTTTTTTTTTAATTTTGTAAAAGGAGTAAATTTGACCCCTCCTATCCCATTAGAGGGTGAACCCCTGTGGTTGGTTGATGTGGCCTGCACAACTTCAGGTCCTTTTGATGATTTTTGCTGCAATTGGTTTACAGTTTAACATAAGGATGTAATTTCCTGCAAAATATAGGGTCCAAAAATATCCTAAAGATGAGAATTATTCGGCTTTTGAGGCCCAAAAAATAGGGGAATGACCCCAAAAAGTTTGAGATCTTGTATAACTAAACATCAAGATAAGTTAAATGTTGTATGTGTCAGTTTTTCATACTGGTGCATCATTAGGTTTTCATTTGTTTCATTTATCCATTCAGTCGAGTGCGACAATTTGGCCAAAGTATGCATAAGTGCTCTCCATGTCTTCCGATCTCTCATGGTTTCCTTCAATTCTGCTATGTTCAGTCCAGTAAATTTCTAGAAGGTATCCAGCAAGTGAGTTCTGGGTTGGCCTATTTCTCTTTTGCCGCTAATCATTCCAAGCATGACATTCCTTCTAAAGTGACCTGCTTTGCTTGATGTAATCAAACTAGGAGAGCTTTTTTTGTCTTGCCCTCCAGCGAGAATTTTGGTTTGATCTCTTCCAGAACTGCTTTGTGAGTCATTAGGCACCGGACAAAAATAAAACTGAAGTGATTTCAAATAATTCTTATAAACACAAAAAGTGTTCCTCCTCATTATAAGTAATAAGTAAATTATAGTAAACATGATGAAATACATTAGGTTACCTTAACAAGTTACACAATTTGTTGCACTGTTAGAAATTTGTGGATCACCTTTTTTAAATAAATCTGTGATAAAATAACTAAAACCCTCCTTTAATTTTGCACATAGCAATGGTCGAGTATTGCCTGACCACAATATTCATTTAAAACTTTTCCAAGAAGATTATTGACTGTTACAAATGTTTGGAGTGGACCATCAAGATACTGATCTTGCGAAATGAATCCTTAAAAAGTGATAATTACATTTTTTTTGTTAATAATATTTTAAGGTTTTTCAGTTTTCTTTCATTTCTGTGAGCTCTGTGAAGAAAGTGTTGAAGTGAGTGACTTTTTGTGTTATTATCAGAAGTCTTCCCTCTTTAAAATTGCTATTGTCCAAACTTGGATTGGGCATTGGTTCATCAAAGTAACATGTTTTATATTATATAAAATCATTAATGACCCTTATCTTTGGGCATCCAGTGCAGTATTTTGCCAAATCAATATGCGGACAAATGATCCGTTGTGACAACCCCTAACGGGAGCAGCCAAAAGAAGAAGAAGATGGACCCTTATCTATCATGTTATGGAGATGTGGGAGCATCAGGAAATCCAGGGCTATTCAAGGACAACATGCAAACTTCATACAGGCAGTAACATGGCCAGGACTTAAAACACTGGTCTCTGGAACTGTGGGGAAGCAGCACTAAACACATCACCACAATGCTGCCCCAACAAAAATGACAGTAGTCTTTTTATTTATGAAATTCAAATGTCCTGTAGGTTTTAATCACGGATCTACTTTAAGCCTTTATATTTACCTTCTTCAGAAACTGCAAATGTTGCAGACTGTCATTCATTTATATTTATTACACCACTGAGCAAACATTAACATCCTGGCAGGGGATCAAAGTAATACCCAAACATCATAATATTTATTTTTATGCTTCATAAAATTATGGCTCTGTATCAAATCATGAAATAGTGCCATTATATGCTATACAGTACTGGTGTTTATCAGGCACTGTTTAGAACATTCAAATTGATATTGTTATCTCAATTTGCGGGTGCCAGATGAGAAAATGATAAAAGCAACTTATACTGATTTCAATTTCTCCATGCTTCCATTGTTTTCATTACTTTAGGGAACAATGTAAAATAGAGTGGTGATTCCCTTACATCTCATAACGTGTGGTTGGCTTGACACTCGTCTGCTCATCTAATAATTACAAGATGATTACAGGAAAGCACGGTGTAATTGTATAAGCATTAATATCTTAAATGGCAGAGTGGTTTGCAAATAAAATCATTTAAGCCTCGCGAATTTATGAAAGATGAGAGTTCTGATCTAGGAATAGTTTAAATGAAAGCCCAAGATAATTCACTAGGGAAAGTTGGAAAGCAGATGTTACATTTTAAAGATGAAATGTTAGATTTTTTTCCTGATACAGCCAAGTGTGGGATGGGATAACCTGCTTTTTCAACCAACCCTTAGCCCCCCAACTAAGGGGGAGGGGGGTCCCAAAAGAATGCATGAAGAAAAAGAAAAAATGATAGTACTATATTGATTTGGCCAAGATGTGCAACCACAACCCACACCTTGGCTCTTACCCAGCATTTTCAACTGCAGCTCCTGTCTTCTTTTCTCGTTTATCTTTTAAACTGAATGCAACAAACACACAATCCTGTTCAGTTCAAAACATTGTGTACTGTATATAGTTTTTAGAAAGACTAGAGTCAAAATTGATGCATTAAGTACCCATTTGCTATCTATGTCAAATATATTTGAGTATAAAATCAATTAACTTATGGAATCAGTACTCTAATAGTTGGGTAGCATATTATTATTATTACAATTATTTAACCCAACAGATCAAAAAAAAAAACACAGATGATTTTTAAAATAAATGCGATATATATAATCTGTATAATAAGGAAATAATAGTTCCAGTTCTATCTTGTTCGATTCAAAAGAACATGCTGTTTCGATGGGCTAATACTATTATGAATACTTACGCCTTAGTTAAGATGTCTTTCAAGCAAAAAAGGTTAAAGAAATAATCACAAAATTTTATAAACAGTTATAGGAGCTGCGGACTCCCATGAACAGTAAGCTCTAGGAAATGCTAAGAAGAAGAAACTTGCTTCTTCAAGTTCTGCTTTCTCTTCCACCAACTAAGCAATTACCATTTGTTTTATGAAGAACTAGCCACAGCACCTATAATAGAATAAGTTAAAAAATATTTGCTACCTCTTACCTTAGTGGTACCTTCAGTGTCTTTTCTCTGAGTTCCCATGTGTATGAACCTCTCTTCACCGGCATTCCCCCTGTTGAGTGCGCTCCTGTAAAGCCTGCTTCTCAGACTTTGGCATTATTTTTGTAGCACCTTTTTCACATCCTGTCTAGTTTTACACATCCCATATGTGAAGATGACTCTCTCAGCGTGTCTCCTATGCCTTTACTCCCCCTCGTGCATTTACATTGGCACTTCCTCTTTTGTCGCATCACCAAAGCCAAACTGACCAATCAGAATGCTCTGAGAAACTACACACACAGACCTTAGTGTTTTATGATACAGTAGTTTGTTTCTCAAATACAAAGCAATTATTTTGTATATTACGAGAGCAGCACAAAATGACAAAGATGCCCATGTCACAAAGATATTGCCATTGTCTTTCACCATTACTGCAGTTTATTGCATCACTTACCTTTTTTTATAACTTCCAGTTTAAATACTACGCATGTGAAATTCAGCTTGATTTGTTTGAACTGTTCATTTGTTTAATCAAGCGATTCTACCCTTTTTCTTGTATGACTGTTTACATTCTTTTCTCCAAATCACTGCAGATTATACAGTATACAGAGAAGCCAGCCTTGTTTATAGATTTGGGGTTTCGCCATTTTAATTCTAGTGACTCTGGGACAGTTTTTGTTTATCATTATAATGGAAGTCAATCTGTTTCAACCTGTTATGTGAACTGCTATACTGCTGATGATATTGAAATTACTGGCTCAAAGAAGCCCAGCAGATGAAGACTGTCAGAACTAATGAGCTAAATTAGAGTTGTGAAGTATGAAAAACAGTAAAATAGATGGAAAGTTTAAAGAGTGAGAAATTGCAACAGATTTTTGGTTAATCTTAGCTAAATGAAAAGTACTGTATAGTGTCAGAAATGGTTGACCTGAATGTAATACTTTTAGTTTTACTTGCTTCATAGAATTTAACAAATACAACAGAGGACTTACTCATGCAACCCCTCTTATTTAGATGATTAAAAATAAAAAGGTGATAAAATCCAAAATCACATAATATAACATTACATAACATTCTCGAGCCTGCCTAATCAAATTCATTGTCATTGGGGCCAGAGCTGATCCCTGGAGCACAAGGCAGGGCACCAGTCCTTTGCTGGGTAAAACTAGGATAACTTTAAATACTGGTGTCCTAAAAAATGTTTATTATTGTGTCTACAACAAATCTACTGTACACTATCACATCATAATATATTGTAAGATATGGAATAATGCACTATGAAGAAGTATGTGAGTGTTACAAGCAATAAAATGTGACCACCATTCTTTATCTGAACTCCCTTTTTCCATTTCAAGAGTGCTGGGTGACAAAACTTATCTTGGCAGTATCAGGTACTAAACATGAGCTGTCCCTGCAGATTTTATCCATTCAATTTCATGACCTTCATCTGTTATTATATGGTTGGCAAAAGGTGAGAGACGGCATAGAATGTAAGCAGGAACTGGTCCAGTATATCATGAGGCATACTTATGCCATCTGTCCATTTTGTGAATTCTCTTTAGCAGTCTCTTTATTACAGAGACTTGGGAAACCTGGACCAGTTTTGGAATCATCCATGGCAGCAAACTCGAATATGATAGCAGTTGATCAAAAGGCATGCTCATTCCATCTCTCCCTTCATCCCAGCATCAATTTATGTTTTGAATCAGTTTTCCCGTGACAGGCTTCCAAGGAGGCAGAGCCAGATGCCTGAAGCCTAAGCAAGAAAGAAAATCTGGAGATGATGCACATCCCAATAACAACAGAAACGAGGCAGGAACAATTGTGGACAGGGTGTCGTTCAAAAAAATATTTTTTGATAGAATGTTTATTTATTTAGCTGACACTTTTTTTTAATAGTTAGCCTTCTTACAAAGCATATGCACATAGTACTGCTGCTAAAGGGCCACACTTTTTTAATTATTGTTTAGAGCCTTAGCCACTTAGCCTGAGCCACACTGCGTACTCCTTGCTACTAAGTTCCCCATATTGAGTTTTGAAATGATAACCTCTTTTATAATGCAGCTTATCATGAGTGTAGATAACTTCAGTTGTTCAGTACTTTAGGCTTGGGATCCAAAGTATCAATAAAAACTGGAAAAACGTCATCTGTCATTGATGTGCACAGTACTGAAAGTCAGTTAAATAAATAATATGGGCAATATTTGAAAATACTTGTATAAATAAGAAATGGATATAGATTTGATAACAGTTCTCGAGTGAATGAACTTTTAAATTGAAACTTAATGAAAAGACTAATAATACCACACATTAATTAAAATTTAATCTTTCAAAATATTCGTCCATTCATTATGATATTAGAAAAGTTTTGATGAGAACAGGCTATTTAGTCCAACAAGTTCGTGCATCCTATTTACCTTCTTTGTCCTGAAGGTCCTTAAAGTCCTACTGTCTACCACACTACTACTTGGAAATGTATTCTACAGTGCATCCGGAAAGTATTCACAGCGCATCACTTTTTCCACATTTTGTTATGTTACAGCCTTATTCCAAAATTGATTAAATTCATTTTTTTCCTCAGAATTCTACACACAACACCCCATAATTACAACATGAAAAAAGTTTACTTGAGGTTTTTGCAAATTTATTAAAAGTAAAAAAAACTGAGAAATCACATGTACATAAGTATTCACAGCCTTTGCTCAATACTTTGTCGATGCACCTTTACAGCCTCAAGTCTTTTTGAATATGATGCCACAAGCTTGGCACACCTATCCTTGGCCAGTTTCGCCCATTCCTCTTTGCAGCACCTCTCATGCTCCATCAGGTTGGATGGGAAGCGTCGGTGCACAGCCATTTTAAGATCTCTCTAGAGATGTTCAATCGGATTCAAGTCTGGGCTCTGGCTGGGCCACTCAAGGACATTCACAGAGTTATCCTGAAGCCACTCCTTTGATATCTTGGCTGTGTGCTTAGGGTCGTTGTCCTGCTGAAAGATGAACCGTTGCCCCAGTCGGAGGTCAAGAGCACTCTGGAGCAGGTTTTCATCCAGGATGTTTCTGTACATTGCTGCAGTCATCTTTCCCTTTATCCTGACTAGTCTCAAAGTTCCTGCTGCTGAAAAACATCCCCACAGCATGATGCTGCCACCACCATGCTTCACTATAGGGATGGTATTGGCCTGGTGATGAGCGGTGCCTGGTTTCCTCCAAACGTGACGCCTGGCATTCACACCAAAAAGTTCAATCTTTGTCTCATCAGACCAGAGAATTTTGTTTTTCATGGTCTGAGAGTCCTTCAGGTGCCTTTTGGCAACCTCCAGGCGGGCTGCCATGTGCCTTTTACTAAGGAGTGGCTTCCGTCCGGCCACTCTACCATACAGGCCTGATTGGTGGATTACTACAGAGATGGTTGTCCTTCTGGAAGGTTCTCCTCTCTCCACAGAGGGCCTCTGGAGCTCTGACAGAATGACCATTGGGTTTTTGGTCACCTCCCTGACTATGGCCCTTCTCCCCCGATCGCTCAGTTTAGATGGTCGGCCAGCTCTAGGAAAAGTCCTGGTGGTTTCGAACTTCTTTAACTTACGGATGATGGAAGCCACTGTGCTCATTGGGACCTTCAAAGCAGCTGACATTTTTCTGTAACCTTCCCCAGATTTGTGCCTCGAGACAATCCTGTCTCGGAGGTCTACAGACAATTCCTTTGACTTCATGCTTGGTTTGTGCTCTGACATGAACTGTCAACTGTGGGACCTTATATAGACAGGTGTGTGCCTTTCCAAATCATGTCCAATCAACTGAATTTACCACAGATGGACTCCAATTAAGCTGCAGAAACATCTCAAGGATGATCAGGGGAAACAGGATGCACCTGAGCTCAATTTTGAGCTTCATGGCAAAGGCTGTGAATACTTATGTACATGTGCTTTCTCAGTTTTTTTTATCTTTAATAAATTTGCAAAAAACTCAAGGAAACTTTTTTCATGTTGTCATTATGGGGTGTTGTGTGTAGAATTCTGAGGAAAAAAATGAATTTAATCCATTTTGGAATAAGGCTGTAACATAACAAAATGTGGAAAAAGTTATGCGCTGTGAATACTTTCCGGATGCACTGTATGTGTCTGTGGTTCTTTATGTGAAGAAAAAACCTTTCTAATATTTGTGTAAAATCTGCCCTTAACTAGTTACCAACTCTGTCTGTGAGTTCTTGTTTGAAGAATTCAGTTTAAAGTAATAATAATAATAATAATGCATTTTATATAGCACCTTTCCCTTGCATGCCTCATGCATTTTTCTATCATGCAGTTATTTGTGGGCAATCAAAACATCCTGCAAACCTGCTCTAAACCTACACGTACTTTCAAAATAAAGACATATTTTTTTGGAATCATTGCAGCATTGTCAATTATAGTGAAAATCTCATGGAGGTGCTTCATGTTCAGTTTGTTGATGACTTCACTTTTGGGTCGCTTGCAGTTGCATTAGCTCTTCATCTGTCAATTCTTGCTCATGGGATGCCAAAACCTTTTCAACATAATCTTCATCAACTTCTACAAAATTAGTCAAGAAACTGTAAAGCAAATATGCTGACAAACACAGTTCAACCCTGTGGCAGGTGGAGCCTGAGATGCTGAGAGTACTTTCAGGGAAGGAGCTTAGTGTCAAATTATATCGGAGATGATGTAGATGATTTGGGAAGTGTACATCAGAGGGCAATGTTTAAAAACCTGGAGATCACCTCAGCTGATGACAGATGCCCATTACATGCAAAACTTATGTTCAGTAAATCAGGGTGAACATTCGCTTTAAAGACCCACAGAAACTGCTCTAAAGTTCCATGCTTCCTAGGCCCATGCGACTTTTTAATGAAGAATATCAGAAATTATAAACATTTTGGGAACGTTGAGATTTTCCATATCTATCATGTAACTCAGGAAAAAAAAACTGTCAAATTGTTAAACGTAGCAAGCAGAATATTTCTTTTTAATGAATATTTCAGACTGTTTTGTGTCATTTTTAACCTATTTGTCTTTGTGTGCTTTTATTTTTATTTCTTAATGGATGCAAGTTCCTTTTTTTCTCATGTAAAAATGACGAAATGAAAAACCTTGAACCTTGAAAAACTGCACCCCAGCTCCTCTAATCACGTGCTGCCTGCCTTTGACTGAGCCCATCAAGTTATGTTGCTAGGCAGCCCAAAGTACATGATGGTCAGGTGAAGGAAGCGTTAGCATAATAAAAGAACACTACATTCTGCCATGGCTTTTGTCATTGCAACAGATATTTAGTTTGCCTCTGGTGTCTTTTCATATTTTATCGTGGATTTGATTTTGTGTAGTATATTGGATAGCTTTCTCTGTTTTGTATTTAGAGATCATCTCTACTTGTTCCCAACCATTTTTTTGCTTACAGGTAATGTATTATAAACCCTATTTCTCTGCTTATCTCACATAGCCATCAACGATTTGATAAGTGTTCAAAAAGGAATCAGTGCCTCCTAGAGGTTTAGTTCATAAGCGAAAGGTAAAAAGCGACATTAACAGGCAACTAGAATGATATGTTATTAGTTTTTCTGTTAAATTAATAGCAAACCACATTATCTACCTATTTATGTATTTAAAGAGCTTCTGTAAAAATCCAAATATCTCCCTGGGGACAAAGTTCTATCTATCTATCTATCTATCTATCTATCTATCTATCTATCTATCTATCTATCTATCTA
>JANRMT010062792.1:56220586-56251220 GCA_026402145.1 Polypterus bichir lapradei
CTATCTATCTATCTATCTATCTATCTATCTATCTATCTATCTATCTAGTTCTCGGAGGACCAGGACTCAAATTATGCTCGGGAATGTGTCAGCAATACATCCTACTTATGATATCAGTTCATCGCAGGATGCAAATAAATGAGCATTTGCACATAAGCAATATTTAGAAATGCTGCAAATTTGATAAATTTAGAGAAGTCTTATTTCTATAGGCAGTCCAATGTAAGTTGAGACGGCATATGCAAAATATGAAGACGCAGTCAAAAGACCAAAGAGTCACTTCAGAGAAACAGGATGAGTGGCCATGGGCCAGAGCCAGGTTTATATCCCAGAGGAGAGAGTAAGTTGCAGGGTGAAAATAAGTCATTACATCAAATGACAAATATTAAATATAGGCAAAAAAAAGACAAATATTACACAAGGGAAAGTGATGTATACTTATTGCAAGATGAGCAATCTCAGCCAAGGTCCAGATTGGACTGAACAAAAGGATTTCATGGTTAAAAGAGTCACTTTCTGATCTTCGCTGAAACAACTTGAAGTAAAAGAAAGTTTATGAGGCAAACTAAGGAAAAATCATCGCCATAATCTGGAATCAAACCTGGCCATTAATTTTAGATCTTCCTGTGAGGTACTTAAAAAAAGTGTATAAAGAAAGATTAGGTTAAAGGCATACACTATAGATGTTTATTACAATTGTGTTTACGGCTTTCCTAGATCAGTTTATTTTAATTTGAAAGTGATGTACTTATTAGTTAATATAAAAGAATCAAAGGTAAAAAAAGTGCTTTCATGCAAAACTGTGCACAAAGTATTATTCGTTTTGTGCTACAAATACAAGTATGCTAAGTATCTAGGACTTTTGCTCAAAAGTGTATGCAAAAGGAATTTAATTTACATCCACACAATGTGTTTTTATTAACTAGCTGTGAACATTTAAGGAATTAAAGAAAATTTTAAACTTTTAGCTATATTTTTATATTTGTATACTGATTGATTACAAACTTGATACACTTTCAGTTAGCAATGTCCCTCTGCAGTGTTTAAATTCTCGCAATGTGAACATTTCTTTCGTTCTTTCTTTAGTATTGGCCCAGTGAGTGAGAATTTCAGCTGGTGCATTGACGAGAAGGGGCTGCAGCGCATTTCATTGAGTCCTGGATGGCTTGCATGCCAGTCCCTGCAGCAGATAATAAGCAAGTAGCCCAGTGTTAAAAACTTACACCTGATAATTATTATTTTTTAATGGAATGCATTTTTATTTTATTAAATGTTGCAATAGCTGTGTTAGATTTTTTGCTTTATCTTTGTTCCTGTTTTGGATGAGGTTACTCTAGCATACTTCAACCAGCCATTTAAAACCTAGTGATAATTCTATGGGATCACAAATCTTGGCTCCCGTGTGGGAGATCCAAAGCCAACATAACACTCAGGAGAGGATGTCTTCCTGCACAATTATTCAGATCTCTAATAGCAGCTTATCTGGCCAAGAATATGTCTGTAGCCATGAAATTTCTCCAAATAATGGATACAGCGTTAAAAAGACAAAGGATGCCACCACACTATTTGTTTTCTTTAGTTAAAATGTAATAGATAACTGCAGACATCATTTGGGCATTCCATTATTCCAACAGCTACTCTAAATAAGCAAGGAAATTATTTTAAATTAATTTATCACCCATTCCTGAATTGCATATTTGGTTGTTCTATAAGTTGTCTTTTGATGGCGCATGTTATTGGTGCTTCTCTGTGGTTCCCAGCTGGCAAAAGGTCACCAGTGGCAAGAGCACTTCCAGGAAGGTACAGAGGATCTTTTAGTCCAATACAAGATGCCCAAGGAGAAATGCAGACATGTATGTTGCCCCCAGGAAGTCAACTGAAAAGGGCATAGTTTATCCTGTTCTGTATATGTTTTTAATAACTGTCTGAAAAATGTTGGCTTGTCATGAGAAATTTTATGATGACAGATTTTTTCTCCACCAGATGAATCTTTTTCATCTTCTCAAGAGTGAATGACAAAGGAATGGTTATCATTCCATCAATTTCTTGATTTTGCATGCCTTTTCATACACCGCTTTCTTTATGAATTCAGACACTAATTTAAACTGTTTGGCTGAAGGTGAATGGCTGTTCTGGAATGACAACCTTAAAGTTGTTCAAGATCAGATCTACTGGGCCAAATGCCACCAGCAGTAAGCACATTTTCCCAGAACTTTAGAAGACAGGTGATCCAGAAAGTGCAAGGGATGCCTGAACATCTTCTGATAGAAAGATGAAGACAACAAATTCTTGACAAAAAATTGGAATATCCATTGGCCAGTTCCAGTCAATGTATGATCTTAGATAAGAAGATATGGGACCATAAGGCTCTTGTTAAGGTGGGAACTGTTATGAGACAAGTTAGGGAGTTCTAGTTCAATAGATGTCACAATCATGCATTTATAGGAACTGACAAATCTTGCCTTTTAGAGGCTCATAGCATAGTGGCTGCCTTAAAGAGTCAACTCTTCAAAGGCAAATGAAGGTGTAAGGAGGCACAGATTTAAAAAAAAAAAAACATTAGAGACAATTGCATTATGTTGTCCCTATAATAAAAGCAGGTTAGCTTCTGATCCAGGAATCAATTAGAACATTAGAGCAATTGTGACAAAAAAATTCAGCCCAACAAGCTTGTCCATCCTATTCAGCTTGATTCTCTAACAACAACATTTATTTATATAGCACGTTTTCACACAAATGATTTACCTCAAACTGTTTTACAAGATGAAGAAAGAAAAGTTTGTAAAAAATAAAAATATAAAAATAAGATTAGGCAGTACTCTGTAACAAAGAATAAAATAAGATCTGATAGCCGGGAGGACAGAAAAAACACAAAAAAAAACCCTCCGGAGGGCTGGAGAAAAAAAAAAACAAAACAAAATCTGCAGAAAGACCGCCCAGCCCCGACTAGGCATTCTGCGTAACATAAATGATCTAAATCGGTCCTCATAGTTACCCTAAAATGAAGCTATGAGAAAGCATGTTAAAAAAATTGGTTTTTAGCAGTTTTTTAAAGTGCTCCACCGCATTAGACTGTTGAATTTCTGTCAGTAAGCTATTAAAGATTTTAGGTGCATAACATTAGAAGGCTACCTCACCCCTTCTTTTAAGTTTAGCTTTTGGATGATCTAAATTGGTCCTCATAGTTTTCAGACTTCACGTGGAAGAATTAGATGATGATGGTCATGTGGACCTCTGGCCTTCAATACACAGATACTCATTTGAAGAGCTAAGGTTACGATTTGGAGTGTAAGGTGAAAGGCATTCCAAAATATAGCATGGAGCGACATTATTTAAGGCTAAGATAACATCAAGTTGAGCTCTGAAGGCCCCAAAGGTCCTACTCTCTTCCAAACTATTTGGTAATTTATTCCATTTGTTTATGGTTCTTTGTGTGAACAAAACACTTTCTAACATTTGTGTGAATTTAACCTTACACAGGAACACTGTGTCCCTGTGTTCTTGTTCAATTTATTTTAAAGTAAGGGCATGGATCTATACATGTTCCCTTCAAAATTTTAAAAACTTCACTCATGTCACCTCTTAATCTCCATTTGCTTCTATGACTCCTCATAGCTAATACCTGGAATTAGCCTAATTGCTCTTTTTAGGGCTTTCTCTAGCATTGCTACATCTTTTTGTAATATAAAGACCAAAACTAGTGTACTGCAGATGAGGTCTCATTGATGCATCATATAGCTTAAATATAACTTCCCTTCATGATGTAGAGTATAACCTAACATCCTAAGAGCTATACTCAATTACTTCTATACACTGTCTGATTGTAGATGATGAGTCCATTATGACTCTTAGATCATTCTCGTAAGGGTTACTATGAAGCTTTCCATTGTGTACCACCACCTAGTTTAGTATCATCTGTATACTTAACAAGTTCATTGATTACTGAGTTGATTTTACAGTATATTCTTGGGTTTGGCTAAATGTGACTCCATCAAAAAGGTTAAAACTATCGAAGAGCAGAAATATAATTGGGTTTGGAGAATTCCATAGGAAGACTTAACTGACCAGGATCAAGTAGTCAGAAATTCAAGATGGGAGTTTGCTGATGTACCATAGAAGTGGGCAAGTCAGCAAGTTATCCTACTGGGTAGACAGGTGACAAAAGATCTGTGTAAGTTCTAGGCAAATAGAAGTTTTGTTTCTGTTTTTCTTTCTTTTTACTTAGGGTTCTCCATGTGCTCAGACCTTAATTGTATTTATTTATAATCAATTTTTGTTTCCATTTGTGCTTTTTGAAGTTGTTATCCTCCGTGCATAAGGCTTCCACAAGACCATTCAGTTGATTCATTTATCAGTTTTTCCATCTACATTCTGTTTTTCAAGTGTAGCCAAGAATATGATCCTTTTGTGGCAACAGGAGGTGCGAGATGGGACCCACTCATGATCATTACACCAGTTCATCACAGGTTATTCTTGAGAACACTGAAACTCAACTGTCTTCTGCTAGGAAGCTTGAAAAAACTCAAAGGAACAAGGAGTGAACATGCTTACCCCTGTGAACGATAGGGGGCGCTCTCGCTCCCTTGAACCCCTGTCCACGACTCCAGACACCAGGTAAAAGTCCAATAGTTGACTTTATTTTGTCGCCACAGTGCACAAAGCACACTCTCCACCACAATACTCATTAAATTCACAATAAACCAATAATAAACAATCCTCCAGCTCCCAGACACGTTGCCACCCTTCCACCCAGCTCAGCTCGCCGTCTGGGAGCTCCCACAGTCCTTTTATATCTCCTGACACGGAAGTGTTTCTGCCCAACAGTCCACAAGTCCTTATTCCTTCCGGGTCAGGGTAAATAGTCCTTTTCTTCAACCCAGAAGTCCGTCGCTCTTCCTGTGACGAACCTCCGGGTCACAGGGCACGAAGAAGCCCTCGGTCCTCCCTGCAGCTCCCTCCTGTGGCCCCCACGGCATCCAGCAGGGCTTTGCATAAAAACTCCAATGTCCATGATGCCCTGCTGGTCTTCTGGGGACCTCCACGCTGCAAGGAGGGCTCCACCTGGCGGCTTGGGGGTATTGGCCGGGATAAATGGCCGCCATTCCTTCACACCCCACACAGGTAATGATCAGAGAAGGTGCAGAAAGCAGCTCCTGGAGCTGTGAGTCAGAAGGGCTAACCACTACACCACTATGTCATCCTTCTATATGCTGTAAAGATACTCTTATTCTTAAAGGAATTAGTGCCAAAACTACTTTATTACACATTTCTTCAGAGAAAATATAGTACTGTTATATTCAATTATGAATTTCCCAATAGTGCAGAGTTCTGCTTGACATATTTCTGGAAATTATTCTAGTTATAGCTGTTGTTTTTCTAGGGAAAAGCTATGGAAAGGACAATTTATTTACCTTTACTGCTGTTAGATCATTTTCCAATGAAGAATACCATGTGTTTCTAATTAGAAATGTTTGACTGAAGCTTCTTTCACAATTTTTCTATTTACATTGGCAGGACAATGGGTTTTTAAAAATGAAAGATAAAACTGAAGATCTCTTGAGAAGAATGTGCAGTTAATAATGCATCTGGCCTAATGAATTTTCTTGAGCCAAATAAAAAAAAAACAGTTGCTACAGTATAAACTGCTTAGAGTATATGATAAAATATAACATAATCTTCTGTAATCCAGTTAACCAAATTCAGGGTCATGAGGTCCTGGAACCCATCCTGGCAGCAGGAACCAGACTCTGTACAGGATTAGTCAAGCAGTGAGTTAATTGTGACAGCTTTGGAAACAACATGAACAATCCTCTTCCAGTCTTCTCGATCTTGTGCTCTCTTGTACACCTCCCTCAGAGGTAGCTCTGTCCAGCAGGTGATATCTTCAGACAATGACCTCCAGGGCCTGCCCTTCATCTGAGAATGTGACCTCCTACCAATCATCATATCTTTTTGAAGACTTGTGTGTGTCATTATATTGCACAGTACATCATTTTTCACTGATGAATCATTTCAGCAAATGTTTTTTGATGGCAGATCATTTGTAATACCCATATGTCTGAAATCTTGGCTATGACAGATATCTTAAAGGCTGTTACTTTCAGCTTCATAGAGTTAGTCAATGTCCATCTTCCACATCTATATGATGCTACAAACCAAACTAAAGCCTTTAACAAACACATTATTATTGACAAGCTATTGTGATACTTTTTCCAGATGCTTATCAAGTGAGCCATTGTTGATTTCCTTTTTTATATCTTGTATATCGGTCAGTAGGAACCCCCAATATATGAAATCTTCCAATAATTCTAATTCATCTCTTCTTCACATTTTATTTGCAGGATTTCCTTGTCACAAAAAAGTCCATAATCTTTGTTTTCCCAATATTTATATTCAAGCCATATTTGGTGCATACATTTTTCAGCTCTTGAAATTTCTATCGTCTTGATATCAAGCACTCAGTAACATTACAATAATGCTAATCATTTGTCATCTTTCATCCAAGTCTGAAATCTTAGTGCTTCAGCAAATGGTGAAAATATATGGCCATGTAAATGCCTTGTTTAATGCCAACCCAATCTACTAATTCACCTTCAGTTCTAACTGCACAGATGACCTGAAATTCCCATTTCTAGTAGAGCAATAAGAAAGAAGATGCATCCATTGTAACATCAACTCATGCACACATCTATCTCTCTATCTATCTATCTATCTATCTATTGTCGAGGATGCCAAGGGCCACGACCCGGCCGGAACGCCTTGAAAGACCGGAAGTGGGCGTGTGCCCATCTGGGATCACATGGGGGCCGCCTTCCTGGTTTTTTTGGGGGCCACAGGTTGAGGGCATGGAAGCCCCACCCTGCAGGGGCCCGTGGTCACCGCCAGGAGGCGCCCCAATGCCTTGGGGACCTGTTGCCTCAGCACTTCCGCCACACTCTGGTTTCTTCTCACATCCTTAAGATTAATGATTCAGATTAGTTGGAAGCTCTAAAATGTCCTGTCATCAATGCCTTTTGCTGGTGTCGAATAAAGAATTAATTATTGCTTTGTGTTCAATACAGCTAGATTATATTTTGTATATTTTGATTACCTAAGGCCCTGTAATGGAATCAGTGGTTCTTGTAGATGGAAGGATGGATCCAGCTCAATCACATCCCTGTGTCTGTTAGGATGTCCATAAATGAAAAGATGCCATTGTGGTGTTGGTCTCACCTCATAACATTACATGTTTATCTCAGTTCCACTCTGTTCTTTCATCTCTTTGATTTGGGCTGGTTCAGTGATGGAGACAGAGACAGGACATGTAGGTTTGGCATTCAGACGCCGCTGCCTGACATAATCAGATTTTTAAATCCTGTTAAGCAAAGATTTTTCTCCCTTTTTATTTAACAATCAACATTGCAATCCCTCCTAGCACATATCCACACTTAACTCTAAACTGTGTAAATTGCATGTTACTATTGGGAATATGTATTTTGGGAAATGTACTTGGAAAAACAGATCTAGATACAAAGCAATTGTAAACCGTATTTAAAATCTTTTACGTAAGGAGGGCCTTCTCTGAGGGCTCTTGGATTGCTGGTTGAGAAAGTTCTGAACTGTTATTACCATTGTAAGGTGCTTTCTGAACAAGTCATTCAATTCATCAAAAGAGTTCTGCGGCACGAACTGTTCATGCAGTACAAAAGCAGCCAGTAAGTCAGGGCGCCACAATGCACATTTGGCCTTGATAGGCATCATATTGGAAGGCGGCAGAACACGTGTAATATGTCCTCAAGAGATTCCTTTAAAAACAAAGCAGCTAATGCCATATCTCTGAATCGCTGATACAGCCTTTGCTGCACTAATGAAAGGAAAATTCACAGGTTCAGCTTTACAATTTTATTCAGACCATATGCCAGTAAGAAAAAGAGTTGTAAGATAGAGACTATTGAAAATGTCCTTGCTGTACAATAAATATGCATAAGACTGCAGTGACCACTTCAGAAATATTGGGCCTGTCTCCTGATGACAAGCAGTGAAAAAAGCTAAGCACTGAGTTTCTACATTAGCATTTGAATAGAATAAAAAGGCATCTCTGACAAAAGAAATTGTATTCCTAAAATATGCATTTCTTTACACATAAATATACCAGATTAAAAAAAAATCCTATTCTGTAAGAAAGCAAAATGGTTACTATGAAAAAATGCATTTAAAGAATAGCTAAATATTTACTAAATGCTATAACATACTAAGAATCACATTTTCAATTTTTAGATAGCACAAATCAATGTTCTATTTCCACAGTCTTCTAGAAGAACACTCATTCGGATTTCATGGCCTAAATGACATAATGTGGATTAAGAGAGTGAAGAGTACGTAATCGCTTCATACTGCATGGGGGTGGCAATGATGGCTTACAGCTGTGGGAACATGGATTGGAATCCCAGCCCAGTCATTGTCTGTGTAGAGTTTGTATGGCCTCCCGGGTCCATATTGGTCTACTCTAATTAATTCAGTTTCCACCCACAACCTTTAGATGTGCAGGTTAAGTTAACTGGTGGTTCAGTGTAAGTAGGGGTGTGCACCCAGTACTGCTCGGGTTCTCCATTATCAGGTAATGGAATAAGTGAAATTAAAACACATACATCAATGGGTGCATCATTACTAATGTATCTATGGGGCTTATATCATCCCCACAGTACTTTACAACTTGTATACCATATATGATATACCTGGTGTGGGCCACTGCTCCATCCATGCATGGTTCAGTGCTGCTGGTTCTAGTAATGCTAAAACTGAATTAAGCACATGAATTGATATTTTCTATTATCTGTATCAACAAGCACACTACAAGCAAAAAGTGAGAATTTAATTTGAAATATATTCCCATATACAGTACAGGCCAAAAGTTTGGACACACCTCCTCATTCAATGTGTTTTCTTTATTTTCATGACCATTTACAGCACTCCATCACTCTCCTTCTTGGTCAAATAGCCCTTACACAGCCTGGAGGTGTGTTTGGGGTCATTGTCCTGTTGAAAAATAAATGATCGTCCAACTAACCTGACTTCTGCACAACACAACTGCTGGTCCCAACCCCATTGATAAAGCAAGAAATTCCACTAAATAACCCTGATAAGGCACACCTGTGAAGTGAAAACCATTTCAGGTGACTACCTGTTGAAGCTCATCGAGAGAATGCCAAGAGTGTGCAAAGCAGTAATCAGAGCAAAGGGTGGCTATTTTGAAGAAACTAGACTATAAAACATGTTTTCAGTTATTTCACCTTTTTTTGTTAAGTACATAACTCCACATGTGTTCATTCATAGTTTTGATGCCTTCAGTCATGAAAATAAAGAAAACACATTGAATGAGGAGGTGTGTCCAAACTTTTGGCCTGTACTGTACACACATCCAGCTATTAATATAGCCTGGGGATTAGCCACTGGTCTTTGAATCACAGGGTTGTCTGATACTCTGGTTTAACCTCCCACATCCCAGAGATGTTCATGTTAGGTTAACTGGAGGCTGAAAATTCTGCCCATGTCAGCATGAGTGTGGTCGTGTGTGTGAATGTGCTCCATAATGGACTGGTGCTCTCTCCGGGACTGGTTCATGTGCTGAACCCTATGGACAGGGTTAGACTGTGGCTATAGTGGACAAATAGCATTTCAACATGGATGGATGGATGGATTACTAAATGTTTAGTAAAGAAGAGTGAGCTCTCTTTCATACCTTTCTTTTGATCTTCTCTTCACATCTGGAAAACGCATCATGATGTGTTATTTATTGATGCCACTTTGACCATCAAGTCAATTGATAGCCTTATCTGCTATTAGGGAAATATCTTACAACAAATCATTACAGTAAGTAAAATAGGAAAAATAAAGAAGTAGTGTAAATGGATTTGAAAGTGGGAAAGAAGAAAACAAGTTACATTTAAACTGAGTCTCTAAGCCTATTCTAATTCTGAAAGTCTATAATTCCACGCATAACTTGCTTAACAGATAAAGACCTATATTTTTATTAAATGTCAATATTAAATTATTATTATTATAAATCAATTACAATTTTAGAAAAAGACACCAGCCTATTACATTGGTTCAAAAAGGGACTTATCTCCTACACACACACACCCTCACATATACACAACATGCTTCAGATTTAAAAATAGTGCTGTACAGTACTCCAGGGTTTTATTATTATTAAAAATATTCAATATTTTTTTAAAGCAGTGCCTAGTAGAACTGATAAGAGCCAAATGGTCTTTAAGGACTGGAGAAAGAATAATGTAAAATCCCCAATGAGTGAAAAGATAATGTTTTACCATCCCCCGTTTTGAAAGCACGGCCTGTATTTACTCTTTGCTGTGTATTAGGTGGATTAGCAGATACCCTACAGGCAGCTAAATCAATACAGATGGACCTAGACAGGATTCACAATTGGGCAGATATTCAGCAAATCAAGTGTAATGTAAATAAACATAAAATATTGCGTGTAGGGAGGCAAAATTACAAAGGTAATTTCAAACTGCTATAAAATATGACAAAGAGTTCTATTGAAGTGATCACAATTCACAACCAGACAGTATACAGAAATGACTAAAAAAGCAAATATTAGGCTGTTTTTAAAATGTCTGAGTGTACAGTAGGTCTAAGCTGTTTAGTGTGCCTCTCCAGTTGTATTCTGAGCTCCAGAGGAGCACTCCCTGACTTTTTCCAGGACTCTTAAGAGAGACTGAAGGAACAGGACCATTTGTAACTGTGAAGAAAAGAATAAAAAGTCAGATAGCAGTTGGTCATGATATAAATTTATTGTGGAGTGTGCTGTCTGTTTTATGTTCTTACTGATAAATTTATAGCCGTTAACACCAACACAAATTCCTAGCAGCTATGTTGCATGGCAATAAAATGTTATTCATTCCTTCATTCATTTAAATATATTTCAGCCAGGGCATCTTTAAATCTCAACTTGACATTCTTTCAGAAATGATAGGTAAACAGAAACTATAAAGAAATGGCAGAAAGCATGGAGATTCACTGGCTAGTGCTGGGTCCTCATGGGTCAAGAGGCATTCTCATGGTCTTTGTGGAGTTTGCATAGTCTCCATGTATTCATATGGATTTTCTTTCTATTACTGCACTTTTCTCACACAATTCAAAGATGTAGAAGGAACAGTAGTTGAAGTAGTACTAGCAGTATTGTCATGTGTTGAGAATACAGTGTAATTCTTACTTTCATGTCCAACCAACGCACAACAGATCACAAATCTCCAGAGGCTTAAACTTAATTTTATGGAATAACAATCACACATACTGTATATAGTGGGCAGAACAAATCCATACAGTTCAAAACCTGCACTGATTCCACATTTGCACAGAAAAGACCGCAGCTTTCTCCCCCATAGGGATTTATTTTCTGACCACGCCTGTACAGTACTTTATTCCACACCAGTCAGTACCAGGTACCCCCACTAGTCTTCTTATAAAAGTAAAATGGTAAAATAGGATCAGGCTTGTGGGAGATGGAGTCTGTCTTTGTATCTGCTTGCTAGTTTGACAGGTGAGTCTAAATTAGCCCTGTGTGATTTTATGCATACATGTGTGTGCCTTGTCATGGACTGCTTTAAAAACAATCTGGCCAGGGTAGGTTCTGAACAACCTTTTTAATAAAATAATTGGTAATGGAAAATAGGTAGGTGCATGGTGTCGGCTAGGGAACACACTGTCTACAAAAGAAATGTTGGGGCACCAACAGGGTCACCCCTTTTAATATTTAGTCCAAAAATAAAAAGAAACTTGAAGGCACATAGAATGGTAACAAAACACAAAAGCAATGCAAAATAAGACTCTTCCCAAAGTGTTTCCCACCACAGCCACAAGTATGTACAAGCACAACAGCACACAATTATTCTTCTTTCTCTCTTTGTCACTGCGTCCTCCGCTTCTCCCAGCAAGCTTCGTCCACTTTCCTCCAGACTCTGGCTCGTCCCTGTGAGGTAAGCATATCCTCTTATATTGGCCAACCCAGAAGTGCTATTGCTCTTCCACACACGTGGTCCGTAAGCACTTCCGGGTAAGGCGGAAACCCCACAGTCTTTGCAGCACCCCCTGGTGGCACCCACAGTACCCAACAGGGCTGAGGTAAAGAACTCTATGGGATGCCCTGTGATGAATGTAAGATAAGATATAAGATGCCCTATGGGAATCCGGGATACTGCTGCAACCCAGGGCAGATGCCATCTAGCATTCTGTGGGTTATTACTCTAAAAAAGCTTCCTTCACCCACTGTATATATATATCTATAGTTAGAGATCCTCAAAGGGAGAAAATGAGTCACATATCTTAAAATAGTTTTTTACTCCTAAGCTTTTAACAACCTACTAGGTGTCATCATCAGAAGAAAATTATTAGACATACAGGAATCAAAGGCAATATATAGCAAATGAGGGTGTGTGGAGGTTGTAAGGGGGTGGATTAATAAGGAGGGGTTTGGATGGTGTTGGCCATAAAGTCTTTTTTATTATTTAGATGTTCTTCTTTTTAAGCCTGCATCCAAATAATAAAAAATAATAAGACTTGGCAAAAGTGGATTTTTCAGTGGCTCTCTCTTGTAACTTGATTCTACATCCTACCTGAAATTGGGAGTCTATATACATTTACAAAAAATATTGAAAACTGTTTATGTGTTGATTTCATATAATCTGAAAGTTTTAATACAAATCGTTTTCTTCAGGTAATCCGGCAGAGCATATTTACAGGTTTAAATACATGATTGATGTAACAAAGCATTGTCTGCTGCAATTTGACACATGCACTTACTTACTGAGGTTTAATGATTCCAATTCAATTTCAGTTGTGCCAGGGTACAGATTGAGACTTAACATTGATAACCAAAATATTTACAATCTTCACAAGAAAGACCATAATAATCTAGTCCTAGCTGTTAAACCTCTAAAGAGAAGGGAATAAACCACACTGGAAATTTCTTGTTTGAATGGTAATAGATGTCAGGATTTGGTTGGGATGAATATCTGCTCCACATCAAAGTCTTCAAAGTGCCATGTTATTTGTGCCTCTTCTTAATCCTTGCTTACTAAGGCTAAAAAGATTCATCTCTTTTAATCTGTCTATACCTCCCCAATAACTCTAGCAGTTTAACTTTGTAAATTACTCCAGCATTGTTGTCTTTCATGGAATATGGAGACAGAAGCTATTTACAACACTGAAAATGTGGTCTCACCAGTCATGACTTGAGTCTGAAACATTAATCAGCACCCTATTTGCTTTTTTTAAAGACTTTCTAGTTGTAAATATTGATGTGTTCACTAATCTGTTTCAGACTGTGCACTTTTGGTTTTCAATTCCTGTATTGGGTATGTTTGTGTAAAAGTATCTTACAAGTAAATCCACACATCTATATATATAAAAGTCAAAGTGTGTATGTATGTATGTTCCAGCATCACTTCCAAACGGCTGGACCGATTTTCATGAAACTTGGTACACTTGTTCCTCATTGGTCAACTAAAAATACTGTAAGGTGAAATCAACCCTAACCCACCCCCTTCTGGGTAGGATGGGGGGGGGGGTGATCTTGTGGTCTTGTATGCATGTTATCATCCAGTTGGCACTCGGAATGACCACCAGAGGGTGAACTAGAGGTGCCTGCCAGCATTCTTTATGTTTGAGCACCACCGCACCCCTGCTGCTTTTGAAATTAAATAGAGTTGGCCGGTTCCGAGCGTCAACTGGATGATAAGATACATACAAGACTGCAAAACAAGCACATTAGTGAGTCTTTATCATTTTTTTAATTTATTTTTATTTTTAAAGTTCTTTATGTTTGAGCATCACCACACCCCTGCTGCTTTTTAAATTAAATAGACTTGGCCAGTTCTGAGCATCAACTGAATGATAACATACATACAAGACCGCAAGACAAGGGCATTAGTGAGTCTTTATTGTTTGTTAATTTATTTTTAAAGTTGTGTTTTTTTTTTATTATGTTTTTGTCAAACAATTACAAAAAACACTTTATTTTCCTCCCTGGCAACGCTGGGTATTTCAGCTAGTTTTGTATAAGAAAAGTCATTCAGTTTTGTCAAATCTGAACCTCCTTTTGTAATATATCATCAAGCTTATTTTTACAGTCTTACTATACTACCTAGTAACATTTTACATATACAAGTATTTGTGGTTCCCTGTGTGAAGAAATACTTTAACATCTGTGCAGTTTATCCTTAATTAGCTTCCATTGTTGCCCAAATGGTTTAGTTAAGCAGCTCAATTTAAATTAACAGCTAGAATCTACATTACTGACACACTTTATAGATTGATACTTTCTGGTCTTGTCTTCTCTTAGTCTTTATTGCTTAAAAGAGTAATCTTCTTTAATGTTTCCCTATAACATATATCCCATAGTCCAGGAATCAGTCTAGTAGCTCATCTTTGGGCTTTTTCCAAAGCTTTTGTTTATGTTTCATAAAATGGAAGCCAGCATTCCAGATGAGGCCTCACAAGTGTTTTATACAGCTTAAGAGCTGCCGCTTTTGTACTCCAGATAACATGCTATGTATCCCATCATTATATCAACTTTCTTAATTGTGCCTGTACTGTAAAGGCCCAGTTGGCACAGGAAAAAAATACATAAATGCAGCTGAAAGTTTGTTTGTGATTACTGTGGCAGGTAGGAGGAGAATAGCAAAAGTCTAATTAAACAGGAAACTGTATCGAAGACACACTCGTGTTATTATCTGCTTCTAAAGGGAATTTAAACTATACACAAAGCAATAACCAAAACCAATAGGAAATTGCCAAGTCCAAAATTTGAACACAAAAACTCAGTATTCCAAAGCTAAGATTTAAAACCAAGAACACAGAGAGATTAAAGATACAGAAGTACAAAGGGAAACAAAAAACATTGCATTCAATTTTAGTCAATGTCACAGAAAATGGCTAGTGACCAGGAGTTGACTTAAATAGACCGTTTGGGTAATAGAAGACCTAATGACTGCAGCTCTTGAGAGTAGCAGTTCAATCAGAAGCCCCTTAATGCAATCACAGGAAACCATCTAATATATAAAATCAAATGTACAATACAAATTATTTTTGTACCAGTAATGGCGCACTGCATGATAACGTGCAGTGAACACACTTGACCTGAGCATTCATAGTTTTCATCCTCTTTCTCTGTACATTTAGCATTCGTTTGCTTAAACGTTGATGCACTTGCTGCTTCCTGAGCAACTCTTCTTTTCTCCACCCTAGCAGCCCACTTATTCTCTTCCTTCGTCAGCATCTTATCACGTTAAAACTGATTAAGTCAGTGTTTGTGTTGCAATTGCTTATTTTGTTTTCGTTAAATTTTCTCTTAGCTGGCACTTAAGTCTTCAATCTGCCTCAAGAATGATTTAAAATATAAAGAGGTAGGGAAGTGACAGCGAAGGTGGTAGGGATGAGAACGGTGCCCCTATGCATGCACCACACAGCCACCCTGCTGGCCGCTGCCGAGAGTTGATTCTACAATAAAATAAAATAAAAAGAGAAATAACCTTGGAGGTCAATCATCACCCCGGAAGCGGATAGTAGAGGTCACATAGTATATGTGTACCAAATTTCAGGTCAATAGGTCAAATGGTTTACAAGCTACAGGTGCTTTAAAATCCTGGACAGACAAATGGACAACCACAGTAGCATATTATATATAAAGATAGCCCAAAATCACACAAGAAGTGCCGCAATAGACTTTAACAGGCCCTGCCTCTTGACAGCTTCCCAGCCTTGACTCTCTAAGAAGACAAGGAAAAACTCCCAAAAAAACCCTTGTAGGAAAAAAAATAGAAGAAATCTTGGGAAAGGCAGTTCAAAGAGAGACCCCTTTCCAGGTAGGTTGGGCGTGCAGTGGGTGTCAAAGAGAAGGGGGTCAATACAATACAGTACACAGAACAGAACACAAGTAATCCTCAATACAGTATAAAAATAATAATATTATAAGTACAGAGCAGAATTTAACAGTAGATGATATCACATAATATGATTTGAATTTGTTTAGAGTCCTGGAGACCTCAGCCATCAAGCTGCCTCCCCCATTTAGCCATTCCACAGCTGAAACAGCGCTGGACCAGCCAATTCAATGAAAGGACCCCTCTTTCCCACGATTCCTGCGATCCTCCATCAGGGATGACTTTACTTTAGGCAGGCAAACAACTTGGCAGGTGGGCTGTGGCACCAAGTGCCACATTTGAGTACCGAGAAGAGAAACAGAATAGATGTGGGTTAGTATCAAATTATAACTATCATGTTACTTATGTTTTAGTGCTAATGACTAACAACAGAGATGCAGTCTGTACAATTCAAGCAGCTCTAGTCAGGATATGCTAAACTGAAGTAGAGAGTCTTCAGCCGGGGTTTGAAAGCTGAGATCACAGGGGCATCTCTTATAGTAGCAGGCAGACTATTCCACAGTTCATAAACAGACTGGCATCTTGAGATCTTAATGTGCGCTCAGGTTTGTAAGTCATGATAAATTCAGACAAGTAAGCCGGACCTTGGCCATTTAAGGCTTTATATGTTAAATGGAGGATTTTGAAATCTGCCCTAAACTTAACCGGGAGCCAGTGTAAGGATTTAAGAACTGGAGTTATGTGTTCGTATTCTCTTGTTCTTGTAATAATTCTTGTAGCCGCATTTTGGATTAACTGGAGGCTGTAGAAAGAACAGTTTGAATATCCAGTGGACACCGCATTGCAGTAGTCAATCCTACTAGAAATAAATGCATGAATTAATTTCTCAGAATCCTGTTTATTTAGAAAGTGCCTTAATTTCCCAACATTTTTAAGATGGAAGAAACATGTTTTAGACAGCTTTGAAATGTGTGCTTTAAATGACATGCTCCTAAATTGTTGGCTGATTCAGTAAAATTAATGGTGATTCCAACTGAGTTAAATGATGACAAAATATTTTTGCAATCAACATTATTCCTTCCAATAATAACATCTTTGTTTTATCGAAAGTGTAAAGATAGGTAGATCTCTTCCACCCACTCCTTTAATTCACTAATACAACTAATTAAAGACAACAATGGAGAAACTTCATTTGATCTAAAGGAAAGGTATAACTGGATGTCACCTGCGTACGAGTGAAAATTAACATTATGTTTCCTAATGATAGATCCCAGTGGAAGCATGTAAGATTTTGCATAGATTCCCATTTGTTCAAGGGAAGAATATAAGCTGTTGTGAAAGAATAAACAGACATTATACAGGTTTGGGGCACCAAAGTGATCCCTGTATATTGTGATGGAAAAATAATTTGAAAAAAAAATTCTTCAGACGGTTCAACTTGTACTGTTCCAAGATTGCAGTTTAAGTAAGACACTCATGGGAAAAGGCAAGTTCAGTAGACCAGATACCGGAATTGACCGAAGGCCAGTCCACCAATCATTCTTTCTGCAGAGGGCAGTAGAAGAGAGGCATTAGATGACAGCGCCAACCACTGGTTCAGAGGGTAATTACTATCACATGAGCTCTGAGGTTGTCTCCCAATTGCATGTGTGTGACACTGAGTTTTGTTCCCCTTGGAGAACTTAATTAAATGAACACACCTGTGCTTTATTAGGTAAGTGCCCCTAGGAGGCATTCTTGGGACTTGGCAAAACCATGCAAAGTTGCTCCCCATGCTTGGTTTGGTGCCAGCATACTTGAATTTATTTAGAGACCGCACATGCACTTCATTAGATTTCAAGGAGTACTGCGCACAACTACTACTACTAAACAATAAGAGACAGAAGAAAAAAAATTATAATACATAGACTAGCAAAGGTAATTGTGTAAGGGAAAATTGCAAATCAGCAAGAAAAAATGTAAAGATGAGTGAAATATTGCTGTAAATCTAACATGTAGAAGAGTTATAATGTAGACACCTTAGAAAGCAATTTGCTCCTTAAATGTCCTAAAAACAAATATCTATATAGAATCAATAAGGAAAATGATAAAGTGACTATGCATAACTTGAGGAAAATGTCCAAAAGATGATATCAATCTATGCAAATTCTTAGAAGCCTATCTGGACACTTTCCTCCATTCTCAGTAAATTGCCATTGTAACATCACAAGCTGGTGCATGCGTTTTAAGGCCCTGCAGAATATACTCTTATGTACAAGGTCTGCAGCAAGTGTGAGCGAGTCACCCACTACTGTAACATCACAGCACAGTAGCCATGTTCAAAACGAGAGAGTAAAGAATTAAAACAGTGAACATGAGATTTCCATTGTGTAATTTTTTTTCTAATATTCTTACTCTGTAAATCTTTAATTTTACTTATATTAAACTACCCAAATCTTCAATCTGTATAAGGACATCTGTAATATTTTTGCTAACAGT
Source organism: Polypterus bichir lapradei (assembly GCA_026402145.1). NCBI lineage: Eukaryota > Metazoa > Chordata > Cladistia > Polypteriformes > Polypteridae > Polypterus > Polypterus bichir. The sequence continues at coordinate 56,238,949 of JANRMT010062792.1, forward strand.
ATTCTACCCATCAACCCCTTAGTTTAGTGTCATCTACAGATTAGTCAGCCATATTGTTACATTTTTTTTATCTAGACCATTGAAATAAGTTTAAAGGAACAGTAGAGGCTCTTCTTTAAATCTCACTAAATTTAGTAAGAAATCCATTCATCATTACCCATTTCATTTGCATTTTGAAGTACATTTTCCATTTATGTGCACATTTCACCTTTAATGCCAATTATTTGTACTTTGTTCACTAGCCTGTCAGGAGGTAAAATTTAAGAGCTTTTTGGAAATCAGGATAAATAATACCAAGCATACTCTGAAGCATTATTTGTTCCATCAAAACATATGCTCATTATTGCTAAAACATCTGTACTTAATGTCTTCAGTTTAGTCACGTCAATAATACTTATTTTCATTCATTTTCTTGCTATATAGATTAATATAACTGCTGTATAGTTAGTAGATGCAGCCTGATCACATTATAGATCAATGTTCATTAACTTCCAGTTGCTAATGAGAAATACCATCCAATAAATTCATATGAACATCTTTAAGTACCTTTTACCTTTTTAAGGAAATTATATCCTTTTCACCTTTTTAATTCCAAACTATGCCCAAAGCAGTGCTTGAAGTGGGCCAGTACTCACCATTACACAGTACCGATGCCTCCTCCAATTTCTACCAAGACTACCTTTCTTAGCATGCCAGTGAGTGCAAGTATGCTATAACCACAATGCTTGAAGCTTCATGCGACAGGGGCACCACCCCCAAAAAACTCTATTTGTTCATTATTTAATCAATGACTTGATTATTATTTTGAATTTTCTCTGGGGACAGTTATCCCAGCCTTAACCCCCCATTCAATGGTATGCTCGTGTACCGTCGCAATAAACAGAGTACCATAAGCGATTTGGTTCATCTTCAAGAACCATGCCAGTTCACTATAGGGGACACTCCTGCTTCATTCATACTGACTCATATTGTGACTAGAACAACAAGAGCTGGCAGTCAAGATCCTAGTTAGAGTAGGTCTTCACCAGGGATCTTCTTTAAGTCCTGACCTCTTTGATCTTGTTATGGATGCATTGAGTCAAGGGCTTAAAGATCAGTTCACTTGTGCATGCTCTTTGCTGATGATATTGTGTTGTGTAGCACCAGAAAAGAGGAAGTGGAGAGGAAGTTGAAAGAATGGAGAAAGGCTTTAGAAGATAGAAAACTGAAGATAAATAGGAAGAAGGCAGAATATATAAGATTTAAGTATGATCAGGATACAGAAGCCTGCAGGGAGAGCTACTGAAAAGAGTGGATACATTTAAATGTCATGGATGAATGGTAGCCTGAGATGGAAAAGGAGATGCAGAGTGCAGTGTGGACGGAACAATTGGAAGAAGTTATCAGGAGTATTGTGTTAATGAAGAATTAAGGGGAAGGTTGAAATTAAAGTTCTTAAGACAGTGGTAAGGCCAACAATGATGTATGGAGCTAAGATGTGGGCAGTAAAGGGAGTGCAGGAGAAGAAGTTAAATATGACAGAAATGAGAACATTGAGATGAATATGTGGAGTTACATAAAAAGGACAGAATAAGAAATGAGACAATCATTGAGATTGAGATATCTAAGAAAGTACAGGAAAGTAGGTTGAAGTGGTCTGGACATCTGAGGAGCAGAGAGAATGAATATGTGGGCAAAAGAGCGATGGGAGTGGAAGCACGGGGGAAGAGAAAGCGAGGGAGGCCACAGTGGATATGTATGAATAAAGTAAAAGAACATCTGAATGAAAGGGGCTTGACTGTCAAGGAGGTGCAGGACCAAGCTGTTTAAAGAAGGTAGATCAAGCACATCGGCATCACATAAAAATGGAAGAAGAAGAAGACAACTAGAGCTAACAGCTGACTTGTGGAATGAAGGATTAAAAATCGAGGACCAAGATAAAAACTTTCTGGACATTTGAGAAAGGACACACAGACAGTCACTCAGGTGTTCAGACATACTGTAGTTTCCTTATCATTATTACTCATTATTATTAACCTCTTAACCTTTTTTGTAAAGCAGATGGATTGATACAGAGATTTGTTGCTGATTAATATTCCAAACCCAGTGTCCTGCAGTTACTAAATTATTAATGTCACAAGATTTAGTTTAAACGCCAAAATATTTACAAATTGAATGCTTCTAACACAATCATCTAATTCAGCAATAAATTGTAGCACAACTTATTCATCGCTGCATTCATTATAATATAAAAGAACATACATACACACAGTATAGGAAATGTTTATTTTTTATGCACAAAGATAGCCCAGAATCACTATAAAACATTTAAAGTCTAAATTTTCTGTTCAATACTGAGTAATAGATATTAAGAAAGGGACTTGGGAGTTTATAATTTGACAAGCAACCTCTTTCAATTTTAAAGTGAAACTCGAATGATAACAGATTCAAGATTAAAAGATGAAAACTTAGTACTGTATTCTATTTATTTTTACACACTTATCTTTTGCCTTCTGCAAAATGAAAGGTTAAGTACATTTTGGATAACATTCCAGTGAGCCACCTATAAATCTAAAGATCCTGTGGGCCTTTGGCTAGAAGCATTTTAACAGTAAGAGGAGAAATGATAACACATACGTCACTTTAGTGGGTATTCCTGCTTTAAACTGCCATTATTACAAAATCTAGCAGCAGAAGTTTCTTTGTGGGTGTTTTGTACAACACAAAGACAAAATTACAGAATAAAAAATAAAGGTAATATCACAAGTTGTGAACTCCTGACTAGTGGTACCTAAATGTATTAATTTCTGGGCTGCAGTTTTCAGTAAACTAACCTTTCTTATCAATAAATACAGTATATAAAATTCAGTAAAACTACAGTACACAATCCTTTACAGCACATTCCAGCAATGTAAAATAAATAAAAACTCAGGTGATTTGACCCTTTTTATAGCAACAGTGGTATACCCCTTATCAATCATTTAATCAAATGTATGAAATTTTGCATTTGCCACCGCTACTAGATTGAACGAGAAATATTTTTTTGCACAGTGCATCTTAAAGATGCTAAACAACTATCCACTATCAAAGTAGTACTTGAAGTCAATTGCATTCCAAAACACTGGATACCGTGCATGTGATGTACTGTATATACCGATCAGAAACAACATTACAACCATCTGGCAAATTTTGTGTAAGTCCCCCTCATACTGCCAAAACAGTGGTTTCTGGCACTAAGACATTAGCATCAGATCCTGTTCTTGGTACTCAAATGTGGCAATTGGTGCCACGGCCCACCTGCCAAGTTGTTTGCCTGCCTATGGTAAAGTCACCCCGATGGAGGATCACAGGAATCATGGGAAAAAGGGGTCCTTTCATCGGATTGGCTGGCCGAGCAACGTTTCAGCCGTGGAATGGCCAAATGGGGAGGCAGCTTGATGGATGAGGTCACCAAGACTCTAAAAATATCCAAATCTTATTATGTGATATCATCTACAGTTAAATTCTGCTCCGTGCTTCTAAAATTTGTATTATGCTGTATTAAGGATTCGTTCTGTTCTGTGTACTGTATTGTATTGACCCCCTTCTTTTGACACCCATTGCATGCCCAACCTACCTGGAAAGGGGTCTCTCTTTGAACTGCCTTTCCCAAGGTTTCTTCCATTTTTCCCTACAAGGTTTTTTTTGGGAGTTTTTCCTTGTCTTCTTAGAGAGTCAAGGCTGGGGGGCTGTGAAGAGGCAGGGCCTGTTAAAGCCCATTGCGGCATTTCCTGTGTGATTTTGGGCTATACAAAAATAAACTGTATTGTATTGTATTGTATCCTTTAAATGCTGCAAGTTATGAGTTGGGGCCTCCATGAATTGAACTTGTTTTTCCAGTACATTCCACAGATGCTCAATCAGATTCAGATTTGGGGAATTTTGAGGCCAAGTAAACACTTTGTCATGTTCCTCCATTTCTGTGCATTTTTTTCCAGTATGGCAGGGAATACAGTTGCCATGAAGAGGAGAAGGTAGTCTGCAATGACCTTTAAGTAGGCGGTATATGTCAAAGTAACACCAGCATGAATTCCAGGATGGAAGGTTTCCCAGCAGAGCCCAGGGCATTACACTGTCCCTGCCGGTTTGCTTTCTTCCCATAGTGGATTCCGCTGCCATCTCTTCTCCAGGTAAATGACATGCACACACACCCAGCCATCAACATAATCTAAAAGAAAATGTGATTCATCAGACAAGGCCACCTTCTTCTATTTCTCCATGGTCCATTTCCGATGCTCACATTATAGGTACTTTTGGTGTTGGACAAGGTCAGCATGGGCACTTTGACTGTTCTACAGCTATGCAGTCCCATACAGCAAGTTGTGATGTACTGTGTGTTCTGACACCTTTCTCTCATCACTAGCATTGAGTTTTTCAGCAATTTGTTCTACAGTTGCTCTTTTTTGGGATCGGAACACATGGGCTAGTCTTTGCTCTTTACATACATCAATGAGGCCTTAAGTGCCCATGACCCTGTCACCATCTCACCAGTTGTCCATCCTTGGACCACTTTTGGTAAGTGCTAAGCACAGCATGCTGGGAACACCCCCCCCCCCCCCAGGACCTGGCATTGTGGAGATGCTCTGACCCAGTCATCTAGCTATCACAATTTGGCCCTTGATAAAGCCACTCAGATTCTTACACTTGCTCATTTTTCCTGCTTCCAGCACATCACCTTCAAGAACTGACTGTTCACTTGCTGCCTAATATATGCCACCCCTTGACAGGTGCCTCTGTAATGAGATAATCAATGTTAGTCACTTCTCCTGTCAGTGGTTTTCATGTTGTGGGCAATTGGTGTATGTCTCTCGGTCTTTTTAGAGTTTGTCAGGTCTGACAAGCTTCATGACCATGAATTACTGTGGTGAACAGCCTATTCTTGTCACAATTGTTCTGATGCTTTCTCTCGCTCAATCTCTAAATATTTATATCAATATACATATATTAGTGATGATTAAGGTTTACATTGCCAAGCCATTTTGTTTGTCTTTTGGAATGGATAATACAGTAGTCATGATAATACATATAGGAACAGAGAGATTTAAAAACTACTAATGGCATAGATATGGTGTGATAATTTTAAACTTGCAATTAAGTAAGTGCACAGGATCAAGTCAGAAATACAAACTATTCTGATTTCTTAAGAGACCTTGACAATGTAATCTGTTTAAATTACAGAATATAGCAGATGACAAAATTCAAAGGAAAGCAAAAAGATTACTATGCTTACAGACAAAAAACATAAATATAAAATAAATACATATCTAACTAATAAGGAAGGAGGAACCATTGTAGACATAGTAAGAAATGTTTATATTCATTACTGTTTTTTTTTACAAAAAAAGGTCATTAAAAAGGGTGGCATGGTGGCGCAGTGGTAGCGCTGCTGCCTCGCAATAAGAAGACCTGGGTTTGCTTCCTGGGTCCTCCCTGTGTGGAGTTTGCATGTTCTCCCCACATCTGCGTGGGTTTTCGACCACAGACATGTAGGTTAGGTGCATTGGCGATCTTAAATTGTCCCTAGTGTGTGCTTGGTGTGTGTGTGTGTGTGTGTGTATGCATGCCCTGTGGTGGACTGGCGCCCTGCTTGGGTTTTGTTTCCTGCCTTGCGCCCTGTGTTTGCTGGGATTGGCTCCAGCAGACCCCCGTGACCCTGTAGTTAGGATATAGCGGGTTGGATAATGGATGGATGGATGGAGGTCATTAAAAATGTATAATATTCTAATCAGTTGCACAAAGGTCAATGCTATTTTAAACAAAAAAGATATTAATAAGGGACAGTTTTTAAAGCAAAACTTTAATAGAGTATTGTTGAAAATACATATAATTCCTCAAACATACTCATTTTTTGTAAACAAAGCTAGGAACATAAGGTGAAGAAATAAACAGTTAATTTTTGATTTTTGTATTACTGATATTTATCAATTATTAACAATTCTTCTGTATATATTGTCACCATCAGTAATTTGTAGATATTAGGCTCCAAGGCCTCTGAAGAAATAAAATCTACAAATATAGGACATCACCGCCTCACTCCATAACATCAAACAGTGGAACAGTGGTTAGCATTGATCTTCTTCCCATAAGTTACTTAATAAAAGTTCTTACTTAACAAATCATTAATTGCATACTTATTAAAAGGATTTCTTTTCAAAAGTAACAAGCATACGTAATGAAAGTCACCACACAATCAAATGCAGACCTTACTTGTAATCTACACTGTTGTGGTTGCTTTTCTGTTTAAAGCTACAGAGTTAACTGTTAAATTCCCAGGCTGGTCACTGTCTACAATTTGTACATTGTCATTGTGTTTGTGTCATTTTTATTTCTGTGTACATTTCAGTTTCTTCCACATCTAAAGGAAGTGTACTTTCAGTCAGTTGGCAATTCTAAATTAGCTCTGTACCCGTGCACATACCCTTAGACAGACTGGTGTCCCATTCAGAGTTGCTTCCTGATTTATGGCCAAGGCCAGTAGGAGAAGCTCTGGTTTCCTTTAACAGTATTTGGAAAAGGAGTGAAGGATGCAAGGCACTGTATGACTGATCATTTTTCCTGCTAGATATTTTATCCAGTTTTCGAGGGCTCCTTCCATTTTTATTAAAGCTTTATCACCAGAAGAAAAAATGTTGCAAATGTCTATTTCTTTCTTATTAATAGAGTGAATCAAGAACTTGTTATCTAAGACATCATAGAATATCCTGCTTTTATCATATCCAGTACTAACAGTTTCTCCACCAAATCTACTACCTGGTTGGTCTTTGGAGCTGCAGACTAATTCACACTAGAACTTAAAAAAGTGTATGCCTCATAATAATAAAAGTCACAGGTACTGAATCACAAAAAGGGCAGAACTCTAACAAATGCAAGACTACACTCAGATTGCAAAAAAAAATAGATTCTGCGAAGATGTGAACAGAAGAATTTGTTTAGGAAGGAAGCCTTTATTGCCATTGTACCAGTACAACTGTAAATATTACAAGTGCATCAAACAACAACAAGCAAAAAATATAAAAGCACACATCCAATGACAAATAACTACCATACATAAATAAATAAGAGGCATGTAGTTATTATTCATTAAAGTAATCATCATACATACAGGGAAGAAAAATTGTAACAGTTGTATGAGTTCTTAAAATTTAAAATTCTGATGTCCCAAGGGTAAAAACTATCTACAAATCTATTTGTTCTACTTTTAATGCTCACTAGTGTGAACAGTGAATGGCCTGGATGGGAAGAGTCTTTAATAATTTTCCTGTCTCTGTGGAGGCATTGGGCACTGGAGATATCTTCCAGGGAGGGCAGAGAGCAGCCAATGATTTTCCTTGCCATGGATAGTACCCTCTGCAGACCTTTCCTGTCTGCTGATGTATAGCCAGCATACCATGTTGAAATGCAGCTGGCTAAAACACTCTCGATGGTTGAGCGGTAGAAGGTCAACATCAGCTTCCCCTTCATTACCACTTTCTGAAGAAGTCTCAGGAAATGCAGTCGTTGCTGGGACTTTTTGACCACCGCAAGAATATTTCTTGTCCAGGACTGGTCCTCAGAAATGTAAGTTCCCAGGAACTTAAAGGAGGTGACCCTCTTCACACCCCATTGATGTATAGAGGGGCTAGCTCTGCTCTGTGCCTCCTGAAGTCAATGACCATCTTTTTAGTTTTGTGGGTGTTGAGTGAGGGATTGTTCCTGGAGCATCACACTGACAGCTTCTGCACCTCGTCCCTGTATGCTGACTTAGCATCACCGGTTATGAGACCTGCCACTTTGGTGTCATCAGTGAACTTGATGATAGTGTTGCTGGAGTAATTATTATTAAAGGGTGATTTGCTATTAGGCAATACATGAAGAGCAAGGAATATTTTTATTTTTGGATGTGAAACAAGTAAAAGATCAAAAAAGGGTGCCATCTGAGATATTCTCCATCTACCATGGACTAGAATTAAGATGTTTGTTTCCAACTGGCTGTTACATGATGCTGGAGCATTATACGATTGACCTTGTAGGTATTGCAGGCTGCAGTTAGACCCACCTCTGCAGAATGAGAACTCTTCCTGGTCAGCAGCAGATTTGGTCACTTAGGTATAATGTCAGTTCTTTCCACTGGTTACAATAGATATCAGTACTCTATCAGCCATGTCCAGAAAGTAACCAGTCCAGATGAAGTACCAAAGAAAATAAAAATAAATTGTATATGATTACTAGCCAGAAGTACTGTACATATTTCTATTGCATTGCCATGGTTGAAAGACAAATGCTGGAACAAATTAAAAATGATATTCCAGAGAGTCTGGACCACTTCCAGTTTGCTAATCATAACCATTACACAGATGATACAATATGGATTTCACTTCTAACCTTTCTCTCAAACCTAGATAATAAATATTTCAATGTCAGAGTACTGTTATAGACCAAAGTTCAAGATTTAGTGGTGTGATTCCCTCAGGACTGAACTTTTGGTACATAGTAACACTCTTCCTAACTGGGAGCATTCCTTCCTTTACACTAAACTTTAATAAAAAAACATCCACAGGGTAGTGTAACCTGTGCTCTGGCACATTGTTGGAAGATATGCAGATGAAATTAAATATATTCATTAAAAAAGAAACTTCTCTTCTTCTAAGACAAGTTTAATAAAAACCTGTTTGAGACAGAAACCAGGCAGGAGGATCATTGTATCTTTAATTATCTCTTCAGCAAATGGTGAACAGGGAATATTGATCACAGCATTCTGTTACAGAATTATATATTTTTTTCACTATGTCCCTATTTTTTATTCTCTTACATATGACACTCAGACATTTGCCTTTTCACATCGACTTTGATGTCTGACCACTTCTTTTTTGAAATTCTTTTTTACTCATGCTTTAACCATTGAGTTTTAACAAGACATTGAATGGAAGGGGCTATTTATATTGATTTGCATATTCAAATATGTGAAATTCTGGAAGGAGTCAGGGTGAGGCTGTGGGCTCGTTCACGTGCATGTGAAAATTCACGTTGGTTGGGATTTATAAAGGGGAAGTGTGTGGAACTTTGCTTCTGGACAGTTTTATGCATCACAATTTTTTTGTGCATATGCACATTTCTGTTTTTGTCCGCTATGTTTAAGTGTGAATTCTACACATGGCATAGTACATGAGGCCCCTAGTATGTATATTACATCAACCATTCTCTTGGTACAATCTTGTCATTTATTTACAGTAGTTTTCCTCATGACATTTCCAAAACAAATGCTTATATATTTTAATATGCACTGCAAACCAAAATACTTAACATAAGAAACATAACTTAGAACATAAGAAATTTGACAAATGATAGGGGACCATTAAGCCCACCAAGCCCTTTAAAATGCCCCAATCTCTCATACAGATAATTCTTAAAGGTTGTCAAGGTTTCTGTGTCAAATACATGGCTCAATGGTTTGTTCCAGATTCCCACAACTCTTTGTGTAAAGAAGTTCTTTCTGTCTTCAGTCCTAAGTGCATTTCTCCTTAATTTCCACTGGTGTCCTTGTGTGCATGATTCATCTTCAAATTAAAGGAATTCTGCTGGATTAACTTTATTAAATGCCTTTGAGGATTTTGAAGACCTGGATTAGGTTCTCATGATGTCTCCTCTACTCAAGACTAAACAGGTTTAATTCTCTGAGTCTATCAGAGTAGGACATGTTCTTAAAATCCAGGGATGCACTTGGTTGTTCTCCTCTCACAGCTTCAAGTGCTGCTATGTCTTTTTTGTAGCGTGGTATCCAGAATTGCATACATTACTCCAGAAGCAGTCTCAATAGTGCATTTAGTCTAAGTGTAAAGTCCCTTGACTTGCATTTAAAAGTTTTTACTATGTAACCTAACATTTTATTTCCCTGTTTAATTGTTTCTGCACATTGCTTAGATGATGTAAATATGTCAATGTAAACTGCTAAATATTCTTCAAAGCTCACTTCCTGTAGGACAGTGTTTCCTGTCTTGTATTTATAATTGTATTGTATTTATAATTGACGTTACTTTTGTCTATATGTAGCACTTTGCATTGTACTACATTAAACTACATTGTTTTAAGTGTTTGACTTGAAATCTGTCCAAGTCTTTCTGTTTTGTTTTTTTTTTGCTGCATACTCAGTGACTTCCATTTCTCCAAGTATGCTATATTAACTATACAAAAATCTATGCCATTAACATAAATCAGCGAGCAATAATGATCCCAGGGTAGACCCCTGAGAGACTCTACTGGTGACCTCTCCCTATGTGAAACATTTTCCTCTTATCTATATGCTTTGTCTCCTGGTTAACCAACTTGAAATGCAGTTTTGCAGTTTACCCCTAATGCCTACAGCTTCAATTATTAAAAATAATCTTTGGTATGGGACTGTATCAAAGACTTTTTGAAAGTCTAAGTAAATTATCTTGCATTGTCGTCAGGACTGTCACATGTTGTTCTGCTTAGAACCGGAAAGCACTAAAGACAGTGGTTAAGGCAGCCCCGAATATTACTAGTATACAGCTCTTTTTTGTTCAGGAAGTATACAACACATGCTGCCGCAGAAAGATGTAAAGTATTATTAAAAACCTCAGCTGTCCTGCTCACTGTCACTTTTCTTCTGCACTCCTTCTATTGTTTGAAGATGGATTCAATATATATGTCAGTGAGAGTGTGATACAGTGGAGAAAAGGAGAAAAGGTCAATGTTAATTTGTCAAAAAATGCTATACACGAATCAGGGATAGATGGAATTGAAATGCAAATATATAATAGGAAAAGACAACAATAAAGGAGCACACCAAAAACAATGTTAAGAAGAAAAGTGAAAGTAATTAACATATGGATTAGCAAACAAATGGTCACAACCTTATGCAAACAGCTTGCTTAAATCATTTAGTAGATGTGCTCCAAACCGCCTATAGTGACAGATGAGTCACCGGGCCACAGGAAGTTGTGCCGATGGTCATGGTCAACACTAACACACTACAACTACCCACCTATAACAATAAAGATAGACAAATAGAAAATACAGAAAATACAGAAATGCAGTTATGTTTTAAATTGTCATTGAAAATAAAAATATTTAATTTATGAAAAGCAAATGAATGAAAAGTAATAAGAAAATGACTGGAATAAGAAATGTAGTAAAGGAAAATGTTTAATATAGAGAACAAATTGCATAATTTCTAGGATAAATGATTTAGTGTCTAAAAACACATTAAATGAACTATGTATCTGATTTCACTACTTTGAAGCTTGAGTATGTTTTACAAAGTTTAATTTGAGAGTGTCATGTTTCAGCCTCCATTTTCCCCTGGCCAGGGTTCACAGTTGTGTTTCATGTCTGTAATGTTTAATATTGTTTCTTTTCTTTATAATGTACCTTATCCTCTGTGTGTGTGTGTTAGTTAGGAAAAGGGCGTGGCCTAGATAATGTCACTTGTGTTTTATGAGTGGCTCCCCAAGCAGCAGGGCCACCTGCCAATCACTGCCAGGAACGGCCCCTCCACCCTATTTAAGGGAGGGCCTCCCATGGTTCCTGGCGGTTCATTGAACGTGCTAGGGAGTGGAGAATTTTGGGAGTTTCAGTGGTATTGCTATTGTTTTCTGGATTTTCAACCCTGTGCTTTGCTTTTCAGCTTTGTCTTTGGATATTGTTTTGTCAATGTGATTATTGTTTCATTTTTATCCTCTGCTCTGTTTTTGATGTTGCTTCTGGATTCTGTATTGGGACTTTGTTTGCTGTGTATTACCTTGCTTTTCAGGCAATTCCTTTGTGCTCTTTGGAGCTTTGGGGCTTACAGAGCTTTTTTGCTAAATAAACCATTTATTTTTATAAAGATTTGTTTAAGACCTTTGAGTATCTAGTCTGGATATCTGACAGTGTTTTCCTCCTCTAGTGGGCTACTTTGGAGAGTGTTTTTGGGTACCTATGCTTTGAGGACTCCCAGATCACAATAAAGAGGAAGTGATGAGCTGTATGGTGTGATCTTGTTCAAACTTTCCTTACGTTCCTATATTCCAAATACAAACAAGATGAAAACATCCAGGCAAAATCGTGTAAATGGATTAAAGAAGAAATTATTAAAAATAAAAGCTTTTAAATCCAGACTGGAAACTCACTATTTCAGTTTACCCTGAGTAGAGCTGCTCAGTAGCAGTGCATGCTGCATCTACATTGTTAGACACTAGTACTAAAATATACATAATAGATAGATAGATAGATAGATAGATAGATAGATAGATAGATAGATAGATAGATAGATAGAT
>JANRMT010062792.1:56251230-56269678 GCA_026402145.1 Polypterus bichir lapradei
GATAGATAGATAGATAGATAGATAGATAGATAGATAGATAGATAGATCTATAATAATAATAAACTTTTACTAACCCTCCCCTATTCAGTTTCTGTTCCCAGTAACCGCATGAGCACTTCGTACCACTGCTTTACTGCCAAGTTGTTTGCCTGCCATGGAAAAGTCATCTTAGATAAAGGAGTACTGGAATCTCGGGGTAGAAGGGTCCTTTCATCTGACTGGCTGATCCAGCAGTGACTCTGTAAAATGTCCAGTACATTCTGGCCATGGTTCTACAATTAGCTGATGGATAGATATTGTTGTTTTTCATGTATGTTAATTAATTTCTACTTTGTTTTTGATGTTTCCTTATATGTGAAAGTTCTGAGAGTTCTTGTGGCTGTACCCACACTTGGTGTGAAGTGCTTTGCAAGAAAAAAGCAGTTTGTACTATTGTGTTGAATTTCTGAGGAGGCAGCAATGTATTGGCCATTTGGCTCTATAAAGAGGATGACTTGTGTTTTGTTTTGTGTATTGTGTTTACCCCATTTTTGATACCCATTGCATGCCAAACCTACTTGGAAGGGGGTGCCTTTCTAAATTGCTTTTACCGAGATTTCTTCCATTGTTTTTTTTTCTCTACAAATTTTTTTGGGGAGTTTTTCCTTGTCTTCCTCCGGAGACAAAGCTGGGGAGGGCTGTCAAAATGCAAGGCCTGTTAAAGCTCATTGAGGCATTTCTTCTGTGATTTTGGGCAATACAAGAAAAAAATTGTTGTTGTTGTTGTAAAAGCATAAGAACAAAAAGATAACTATAAAGAAGTTAGAAATAAGCAAAAAAGTACAAACCAAGAGGAATACTAGAAACAGAAGTAGGCATCGAAATATCATCCAAAGGGTTAAGACACTGAAACCATCCCACATATTTTATTGTTGCCTAAAGAAATAAACTGGTTAGGAATGGGTGTTGAAATTGATATCAAACATGAATACATGGCATATCATACTGACTGTATCTTTGATTGATCTGTTTTCTCATTCACTGTAATGTAAAGTAAAATAAAAAAATAATATAATAAATATTCCCCCAAACATTATTGAAAATGAGCAGGGAAAACAAATCAATTAAATGAATATTTCACCGAAGGTTTTACCAATCCTTAAGATGCCACAGGCAGAAGTAAAAGTTCAGCGTTAAAAGAAAGCAGTTACATGTATTTAGTCACTATTAGCATTTAGGACTATGAAAGTATTTTGCCTAATATAATTTTAGCATTAACAGTGGAGAAAATAATAAAATAGATTATTTATAAACCATTAGAAAGTACATTCCAGCAGTTTTGTAGCGCACTTGATGATGGGAAGTTGGAAATGTGATTTTAGTCCACATGATAAGGAAATAAAATGGATCAGTGTTATTTTAAACCCTAAAATGTATCCCTGTCTCTATCTCAAACAATGGAGACTTCTGTGAGAAATAATCTAGAAGACTACTTGGATTAACACAATATTCTAAATTGTAATAGTAATGGGTTTAGAAGCAAAAGGGTCTATTAAATTTTGGAGTAGTGGATAAAAACAAATCATGTGTTATAGTTTACTTATTCCTTTAAAAAGCTTTTCCTATGGTTCCACACTGAAGATACATTTAAAATCCATCAATGTCAGGGGTATCTTAGAAAAGTGGGTTTAAAGTTTAAAGTTTAAAGCAGGAGGCAAAGAGTACAGAAAAAAGGAGGCCAGTTTGTTTATATGAGTGAAAAAGATTCATATCTAGTGAGTATGTTAATGAAATTTACAGGTAACACCAATGATGTGGGAACAGCAAATACTGAGGTGTCAGAACAAACAAAGTTCTGAAAGAACTGGACAAACTTGGAAAATGACCAAGTAATTTGCTAATGTTGTTTAGTGCTTTAGTGTAGTCCTCCGGATTTTTTTTTACTCGTGCTGACCACCAGGGAAAAAAGGGGGGCGGCTTGACAAACATTTACTCGAGCCGGTTAAAATGTAAAGATGTTAGTTTTGGTAAATTTAAGTCCTTTGAGTATCTCGCCGTTGTTATTCATGGAGATTCTCACGTTCTAGTATTATCTGTGTATAGGCCTCCTAAATATAACGTGTCTTTCTTTGAAGAATTCTCTGACTTAATGTCAATTTTAATCACAAACTATGACACACTCTTAATAGTCGGCAACTTTAACTTTCATATCGACAATCAGTGTGACCAAAAAGTAAAAGAATTCATGAACCTCCTGGACTCTTGATTTGAAACAGCTCGTTAATCAGCCTACACATAAAGCAGGTCATACATTAGACTTAGTGATTGCTAAAGGGCTTAAAGTTGATTTAAAGCAGGTCATTGATATTGGTCTATCAGACCATTTCCTTCTACTATTTAATATAGAAATAATGATAGAAAACATTCATGAGAAGCATATTGTTAAAAAACGCTTCTTTGACTCATCAGCAGCTTTAAAACTTACAAACATTCTAAGCAATCAGTCCGTTTATAGTGTCAACTATAATAGCGAGGATAATGTAAATAGTAAGGTGGAAAAATTTAATACTAAAGTGAGAGCTGCTGTTGACATAGTTGCACCTGAAAAGACAGTTAAAAAATCTTCTAGTATTGTTATTCCATGGAAGACCCAAAGAGTGTCTGATTTAAGAAGAACATGTCGTAGAGCTGAGCGTAAATGGAGGAAAACTAAACTAACTATCCATTATGAGATATTGAAGGCTAAAATAACGGAATACAATAACACAGTCTGCCTTGAGAGGCGCTGCTATTTCTCTAAGATTATAAATAACAATGCTAGTAATCCCAGAGTCTTATTTTCTACAATTGATCGTCTGTTAAATCCAGGTAACACAAAGGAATGCCCTCAAAATACTTCCAGTGAAACCTGTGAGAACATTGCTTTATTTTTCAATCAAAAAATTAATGATATTAAAGATAATATAGTATATCTCCCCAACACTGCAGAACCCCCAAAGCCCCAGTACTCCATTATAAACAAATTAAATGCTTTCAACAGGATAGATTTACCTGAATTACATAGTATAATCTCTCAACTGAAACCCTCCACCTGCGTCCTTGACCCAATACCAACAAGGTTTTTCAAAGAAATATCAGGCGTGCTAATTGACAATATTCTTGACATAGTAAATTCGTCATTAGATACGGGGGTCTTCCCAGACTGTCTTAAGACTGCTGTAGTTAAACCCCTGCTCAAGAAAAATAATCTTGACCCCTCTGCCTTTGAAAATTTTAGACCCATCTCTAACCTGCCCTTCTTAAGTAAAATTCTAGAGAAGGCAGTCATTATGCAGTTAAATGACCACCTTAATAAACATGCTATTCTTGATAAATTTCAGTCAGGCTTCAGAACAAATCACAGCACAGAAACTGCACTCGTTAAAGTAGTAAATGACTTGCGGGTAAATGCAGACAGAGGCCATTTATCTGTTCTCATCCTCTTAGATCTCAGTGCCGCTTTTGACACCATTGATCACAATATTCTTAGAAATCGCCTTAGTCAATGGGTGGGCCTCTCTGGCAGTGTCTTAAATTGGTTTGAATCCTACCTGGCAGGGAGAGAATTCTTTGTTAGTTGTGGTAATCCCATCTCAAAGACACATGATATCCGATATGGTGTTCCACAAGGCTCTATCCTGGGTCCGCTGCTCTTCTCAATCTATATGCTTCCGTTAGGTCAGATTATCTCAGGTTACAACGTGAGCTACCACAGCTATGCTGATGACACACAGCTGTACTTATCAATAGCACCTGATGACACCGACTCTTTCGATACACTAACACAATGTCTTACTGGTATTTCTGAATGGATGAATAGTAATTTTCTCAAACTAAATAAAGAGAAAACTGAAATTTTAGTAATTGGCAATAATGGATTCAATGAGGTTATCAGAAATAAACCTGATGCATTAGGATTAAAAGTTAAGAGGAAAAAAAAAACTTAGGAGTAACTGTTGACTGTAACCTGAATTTTAAATCGCATATTCATCAGACCACTAGGACAGCATTTTTTCACTTAAGAAACACAGCAAAAGTTAGACCTCTTATATCATTGAAAGATGCTGAGAAATTAATGCACGCTTTTGTTTTTAGTAGACTAGATTACTGTAACGCACTCCTCTCAGGACTACCCAAAAAAGACATGAATCAATTGCAACGAGTGCAGAATGCAGCTGCTAGAATCCTAACTAGGAAAAGAAAATCCGAGCACATCTCTCCAGTTTTGATGTCACTACACTGGTTACCTGTGTCATTCAGGATTGACTTTAAAATTCTGCTTATGGTTTATAAAGCCTTAAATAATCTCGCTCCATCTTATATATCGGAATGTCTGACACCCTATATTCCAAATCGTAACCTTAGATCCTCAAATGAGTGTCTCCTTAGAATTCCAAATGCTAAACTTAAAAGAAGTGGTGAGGCGGCCTTCTGCTGTTATGCACCTAAAATCTGGAATAGCCTGCCGATAGGAATTCGCCAGGCAAATACAGTAGAGCACTTTAAAACACTGCTGAAAACACATTACTTTAACATGGCTTTTTTATAACTTCTTTTTAACTTAATACTGATACTCTGTATGTTCAATTTATCATAATAACTATTCATAGTGGCTCTAAAATCCGTACTGACCCCAACTCTCTCTTCTGTTTCTTTTTCCGGTTTCCTTGTGGTGGTGGCCTGCGCCACCACAACCTACTCAAAGCATCATGATGCTCCAACATTGATGGACTGAAAGCCAGAAGTCTACGTGACCATCATCATCAAGTCCTTCCATGAGAACCCTAAATACAAAGAGGACTGTTTGATTTATGTTAGGTAGATTGCCCAGAGGGGACTGGGCGGTCTCTTGGTCTGCAATCCCTGCAGATTTTATTTTTTTTTCTCCAGCTGTCTGGAGTTTTTTTTTTTTTTTGTTTTTTCTGTCCACCCTGGCCATCGGACCTTACTTATTCTATGTTAATGAATGTTGACTTATTTTTATTTTTTATTGTGTCTTCTATTTTTCTATTTCTTCATTTTGTAAAGCACTTTGAGCTACATTTTTTTGTATGAAAATGTGCTATATAAATAAATGTTGTTCTTGTTGTTGTTGTTGTAGTGTACAGAACTACATGCAAACAAAATGAACATTAAAGATAAATACAAGATGGTGATGTTGACCCACAAGTAACAGATATGAAAGCATATAATATAAATAAACTTTATAATGCATCAATGAGACCTCATCTAACGGACTGTGTCACTCCTGGGTCAAAGAATTGCACAGAAAACACAGGAGATTGTAGAGACAGAAACTTTATTTAAACACTTCAAACAAACATGTCTCTTTCAGAAGTAAAACGAGCTCAGTATGCAGTTAGTTCTCGATTAAAGAATAGACATCATAGGGGAGCACAACGGGAGCGGGACCCCCAACAGGAACAGAGGATGACCGGGGAAGGAGAGAGAGAAAACAAAGTAATCAGCCAAAACCAAGAACGACAGGTGCTGTTCAGGCTTTTAAGTATGAAGATTACCGTGCGGAAAGCATATCACGCAACAGAGCAGCCACAAGTAAGCCCAGCAAGTAAAGGAGCAATGTGAAGGTAGTCTGTCAGCGTTTTTAGGAGGGGTTTTCCGAGGAACGTACATATACTCTAGAGGTGAGATCAGTCCCCCAGCTCACAATAGTTTGTCAGTAGCTGGCCTTGTTTCTACTCTCTGTCTGTCTTTGGCCTGCTATTTACCTTTGGTACATCTTATTCATTGCTTTTGCTATGCACCTTTAATTTTAATTAGAAGTCACATGATGGAAGGAGTCGATGAAGTAAAATAGAAGAGCTTAAATGAAGGGGTTTCTCTAGAATTCTGCACCACTGTGCCACTGTAGAAACCTTTTGAGCCTGTCTAGTACTTTTCAATCATCTGACTTGTATTTTTAAAATTGCCCATTGAGTATGCCCTTTGACCTTTTTTTGGAACATTTTTGCGTATTTGTTTTGCCTGAAATATTTTCTACCTGTTTGTGACCACTCATAGGTTACAGACTTTAATAATAGCCAATCATTATTTTTAATTAATGGACTGGCAAAGACAAAAAGAAAGAAACGGGGTCAGCAAATGAGAGAGCAAACTTGTGGTCATAACCAGTGTAGGGCAAAGCCAAAAATAACAAATAGTTAAGGGCCAAAACATTCAAAGGTCATGAAAAGTCTTAACTCCCTATTCTTGCAGAATACAATAACACAGGCCAGGTTTTCTTAATCTGTTAGTGTCTAACATTACTAATACAAAGGGTAATATGATTCTGTAGTTCTCGGAAAACATTTTCAAACTGATTTTCAGTAATACCAGCAATCACATCAGTTATCCTAGCTTGCAAGTCTTCTAAAGATCAAGGTTTGGTTGAATAAACATTAGTTTCCACATGTCCCCATAAAAAGAAATCCATTAGAGTCAAATCTGACGAACATGGAGGCCAAGAAAATGGTCCACCTTTTCCAATCCATTTGTTTGGGAATTTCTCATCTAGAAACTGTCTAACATGCAAAGCAAAGTGACAAGGAGCACCATTTTGTTGAAACACTGTGTTCTCTATCAGTCCTAATTGTTCAAGTTGAGGAATAAAATAATTTTTCAGCATTTCTAAATATCTGTCACCATTAACAACACGCCCTTCAAAAAAGAATGGTCCTATGACTCGATTTTTTTCCCAAAGCACACCACACATTAACTTTGGGAGAATCTCTTTCATGTTCAACAGACTCATGTGGATTTTCAGTTCCCCAAATAAAACTTCTAAAGACAAAAAAAAAAAAATTAAATACATCAAGCTTTCTAATCCTTTTTGCAAATTCTTTTTTTACATACAGTATACTTACAAAGTTACAACTATTTTAAATTGCACACTTTATGGACACCCTGTATTGGCACATGCTGTCTGCCGTAGTTGACGGAGCACCACCTTAATTATTGTCCTCACAAGATTGAAAAAGCCAATTTTATGTCCTAAAATGAGGGTCACCTCTGAAGGCATAGACAGTGATCAGGTCACAACACTACAAAAATGATAGCAGCTCTACAAGCTGTGCATATAAAGTGTGTCCTTGGATTGACTAAAGAGACAAATCTATTTTATCATGAACAAACAAGTTTACATGGTGACTTAATTCGCATAATCTTCCAGTTCTTTGATAAAGATGATCCACAAGAATTCTTTCTGTTAAAGTCTGGCATTTGTCCACTTAATGTTATTTCTCCATAATCATGGTTTATGCTAATTTGCCACATAAAATTGTGTTCTGAAGTAAAGCATTTTTTTAAAAATGTAAAAAAAGACCTTAAAAGATCTTATTCTTACATTTTGAAGTGGAGATAATGGGGCTCCTGTCCCAAAAAAATCTTAATTCCCACCAAATACATCCATTTTTCAAGCCAAAAGTGTTTTGTGTATTGACACACATCTTCTGGCTGCACAAATACTGCAAAACAGTATATCCACTTTGTTTTAGGAAGGAAAAAAGTAAAAAGCAAAAACATGTTTGTGAGATTGACCCATTTTTAAAGGAGACTGCTTCTCACCTTCTTCTATAGCATCCTTTCAGCCCAGGGGCATGGACTTACTTCAAAAAGTCATCTCCAAGTACTGTTACAATTGACGTTATAGAATGATGATATCCACAAGCGACTTGCTGTCTTCAGTAATCACTGAAAAAAATGTCACATTAACAATCACTCAGCATTGCTATAGAATTCGATAATTGGCTTCTGGCTCTTTTTCAGTGTGGTTAGGCTCTATCACGTAATCTGCTTTCTTCATTTTGTATTTTTGTTATCATGTGTCCATTGTGTCGATTGGCATTGTGAACTTACCCTTGACGTGCAGGATGCTTGGCTCTTTCAAAAATATGCAGCATTTTATAAAAAAATGCAATGCATTGTAATCAGTTCACTTCAGATGCATTGTTATGTGTAACAAAGTCCAGTGAAGCTCTTATGTGTACCCTTCACCAAAATGCACCATGCTGCCCGTCTCGCTCTGTAAGTTATGTAAATAACAGCACAGAAGGTAATAGGCAAACAATGTAGATGCTGTTTAGAAAAAAAAATCATCATATGATTTGAATGTGTATCTGTTGTTATCTGATTCAGTACATGTGCCAGTATTACCTCTAAAAAAATGTGATTTGATTTGAGAGTGCATGTCTGACCAGAGCTTGCAGATGTTGTGAATCACAGCAGATGTGTATTCAAATCAGATGATTTCAGGGCATGTTGACTACTTGGCCCATATCTTAGACACTCTGCTGACTTTTTTGCAATGGCTCACTTATTCCAAGCCATGGCAGAATAATAACCCTTACAGAAATGGAACTGCAGAGAAACAAATTACAATAATAAGCAACCTTAGAGCCTGGAAAAAATTGGAAAACTCCACCTGTGTCGGCCATTGTGAGGAGACAAACAAACAGGAAACATATTCTTACCTCAAGAACATAGTACCTAGAATCTGTGATAAAATGTATGACTTCCAGTTTTATTTTGTACACCTCCAAAAAACAGAATGCACCTTTTCTGAAATCAAAACCTTTGCTGCTTCAAAGTAAACGTATTCCATAAGTTTTAGGCTTTTGTTTTCACATTTTTGACACTGGTCCCATTCACTTAATTTTAAAGCACAAGAACAGGCTATTTATTTTTTTAATTTATAAAAAATGCATCACTTCAGAACACAGTTTTAGGTGGTGTAGTGTGCAGCCAGGGATGCTTCCATGCTGGAAGGACAAGGGGAGCAAACATGGCCAGAGTGTTACCTTCCCCGGGACACTAGATGGCTGCCCCATGTGTTGGGAGTTGGAGTTTGGTGCAGCCCTGTTGGGATCCATGGGCACCACCAGGGGTTGCTACAGCAGGATCTGCTGAGTCCTTTAAGGCAGTGCTACCGCCACACCACGGAAACTAGGTCATCAAGCACCTGGAACACTTCAGGGTGCAGTATAAAAGGAGCCAGCAAGCACTACTCGGGGAGCCAGAGTCAGGAGGAGGAAGATGAAGCTTGACTGGAGGAATGGAGGAGAACGAAATGAAAGAGAGAAGGAAAATAATTGTTTTGTTTTGTGTTGTGATGGGGCTGTGCTATACTTGTGGGAAATGGGAGAAGGCGTTTCCCACAAGGTAAAAAATAAAAAATAAAAATTGTGTGTGCCTTGAACTTGTGTCCCATGCCTGTCTGTGTCGGGTTGAGATGGCGGTGCTAGCCAGGTGGTCCACAGTGGTAACTTAATATATACTACGATTGTGAAGAAATTTAAAAAATACTAAATTTATCTTGTAAAAAGAGAAACATGTACTCATGGGCACCAGTGGGAAATGCATTCAGGATAGAAACCAGTAGGAAGGTCTTTATGTGACAGAGGGTAGCGAAAATCTGAAAGTAACAAGTTCTATAAATCAGTTGAAGGGCCAGAGATATCGGAGTAATTCAGCTAACCAAACAAGTTTAATGCCTAAAGGTTTTTCTATCTTTAGTAAATTGTTTCATTTTCTTACAAAATAACATGTCAAGAAATTTAGCATTATTTATTTTGAGTTGCTTCTTTTACCCAAGTGCTATATCCCATGAAATAGACAGAACTTTCCATACTGTAGGGGCACTCTGTCTCTGGGATATGAAGTTAGTTCCTGGCAGTTCAACTGCATCACTCTCTGTAGAGGAAAAAATCAGACATTTTAGCCTACTAAGCTAAAAGATGCCTTTGTTACTCTAATGGAGTATTTAAGGTTAAATGGCAAGGAGTGGCACATTTCATTCACTTTTGTAAGAAGCCAACATGAGATGGGTTACATTATCTCACAATAAGTTGTGCCAAAAGTGGAAAGAAGAAAGTGTCAGTCTAGATCAATTCACTTATATAATAAACTCAAAGTTCAAGAAGTGAAATCTGGTCCATACTATAATGTCACACTCATTATGTAGCAGAAAAAAATGCTAAAAAATACAGAACTGAAAGAGATCCTCGTTAGACTGTGACAGACTACAACTACTGTACAATTAATGATGTAACTTTTTTTTAGTCAATCCATTTGGCAGCACATCTATGTGTACATGTATGCAAGCGAAAGCAGAGAAACTTATTGTTATTGTTGTCTCTTATCAGATTTGCACTTCCTGAGATTTTAAGTAAAAATGCCTTTAACAGAATTGCAGTCTGAGTTGGCCGAAACTGAGCAAGCCCTGAGATAGCATTCAGCTGTGAATTCAGGACGGGTATGGCTTCTCCCTCCTCCTCCTCCTCCTCAAACTGTAGTTCCAGCACCACGCATTTCTATGCTGCTTCAACGTTCAGAACATTAGTGTGCAGCGAGGTGTCCCTCTCTATAATAGGAGGAGACCATAACAAATATTTCTTTCATGCTTACACTTGATTACAATTGCCTCTGCACATTTTCATTAATCTGGGGAGTGAGCTGTGCCTGAATTTCCCTTATCTGAATTTTTCAGTGATCATGAACATCTGCACTCGTCTTGGCCTTTTTCCAAATTTTATGTAAACAGCTAGCATGTTACATCACCAGAGATGAATGTAAACCCACCCAGGATCTGCTTTAGTTTAGAGAATGTACTCAAAATAGTAAGGGTCATCTTGTTGGTGATATTTTATTAAAGTAAAATTAACCAACCCAGGAGGGCTTCAGGCTATCAATATGCAGATGTTCAAGAGCATAGTTTTACTGTTTTATACAAAGTTTATTTGTTGCATCCCCTCATTTTTAAGAATTCCATCCTAGCTTACCTCTCGTCAGACCCCCACTCTTAGGTATCTCCCATTTATATTTGTGTGGGTTTCATCACCTACCCCATTAGTGAATAATGTGGCTCAGATATTAATAGAAAAGAAAGTAATACATTTAAGATTTTGGAACTGTAAAAACTAACAAAAGATTGGAAATTACTTATTAAAACAAGATGTGTACTCTTTCTTCCATTTGCTGTTGGAGGTCCATATTGTGTGAAGGGTATTTGAGATTTTGTAGGAATAAAAGTGTAAACATATTGTGAGGGAACCGAAAACCAGGAAAAGATTTCTTGCATTTGAATGGAATTATGAAAATAAGTTTAACAGAATTCAATTTATTAAGCACAAGAGAAGTGGGGCAACAATTGGTTAAATCACATCTTTCTTATTATGGAAATGGAGAAAAATCTCTTAAGGTATTAGTTAGAAAGTATGGAATGATATTGGAGAAATCATTAATGCTGTCAGGAACTAAGAGAGATACAGCATCATGTTTCAGGACTATTACAATAGCAGACCAAATGTAATTATTCAATTAAAATAAATATATATGAATATACCCACAACTCCATGTGTAAATGAGCCTTTAATAATCTAAAATCATAGATGCTATCAGATCTCTGCAATGCAGAAAAGCCACAGGCCCAGGCAGCTATCCAGCTTTTCTGCAGCAAGAGTTCACCATCTGAGGGTCTTACTCAGAGAAAACATGGCTTTATAGTATACACAGTAAGCTAGACAGTTATTCTGGCATTATCTGTGCTACCCAACTAATCAACATAGACCTCAGCTTTAAGGTTTGCAGTGCACCATCTGTTAGAATGTATTTTGTAATGCATGTAGTAATAAAATGCATTAATACAAATGTTTGTGATGCACCATCTGTTGGAATGACAAATGCAATGCATTGTATTACTTAAAATGTTTGCGATGTAGGCAGAGTGGTGGTCTGCCATTATATCGGAGGTTGCTGGTATAAATTCTGTTGCTGTCAGAAGGGATCCTACTCTGCCCTTAACGTGAAAATTGCTCCTGAGGTGCCGTACAATCACTGACCCTACTCTCTCACAAATATGTCTTGCAAAAAGACAATTGAACATCAAGGATTAACAATGTATATCAAATCTTTTGGAATAACAGAGAAATAGCAATTGGATGGACACATAGACTGACACACAGACATTTATCTTTCTATGAATGTGGGTGTTACACTTTAGAGCTTTGCAGTAACTTAACAGAATTTTGACATTGCCAGCGAAACGGGTATGAGCAGGATGAGGTGTAAAATTGCCACCTAATTTGAGCCAGACAAAGAGTTTAGCATTAACAATGCTGTAAATTACTAGATTTGAGCATACAAAATTCAATAAAAAGAGCCTTGTAACTCAAATCAGAAGTGACAACGTGCTTAAAAACTGCTTCTGCCTCTTAGTAGAACTGCAGTCCTTTACAAGTGACGGAATGAACAATTTGCTTAGATGGCAAATTTAGAGCTCAGGGGTGATACTAAAAATCCACTTTCCTACATGGACAGCTTTTTGGCAGGGTTTACATTCAACAAAAAAAAAAACACAAGCCAAGAGTCCTACAAAATCAGTTCTGGCTTGCTAGAGTTCAGGTGGCGAAAGGAAAGCTAGCAGACATCCAAGCACTGATGAGCTTAACGCAGCCACTCAATATGTTCAAAGCTGACAAGTATCCAGGAATGATTTCCATGTAGGGCTGGGTGTGATCCATATATGCATGACACATGAGGTCTTGTTGGCAGATCACAGTGGCAGAAAGCATTTTGTACATGCCCAAAATAAAATGGGCAAGGGACCTTGAAAAGTCAGGCTGTTACAAATGTGCTAGGAAAGGTAGGAAAACATAATTTATCAAAATTCTTCAGTCATTTGAGAGGAGTGTTACGGCCTTTGGCATTAAAAGCAGTAGTCAGATAAATGAGAGCAAACTCAGAGGACAGTCTGCATCAACATTCAGGAGAAGATCATTAAGATGAATAAAAGCAATTTTAACACTGGGGTGAGATCATAATCTAGCCCTCCAATTTTCTGAACGAACTAAATTTTAAGGTCATAGGGGACTGAAGCTTTTCTCAGCAGTGCTTCTTGAAATAATCAGCCCTGAATGAAATTTCAATCCATGTACCCAAATGTAGTCACCAATTAAACCTAATGTGCATGTCTTCGGAGAACAAGCAAACTCAACACAGAGAGTGATAACACTTGGATTTAGACCACTAAAGACATAATGCAGGTTGCAAAGACTTAGACATCTAAGTTATTAGTTAGACGTTAAACAATCTGAGAGGAAACAACTGCTGTACCATTTTTTTAATTTTGTTTATTGTATTCAGGACATGTGGATTTGAAATTTTGTGAACATTGTAGATAAGGATCAGTGTTTTCAATACGGCAAGATCTCTTGCTAGCTTCTTATGAGGAACGATGTCGCACTACGTTAGAGTATATGTGGTGAAGAAAGGCAAAATCAGCACATGTTATGAATGAAATTAAAAGTGTACACTCAGGCACATTTGGGGACTTAGTTAACTGATTTGAAACTTGGAGTGTTTTAATTTTTTTACTTACTTCATTAAAGATTCACTTATCTTGTTTTTTGGTGTGTTCGCATATAATGCACACAGCACCTATTGAAATAGCCAAGTCTGTGTTTTTTTTTTATATACAAAAATGTGCCACCACAGAAAGACGGTTGGGAAACCCTGCTCTATGTACACCATGGCTCCTGGCACACGAAAAAAGATCTCCGCAGCTGACACCATAAATTACTTGGATGGTTATGTGGCCTTCTTTGCATAAATTAGTGAAGACACTGCAAACTGGAATAATGGGGAGGGATAATCTTTACACTTCTATTTCACAGAAATTTGTCATATTAGGGCAGTCAATACTGTAAGCTACCTAGCAGTCCAGCAAGTTAAATACACAGGTACTAGAGACTTATTTTGGTTTTAGTGCTACTCAAAGATAACTTATTTTAGCATTTATGTGATATAACATTGATTTGTGCTTCTTCCAGATAAACGAATTGAAAAAAAAAAAATAGAGCGTACCTTTTATCATTGCAACATTTCTCTAGAATTGTACCAGAAATGCCATAACCACCCCACCACCACATATTTCAGTATGTATAAAAGAAGAAAACGAACACCAGTGCTACGTGTTGACATATGGTGAATCATTGTGAACCACGTAATATGAAATTTTAAACCTTAAAATAACATTTTTTTTTTATAAAATTTTTAAAAATAGTATATAAATACTATACTGGATGTATATGTAATTGTTTAGGTACACACTTAATGTATTTGTATAACTATTTTGTAATACTAAAAAAAAAAACTGCCTGAAGTGATTGCTTTATTGACAGCCCTGGATGCAACAATATTTTTTTCATTAAACAGGCTACATTAATCAAAAAAATGAATTTGTTAACTTTCCCAGGTGTTATATATATGTAACTGATTTAATAGGAATATAAATAACAAGCTGATTATGTTTGCAGATGATACCAAGCTAGGAGGATTGGCAGATATTTTGGAATCCGTTACATCATTACAGAAGGACGTGGATAGCATAGAGGCTTGGGCAGATTTGTGGCAAATGAAGTTTAATGTCAATAAATGTAAAATATTACACATAGGAAATAAAAATTGTAGGTTTGAATACACAATGGGTGGTCTGCAAATTGAGAGTACACCTTATGAGAAGGATTTAGGAGTCATAGTGGATTCTAAGCTATCAGCTTCCCGACAGTGTTCAGAAGCCATTAAGAAGGCTAACAGAATGTTAGGTTATATAGCATGATGTGTGGAGTACAAGTCCAAGGAGGTTATGCTCAACCTTTATAATGCACTAGTGAGGCCTCATCTGGAATACTGTGTGAAGTTTTGGTCTCCATATTACAATTAAAAGACAGCATTGCAAGAAAAAGTCCAAAGAAGAGCGACTAGGCTGATTCCATTTTAGATCAGTGGATCCCAGCTGATACCTTAAAATGACTTCAACAAGAACAAAAGAGCACAGCTGGAAACTTGCTAATGGTAAACTTCACACAAACATCAAGAATTTCAGAAACATGGAATAGGTTACCAAGTAATGTTGTAGACAGTAGAATTTTAGGGACCTTCAAGACTAGACTTGATGTTATTTTAGAGGAATTAAGTGGATAGGATTGGCAAGCTTTGTTGGCCTGAGTTCATGAAAGTTTTTCTAATATGTCTACATGGGTTTTTCTCCATATGCTTCAGTAAGTCTAGTTGTTAGTGTAATTGTTGACTCAACATGGGCTTTGAATGATTAAATATGTTTCTGTGATTGAAATTGCCTTGCAATGGGGTAGGTGGTGCACACTGGTTTTTCCCTAGCACAAGATGTTGTCGATGAAAATATGGATGTAGATAATCAGTGGAATAAGATCTCAGGTTTTAAAATCAATTTGAACCAGAGCATTCTTTTCCCAGTAAATGCTCCATTTTGTTGGTTATGTTAGAGCAGCTTACAGTAGGTGTTTCGGAGTGCCTGCCACAATGAAACTTGAAGATCTTTTTAGACTTGATTTTTTCAATTGGATGAAAAGCATAGGTTAAATGAAAGAACTGACATTTTCAAAATGAATATCCTTCCAGGGATCCTGTGCCTTTTTCAGTAGGTCGCTGGAAAGGGGTGAATGGCACTCCTGATGTCTATGCAAAAAGACGAAGGTCCAGGTCTTTAGAGTCCTGGTGCTTCCTGCCTTGCTACAAGGTTGTGAGACATGGAGGCTAACATGTTATCTGATATGAAGACTAGACTCCTTTGGCACTGTGTCTCTTCGGAGAATCCTTGGGTACCGCTGATTTGACTTTGTGTCGAATGAGTGGTTGCTCATGGCGTCCCAAATGAGGCACATTACCTGCATTGTGAGGGAGTGTCAGTTATGGCACTACAGCCATGTGGCATAATTCCATGAGGATGATCCGGCTCGCAGGCTCCTCACTGTTGAGGACCTGAGTGGCTGGACAAGGCCAAGGGGACACCCACGTAACACCTGGGTGTGGCAGATAGGTGGTTATTTCCTGAGGGTGGGCCTAGACCGTGTGTCTGCCTGGGGGGTTGCCAACCAGGATCCTGAGCTGTTTTGTCATAAGGTGGATGCAGCAACATATTGTACCAGTGCATGCTTCCCAACCTGACCTATATACCTATACAGTATATATTATAAATTGTAAATTTTGCTCTGAGGGATTAGAATCTGTTCTGGCTTGGTTTATTTTGAATTCAAATTGACTGCATATTAAAAAGATTAACTTCAGGAGACTTAAAGAAGAAGTAAGACATGGCCTTACCTAACTTTCCATTCTATTTATGACCTGTAAACATGTGCACACTCACAAGCCATGATCCTCCCTGTATGCCCTGCTATAGGCACAACTTAGTTCTAATTATTGTCACTCCACAACCAATCCTATTGTCCACCAGTCACTTAAAATACAGTATCACATTAGAACATATTTGAAGGCAGAGATGCTTTTATCAGTGTTAAATAATAACCTGTATTCAGAGCTTTTTAACATACTCAGTATTCATCATATGGAAATCACTAGGTGTCCAGTTTTTAAGAAACCTTTAAATACAGTAGACAACATGTGTGCTTACTTTGAAGGGCTATCTTATGGCTATAATATTTCAGCAGCACCTTGCTTTTCTATTTTCAAGTTAGAAATTTTGTGAAATAATATGCCTAATTTTCCTCAGCATCCGCCAAGCTCTAGTCCTGAAGCAATACTTGGTAATCATGTAATTTTCTAACCCGTTAATCCGGACCAGGGTCATGGTTTGGTTTCTATCCCAGCTAGTGTAGGGCACAAGGCAGGAAAAAAACCCTGAACAGGACTTCAGCCCATTACATGGCAAACAAACACACACACACAGATATTAGGGTCAATTTAGTGTTGCCAACTGACCTATCCTGAATGTCTCAGGACAGTTGGAGTAAACCAAAGTGCCCAGAATAAAACCACACAGACATGGGGAGAACATGCACCCGCCACACAGAGAGGACCCAGTATATGAAGCCAGTGTTACCACTGTGCCACCCTGTGATACTTGGTAGCATTTATGAAAATATGAGTAGAATTTCCTAGCTTTATCAACAAAATTTAATTCAACTTGCAGGAAATGATGGGAAAAGGAATTCTCTCAGAAATGCGCATACAGAATGGAACTCAGCACTTCAGTAAATATATTAATCTTCAGTTTGTGCAAAGAATATTATAATCCAGCTCAAAATTGTACATCAAGCATATAAATCTCATTTAAAACTGTCTAAACCGTATCTAGGACAAGATCTGAATTGTGAATGCAGGTTTCCATTAACAAGTTCTCACCTCACTAGGTCGTTTATTTTGGGAGTGCTGTACACTCTGATCTAAAATCACTCCCAACACAGCAATAGTTGGAGTAACACCAAATAAGATAACGTCGCCCAAGGGAAAATGTGGTATCCTATACTACATTACTCATTTGAAGATTCATCTTCCTTAATAACTCAATGGTAAAATGATGCTCTATATTAAATTGTAGAAAAATCTAATTCTCTCTTCAAGGAATGTTCCAAAATTCTTTCTGAATCAGGCAAGAACTCATAAATGTTGTCATGAAGTTGTTTACCAAGTCCTCATTTGATCTTTGCTGCTTTCTTAATATATACAAGAAATTGCATTTAGTGTTTTTTGCCATATATAGAAACTTTCTGATATGGATATGGGGAAAAAGGTTGCATGTTTTCTTTTTAGTCTGATGGATTTTTTCCTTATACATTTTTTGGAAAACAATGCTTGTATCGCTGTATTGCACACATTAGTGTATCTTTGACAGAATTCTGTGTCACTATATGAGACATACTATAGCATTTTGTAAGCCTCCTTAATCCTAAGAAGGATTGTGGGGGGTTGGAGGCTGTCCCAGGAAGCATTTAGCACAAGACAGGAACACTCCCCTGGTCAGGGTGACAGTCTATCACAGGGGAACACTCTCACACACATGGACACACTACACATCCACAAGGGTCAATTAAGTATCACCAATCCGTCTAACCTGAATGTCTTTGTAGAAGAGTGTGGAAGAAAACTGGAGCACTTTTTACCATATGTGTGTAAAATTTAAAAAAGCATAGAAAGTGAAGGGATGATAATGATCACCAGTGAAAGATGCAAAATTGAGCACCCTCCATCCAATTAATCCATCCATCAATTTTCCTAATCTGCTTCCAGGTTATAGTGTGCTGGAGCTTCTGGAGCCAGAGATCTTCATGGGATGTCAGTCACATATGCATACCAGGTCAATTTAGAGGAATGTTCTGAAAGGAAACCAGGATACTCGGGGAAAAGCAAATACAAGGAAAATGTGCCAATTGTACCCAATGGGTGATTCAGGTCATTAAGGATTTATTTTATGACAAAACCATAAAGAAAGAAACTTTTTTTACTTGATGAGTCAAACTTATTAGACACTAAGGAGTAGTCGTGTGGAGGAATGGATGACAACTGGACTGCTGAGATAAGTTTACAAATAAAAGAAAGTGTCTGATCTCTATCTATCTATCTATCTATCTATCTATCTATCTATCTATCTATCTATCTATCT
>JANRMT010062792.1:56269688-56317909 GCA_026402145.1 Polypterus bichir lapradei
TCTATCTATCTATCTATCTATCTATCTATCTATCTATCTATCTATCTTGTACTATTTTGATTCAATTAACAGTCATAATAATTGACAGTAAAATGCTGCATTTATTTAACACTGTATTACACTGTTTATGTTATTTTTACAGAGTTGATCTTTCCATGTTTACCATTATATGGTGACAGCATCTAAGATCAAATTCATGATTGTCTCCATTCATTTTTCTTTTGTTATGCTCCATTAGTATGATGATGATTTGAGCTAAATGTTCGAAACTAGTTCAGCATTTCTACAGTAGGCCCATGGGGCTGTTGCGTGTACATTTAGCCATGGCAAGTACTTTCTCAGTTACTCAATAAGTTTAGGCCTGAAGCATTGTTTCTCTGTACTGCAGCTGAGCTTTATAGCTTAAATCCTGAATGATATTTTCAGGGCAGTATTCTACTTGTCTTGGCTGTCAGTGTTTCAAGTCCACTGTAGTATATTGATTTTGTTGATTAGAAATGGGTGCAAAATATTAATCAGGCTGATTATTAGTGATTCAGTGATTATTTTTACTGTTTGCTTTATATGTCTGTTCCCATTATGAGAAAGATTGGGTTGATCAGCTTTAGTCCTTATAGATGTGCGTTTTTTCACAAAGCTCTGCTTTACATGTCTAAATTCAACAAAAAAATGTGAATTCTAACATAAATCTTTGATGCTTGCAAAATATCTGCAGTGTTGTCAAAATTAATCTCTCTGTGTGGTATTTTAATTTATTTATTTCAGACCTTGTTTTTCTCTCCACTTGTCTATTGTATCATAAATGCTTTATAATGTTAATCAGTATGAAGTATACAAAATGCAGATTTCCTGAAGTCTTATTAAATGATAAACCCCCAGCTTTTGTCATTGTTTGAAATCATGGTCTGAGAAAAGGAAGAAACTTCTAGAATTATGGACGGTTTGTGGGGGTTTTTTTCCCTTTTTTTCCCTTTAATTGCTGTTCTACTTTGTACACTAGATTGGTGCCTACCTCTGTAATTTGCATGTCTAGTGACACTTTCAAAATTTCTGCTAATGCTGCCTTTTCTCAAAAATCACCATACAGCTGTTTTCTTCTGCTTGTTACTTAAGCCTTTTATTATGGAGTATATTTTCTTATTTGAACCTATTATTGGGTAGTGACTCTAGTGGCTTGTACTCTCTGAAGCAGAGAATCTGATTAACTGGTAGAACATGACAATTTAATGCACAGAAAAATATATTTTCTGAAGTGCCAAGACAGACAAATTTAAAGCATAGCGAGTAATCTGACCCTCTCAGGACAAGCAACACTTATGAAATACAATAAGCATCTTTTTTTGGAATTAGTCTTTCAGCCCTCAGCTAG
Source organism: Polypterus bichir lapradei (assembly GCA_026402145.1). Classification (NCBI taxonomy): domain Eukaryota; kingdom Metazoa; phylum Chordata; class Cladistia; order Polypteriformes; family Polypteridae; genus Polypterus; species Polypterus bichir. The sequence continues at coordinate 56,271,058 of JANRMT010062792.1, forward strand.
AATATTGATGTGTATACTTACAGAATATAAAAGGCAAAATGTTACAGTTAAAAGTGTGCAGAAAAAAAATTAATAAAACCTTTGGGCTCTTTGTTATGTATGCACCAAATATAGTGTGTCTCCTGCATCTCAAAGCAGTAATAAAAATACACATCCAGAACTTATATGACAATTAAAGAAAATCCAGCCAATGGGGAGATAGGGATAGTTGTTTAATAAAGTTTTACATAAAGGTCGAAAAAGTAATTTAAGAAATAAAACCACCATGTCATCCTGGTTGGGACTATGCCTTGTGTTCACCTTGGTCGAGTCAAGATGTCACTTACCGTGATCTTCAGTAGGGCAGTCAAACTATGAAATTGATGATTTTTTATTTGGACAGATTAACCTATATAAATTCAAATATGGTGAAAGCAATAATAAAAAAGGCATGCAAGTAAGAATTTTATTGCACTTTGTACACATAATAGTAAACTTAAACTTACTTACATACTGTATTTCAATAACGTAATTAAAAAGAAAGACCTAGACTCTAAAATTAGATATAAAATTTCGAGAATGTATTTGAGAAGTAATTTTTCATACAAAAATCCTGTTGATTGCATTTTTTTATATATTTAACACAACCTTTTACCTATCTAGGAATATATACAGTATATTGTCACGCATGCATGCCAGAGGGTCGAGTTCCAAGTTTGCATAAAGTAAGTAATACCACCTCGGGACTAGAAGGGGCACTACAGCTAACAGTCTTGTCCCCTTCCTCCCTCCCTTGCAGCCTCGAGAAAATGTCCCTTGAGGGCACTGAGACGAAAGGAGCCCCGCCCCTTCCAGTCCGCCTGATATAAGTGGAGGATGGTGGCTTTTTTTTTTCTTAAAATTAAACTGGGAATTTACCCAGTTGGTACCCCCAAGCAGCCTGCTTAGTCCTGCAGCATCATTTTGCTCCACTATTTTAGAAAAAAAAAAAAAAAATCAAGAAGCAATCAATAGGAAAAAGAAACACAAAAGGACATAAAAAACATTACCTACTGAATTGTATGTCATTTTGTGGTTAGGTTACTCTTATAAATACAATTAACCCACAAGCTTCAGAAATTTTAGACGTTAATCTCAAAATGAATTGTCCTGTTTCTCAATGAGACTTTTAGTTAGGTGTTTGTGTCATGATACCAAAGGAAAATCAAATTCACATGGTTTTATTTTTTCCTTTAAATAATGATAATAGTAATAATTTGAGGTCATCTATAAATTTGAAATTATATTTAAATTATCCAGAAATACCTTAAGTCAGTGGAATAAGAATATAATGCAAAAGTCAATCCAAGGAGGTTCTTTCGGTGTTCTAACAGTAAGATGGCAGTCAAAGAGGACATGAAGTGTGTTAAGAACAGAAAGGAGGGACTAAATTATAGTGATAAAGAAACAGGAAATATACTCCCTGTAACTCCTAATTCAAAATGTTTAATCAGGGATGAGTAAGTAGCAAGCCTGAGTATACAGGAAATATGTGTTTGTTCATTTTTTTAGCTTGCTAACAATGTTAGGGAAAGCTGGTGCCCATGCAAACAGCATTGGGTGCAAGGCAGAAAACTTCTTGTTACTGGACAACAGTCAATTTCAGGGGAAGGAAACAGTCAATTCCTATTAAATGATATAAATATTAAAGTGAGTGATTCACAAAAAGATTAAACAAGGCTAAAAAATCACTTTGACTGAACAGTTATCATTATGTCCTTGAAGAAGCTGGTGACTTAATAGGCAAGAAATGTTAAAACCAAAAAGTCCATGTACAAATTTAAAAGACTAACAACAAAAAGATTGACAAGACTGGACATTGAAATGCATAAGTACTGGGAGTTACCTAACACTGTGCTATTATGGACAACAGAAAGAACAGTCTTAACCTCTTATTTACAAGACAGGTACTTTAACCAGCTTCACAGGTCAATCAATGCAATCAAGTGTAAACGACAAGAAAAAAAATTCAGATGTGAGCGTCAGTAGGCTTTGCGCCCTAGGAACCAAGTTACCCAAACTATTGTATAACATTTCAATAATTATGTGCCGCTCTGATGCTGATCTTTTTATAATAGAATAGATCATTACGATAGCAATTGACTAGAAGAATTCATAATTAATTGCAGAATTACGGCTTTTGGGGCTTTCTCTAGAGTGCCTCTTTCTCTTGCACGATTTGGCTCAAAAACTAATCAGCACATCGTAATCTCATAACAGGCTTAAGTTTCAAGTTTGCCATTTTTCTGTCCAGCCGTTTTAGCTCTAGACTGACCTCAAGAAATGGTGACACACAGACACACACCCTCACACAGACAGACACACACCCATCATTGAGATATCAATATTTTCAATGTCAGGGGACCCTAAAATATTGAGATCCATCAAAAACCAAAGATCGAACTTTTTGACAAATCTAAAGCTTTCACTCTTCCCCCATAGATGATAGGTTATGGTGGGAGAGGGCACAAAGCAAAAAACATATCAAGTATGTGTGTGGATATGTTAACAACAAATCCACATGTCTCCAGGCAGCAGACACTGACAGGCAACTCCATAACAGCCAGGTGTAAATGACTGAGGTTTTCCCACCTTATATCCAGTGCTGGAGGTTCCTCAAACTCCTCCAACTCTTGTTAGAATAGGACAGGATTTCTTAAACTTTTTTTTTTTACTTGTGACCCAATCTTGCCCTTCTTTAGTGTCTTTGAGACCAATGATGCTCAACAGAATGGGGAGATGGGGAACCCCTTGGAGAATTTCCACAGATTGTCCGAGCTGTACAGGGGAATGGTCACTTTAAGAATAGTAGACAAATATCAAGAGTGGAGCAATGTCAATTGAAATGGTGACACACTTTGCAAACCATACGCAGTCCATTCCCATTGCATGCAACGATAACTCGTGACCTTACATGCCTTAATTTGGATCACAACCCATTGTTTAAAAAATGAATAGGAATTTTTCAAAAATGAATGAAGATCCTTAGGAAGAAACAGCATAGGTATATATTATCTTTAAATGTATAATATAATCTTTTTGACTTTCCGAAAGCTTTGGTAAGATAACCCAATAAAAATTAATCACCAAATCTCAAGCAGGAGAGATTTAAGATATAGTGTAGAGAATTATCTTCAATTAAATGAAACCTAGAAAACAAAATGGTTTACTGTTCCAGACATATTCCCCCGTTACACCAGAATTGTTTGTTTATGGGGTTGTCATGGAAATAAAGACATAACAACATTAACCACAACAACAATTTAAAAAAATTATGACAATAAGCGAACATCATCATGATTACATTAAATGACTGTATAAACTACAAACTACAACTGTAAGGTAGCGTATTTGCTTAAAATATGCACTGCTTGACAGCAGAAGGTGTTGTCTTAATTTGATTTGTTTGCATTTTAATGCTGAAGTATCATCTGTCAGAGTGGAGGTGGATAGACAATTGATAACTGTGATGACTGAGACTTTGGTTCTATAGAATGATTAACTACCAGCCAGAAGATGTCCAGAATCTCTTCTGTTCTGCTTCTGGCTCTGTTACCTTTGGGTAAGAAGGATAAAATCCCGTGTCATCTGTAAGAATGTCATCATTTGACATGGACTCGGAACCCCTGAAGATTTTTTTTTCTCCAGCCCTCTGGAGTTTTTTTGTTTGGTCTTTTTTGTTTTTCTGTTCTCCTGGCCATCAGACCTTACTTTATTCTTTGTTACTTAGCATTGCCTAATCTTATTTTTATATATTTCTTGTAAAGCACTTTGAGCTACATCATTTTTATGAAAATGTGCTATATAAATAAATGTTGTTGTTGCTGTTGTTGTTGACTGTGACTGATCACCTGATGACATCATCAACAGATGTCTTTGCTATGCACAATATGGTTGTGGCCATCAGAAACCAAAATAAAATGGAGGCATCCATGGCAAACAAACATCCAAGATGACATTGCATTGACATCACTATACTGCGGTGGACTGGCACCCTGCCTGGGGTGTGTTTCCTGCCTTGCACCCTATGTTGGCTGAGATTGGCTCCAGCAGACCCCCGTGACCCTGTAGTTAGGATATAGTGGGTTGGATAATGGATGGATGGATTTACATCCAAAAACATAGTCCAGAAATACTTTGCATAAAATCTTAGGAGACCAAACCCCAGATTCATAAAAATAGACTAGTAGAGTCAATTATGGGTCCTAAAGCATATTATCCAAGTAGATTAGAATATTTTGTAACCCCTGAAGAATGTCTCCAAAATTCTCTAAAATATTCTCGGGGTTGAAGACACCCCAAATGGTAGATGGCTGCAACAGTATACGCCTTTGTGCATATTAATTGCTGAGTATTTCTTAGGTGTATAATCCAACAGTAGTTGCTGATTAGTCTGACTCATATCTAACTTTGTTAAGGACAGACCTCCAGGTATGGTGGCAAATACAAGTCTTCAGTGTTTGAACTGAATATGCATCCATCTTGGAGACTTATATCCCTCTGAGTTTACAGTCAGCACAAATTCATACTATGCTATCAACGTTCACCTTGGGATTCAATAACACTGGCCAACAAGGGGATGCAACTTGGACAGTAATGCCCTATTTTTCCATAAAGTTCAATTCTTCTGCAACCTTTTCGCTAACAGTTTTCATTTTTATCCACAAAAAATCTAATCTTCAGTGCATTTTCTTAACCTTTACTGTAAAACTGTAGGATACTTATTAGTAATCCCTTTGCATAACACTTGCCTTAATGGGACGAATGCATTGCTGGTCCAGTTTTATTTGATGCAGCTACTCTTCTGAATAGACTGGCACCTTTTCCTTCCACCATTAGTAATTTCACTTGAGTCACTTGTGTCATGTATTTCGCAGCCATGTCTACATAACCCGGAACCTTTTTTATTTTGCCCCATATACGTATGTGTGCAGCAGTACTTTAGATTTGGACAAAGATGGTGATGCAGCACATATACAATATGTGTGTCCTATTTTGGAGACTTCACATTATATCTTTATATATATAAAATCCAATGTCTATCTGTATGTCTGTCTGTCTGTCTGCTTTTCACGACAGAACTACTTAACGGATTTAGATCGTTTTTTTTCTATAACTCGCTTGAACATTCCGGTTGGTTTTGCGACTTCTCTCATTGCGCTATGTATCATAGCTTGCTTGCGGTAGCGATTTATTTGCGCAAATCTGAGAGACATGCAGCTGGCTGGGGAGGGAGGGGCCCAGCCCTCCTCACTCACGCACTAGCCTCGGGGCATATCTTACATCGGCATAGCTAGTGAATGAGAGAACTACTTAACGGATTTGGATCTTTTTTTTCTGTAATTTGCTTGAACATTCCGGTTGATTTTGCGACTTCTTTCATTGCGTTAAGAAACATAGTTCACTTGCAGAAACAATATATTTGCGGTAATCCAAGACAGAGGCTGCGGGCCGAGGGAAGGGGAAACATGACGTCAGGAGTGGGGAGCCGATCAGGGCCCTCCTCACTCTCCTTTTTCACTACTATGTGGGTGGAGCCGCAGGGGATGGCTAGTTCTATATAAATTGAGGCATCTTCTCTGTACATATTGTCCTCTCCTGACAGTGCAGGCAGGGTTTTGTTTCAATGATTTGGGTTTATTTTCTGTTTTATGGTTGAGTTTCTTAATTTTGAACTATTATTTTTCATGTTTTTACTTTTGTGCTGTCATTCCATGTGTGCTGTGGATGGAGAGAAGAATCCACCCTAATGTCATTGCTGCTGGGCCCATCTTCTGGCTTTATAAGTCAGTGAGAAAGAGAACCCAGCAGTGGGTTGTTTGGAGTTCATTATAGTAAGAAATGTTTTCTTCTGACATGTCTGCTTTCTGGTGATTTTACTGCTTCAGCTCTTGGATTACTGCTTTGAGATTGTGGTTTGGACCTGGTCACCTTAGATTGCCTTTTTAGGCAAATCCTTTATTTGCTCCTTGGAGCATTTTACCTTGTTTTTCTAAATTTTATTTATAAACATTCTTCATTTATTGTACATTGTTTGACTTTTCTCTATAAGTCAAAGTTTTAACAGTGTTCTCCTTTGTAGGATGTGTTTGTATATTTTGTGACTTTTATGTCTTTATGCCCTTTCAAACCTTGTTCTTAATTTTGAAGCCTACTTTGGCTGAAGCCAGCAGGTAGCACTTAGGGGACTCGCTGATTTGGAATGTGCTTCTTTTGGGACAGCCAGTGAGTCCTCACACAATTTCACAATAACATCAGTGTGAGTCAGTGACAAGTCACATAGCAAATGAACCCACTAAGACTTAATTTGGCTGCAGCACATCTGGAGCTCCTCAAATCCAACGTATGCAACAGGCTTGTGGTACTGGATGGTGGCAGAGCCCTATGCATCTTGCATATATGCTGCACAGCCACTTCTAGCACTTGGGATAACAGCACTCGTTTTGAAATCCAAAAAACGTTCTGAGCAAAGTCTTCAAACATATTGTTCTCCTGCTTTTAAATACTTAAGATAACGACATGGCTTCTCAAAGGCGGAGTGTCCAAAAAATGTCTTTAAAATATACAAATAAGCAAAGCACCCTTAACCAGTACATAAATAAAATAGCAGAAAGATATAACAGGCAAGCAGCCAAGTATGTAGGTATTTTTAATGCAATTTTGTGCTTCTTGGCTCTGCACCTCATCTGATTGCATTTCTTTTCACTTTCACTAAATGTACTGTAACAATTATGGCCAAATCAAAATTTTTACTTCAAGTTTTCAGCACATTTACACAATAGAGATAGAGAGATAGAGAAAACTAAACATTCCTGAGCACAATTTGACCACTGTCAGGCTGATGTCAGCCTCTATGTGTGTTTGTGTCAGGATGTGAGTCAGTGGATACCTTAACTGAAAAAGAAACACTCAATATGAATGAAACTTGGCACACTAATTAGTACTGTTGATTTTAAGCAAAATCGCTCCAGTAGATTTTGCTCTACTGAGATAACGATTTTTCATTATAGCAGCAGATTTCAAGAGGGGAAATATAACTATGTTTAAAAGGATATGATTTTTCCAATTCATTTCACACAATAAAATATTACCTTGCAATGTTTTACTGTTAAACTCACAGCTTTATGTAACAAAGTCATGCACTGGACACATTCTGTGGCATCTGGCATGCAAATTCTGGTGGGACCATTCCAGAATTTTCCTAAATGTGTGCAGATTTCTCAGATGTTAACATTGCCTGTGTTGCAAATAATAAGTTCACACACCATGCACGTCACGAAAAAAAAAAATTAATCCAACAATGGGATGCCAGTGCTTGGTCTGTCTTGATCATTGTGATATCCATAGGCATCATCTCAAGCTATACATGTTAAATAGACTGAGAGACTCACAACCAGAGGTGGGTAGAATAGCCAAAAATTGCACTCAAGTAAGAGTAGCGTTACTTCAAAATAATATTAATCAAGTAGAAGTAAAAAGTAGTCCACCAAAAAAGTACTCAAGTAAGAGTAAGAAAGTATTAGGTGAAAAGACTACTTATGTACTGATTAACTGTTTGAACATAATAAATTATTTATTTTTTAGAAATGTTGTAATAAGACAGACAAACATATAAAATAATGTGCAAATTCTGCTATTTCCAAATAATAAAATAAAAAAATTAGTAAATAATAAATCACATCTTTACAAAATAAAGATGCACAAATAACACAAAGTTCCAAATCTCAGTTTTTTACAACAAAGCTTTTGAAGCCAATACCTACAGTAGGTAACATGTATGTTTGAACAGTGCAAACTACTTACAGTGACAAGATATACTGTACACTGACAGTATAATACTGTATATTCACTTTGTGGTGTAGCGGGTCCACGGCGTCAAAAAAAAAAAAAAAAAAAAAGGCCAGTTTCAAATCCATAAAGCCCTCTGTTGGCGCAATTGCACGACCGCGGGGAGTTAATGAGGTAGTTGGAGCGAGTCGCACCTGCATGCGCGGGTCCAATCATTCTCAATTGATTTATTGGCTTCCTGCAGCGTGTGATTAAGGCCCACGGAGACGGGAGTGTATATATGTGGGTCAGCACAAAAAAGAAGGGGAATCAAAAAAAAGGAGAAAAGACATGAGGTTAAAAGACATGAAAGGCAGGCTTGGGAATGACGATCTGGATCTTGCAGTGAAGCTGTGACTGTTTAGCACTGAACAGGAGCCCTGCATGACTAAAAAGTCTCTCACAGGCTGCAAGATGCAGAAAGTTTGTATGTGGTCATATGACTTCATGGCTACATCTGATTGGTGAAACAGTCATACAATAGATCCACTGGCAACTTCTCTCTTGCAAAAATATAGTTTAATGTATAAATGGAAAAAAGTAACGAGTCGAGTGTTGCCCAATGTAGCGGAGTAAGAGTAGCGTTTCTTCTTCACAAATGTACTCAAGTAAAAGTAAAAAGTATGGTGCAGTAAAACTACTCTTAGAAGTAAATTTTTTTTTAAAAGTTACTCAAATAAATGTAACGGAGTAAATGTAACTCGTTACTACCCACCTCTGCTCACAACTACCTACTGCCCAGGAAAATCTATTGGCTGTGAACTGTCTAAACTGATATAGCAACACCCCAATTTCAGAATAAAAAGGCTTTGAAGTGAAAAAGGACTGCCTCACAGTAAGGAGACTAGGGTTCACATCTCAGGTCCTCCTTGTGTTGAGTTTGCATGTTCTCCAGGTGCTCTGGTTTCCTCCCACTGTCCAAAGACAAGCAGGTTAGGTGGATTGGTGGCACTAAATTGGCCTTACTGTTAGTATGGTGTGTGTGTGTGTTCTCCATGTGATGGACTGGTGCCCTGTCCAGGTTTTGTTCCTGCCTTGTGCCCTATGCTAACTGGGATAGGCTCTGACACCTGGATTAAGCGGGTAAGGTTAGTAAATGACATGACATAACAATGACACAGGAAGACAATGAAACAGACTACACACACTGTGCAACTCAGACACGAGATTCTCTGACTGCCTACCAGCAGTGCCAACCATAGTGAGGTCAGGTGAAGGCGTACAGTGACAAAGCAATCTGAAACAACTGAAAAATGAGTTTCTATGCACTGGACATGCAGCACTTGTTCTTTCTGGACCAGATCGCTGTGGTGCATTGAAACAGGAGCACCATAATAATGACTTCTTTTCCAAGTTTAGTACCACCAGAAGGTCTTCCTCAGTGGTGGGTGAAGAGGAGGATGCTGCTCTGTCCCACTGTTTTGTGCTTGATTCTTTACAGATATTGATTTGCTTTTTGTTTTTGTTTTTTTCTTTTTCTTCTAGATTGCCATGTAAACACCTTCTTCTTCTTTCGGCTGCTCCCGTTAGGGCTTGCCACAGCAGATCATCTTCTTCCATATCTTTCTGTTCTCTGCATCTTGTTCTGTTACACCCATCACCTGTATGTCCTCTCTCACCACATCCATAAACCTTAGCTTAAGCCTTCCTCTTTTCCTCTTCCCTGGCAGCTCTATCCTTAGCATCCTTCTCCCAATATACTCAGCATCTCTCCTCTGCACATGTCCAAACCTACTCAATCTCTCCTCTCTGACTTTGTCTCCCAACCGTCCAACCTAAGCTGACCCTCTAATGTACTCATTTCTAATCCTATCCATCCTGGTCACACCTAATGAAAATCTTAGCATTTTTAACTCTGCCACCTCCAGCTCTGTGTCCTGCTTTCTGGTCAGTGCCACCATCTCCAACCCATATAACATAGCTGGTCTCACTACCGTCCTGTAGACCTTCCCTTTCCCTCTTGCTGATATACGTCTGTCACAAATTACTACTGTCACTCTTCTCCACCCATTCCACCCTGCCTGCACTCTCTTTTTCACCTCTAATTCAAAAAAAGTCATCATTTTAATATTAAGAATAAGAGGCTCTAGCTTTCAAGCCCCACCACTAAACTAAAAGTTCAAATTGTATAATATGAAGTCAATAATTATCCACACTTTTGTAATAATTTTGTTTCAGTTGTTGTACAGCTTTCCCTTTGCACATGTGGAAATGTGGTGTGTCTGTGACCACAGTAGTAATGTTTCAACCTTGTTCAGTCAGTTTCTTTTGCTGTTTTCAAGGAGTAAATATGGATGCTTCACTAAATGATTACACCAAAGAAATGTGATCCTCTTTTTTTGGCTGACGGGGCTTCAGGGGCTGAAATCCATCTTTCTGCACAATATGGGGATAGTGTTTTTCCATGACAGAGTGTTTATGAATGGATTAAGAAGTTCAAAAATGGTCAGACCAATGTTAACCACGAAGAAGGAGTCCACTGCTGATGAGAACTTTGAGCAAGTCCGTGCTATGATTTAAAGAACCTGTGAAGATTATGGCTCCGGTACACCTTCAGCCCACTGCTTGCTGCTCTTCTCTGGTGCTTGCCCCTACAAAACAACAAGAGAAACGGACAGGTAAAGATCGAAACTTTAACACTGTGACCAGAGATGCATGATGTTTCCAGATGTGCATGGGTGAAAGCTGTACACCCAACTCAAACAAAATTATCACAGAAGTGCTATAATTATTGACTTATCCTTATTCACTACATGTGCATCTGAATCTAAACCTAAAACACTGCAGGGTCAATTGTGCTATCCAGGCTGACACCAACAAACAACTCCCCATCTTTTCTGGATAAATAAATACTTTGAACATACAATGGAAAACTGGAAAAACAGCTTGAAAAGACAAAATTCAGGGTTGTTATAAGCACTTTAATAAAAAGTTAACTTACTGAGGGAAGCTTATGACTTATATTGAACTACATCTGGTGAGGCTGTGCCCCACTGGCCCCTAGTGCAAAAGCACTACTGTCATGAACTAGACTTGAGATAACTAGCACCAAATCCCAAAAACTGTAGGAAAAACCCTCACAAGAGGAAGTCTGCATCAACCTTCAGCTTGTAAAACATAAAGGTTGGATGAAGAATCTCTATAACATTAACGTTTTTTTTTTTTCAAAAATGCTCTGCAGCACAAGAAGCTCCTAAGAGCACAAAAGGCATAGAAGGTGTTCCCTTAAACAACAAAGGCAATCCAAGGCAAGTAAGTCCAAGAAACATAAATCCAGAAAGTGAAGTCAAAAACAGAGCATAAAGGTCAGAAAATCCAATATTTCCACAAATGCACAGTAATATTCACAATGGGAAATGCATCAATGCATTCAATGAGCCACCAGTGATTTCTTATATATCAGCCTTTAGGGTCTATTGAAGAAGATTGACATTTGGCCCTGCCTCTTGGGGAACCACCCACAAAATAAAAGGAACTTAACAGAACAGATTAATGCAAATATATATTGCAATATAATGTAGAAAAGTGTGAGGTACTACAAGTTGGTGAAAGGAACATCAATTATAAACACAAAATGGGAGATTTTGTCATAGATAGATAGATAGATAGATAGATAGATAGATAGATAGATAGATAGGGTTCGTTTCCCGGGTCCTCCCTGCGTGGAGGGTGCTTTGAATAATAAGAAAAGCGCTATATAAATGTATAGAATTATTATTATTATTAGATAGATAGAAATTTAAATGTCCCTAGGGGGAAATTTGGCTTTTTACAGAAGCTCTCTAAATAAATAACTAAATACATAAATAGATAGGTAAGTAAGTAAATAAATATACACACAGTGTGGTTTGAGCACAATGGAATTACTATAAAGCAAGAAAATTTAAAAGAAATGAGAAAGTCTGACTAGGCTGTCACAGACATATTGACCCACAGTAGCATTTCTTGGCACACTTCTGCTGAATAATTTCTTGCCTGAAAGTCCTCAGAGTAAGTATATCAGAGAGAAGATGTGCAGCATTGTTCATTATGTCACTCAGTTTAGTTTTAATTCTCTACTTTGCTAGTACCTCCAGGGGGTCCAGGGTGCGTCCCATAACTGACTTGCCCTTTTAATTAGCTTGTTGATTCGGTGGGCCTTTCTTGAAATGTTGTTACTAGCCCAGCATATCACAGACTAGAAAATCTCACCGACCAACACAGAGATGTAGAAATTCTGATGCCAGTACCCACATTAAAGGAACGCAGTCTCCTAAGGAAAAAGAGCCTGCTCTGCCCTTTCTTGTATAGTTCCTCTGTATTCCAAGACCAGACCTGTCATTAATATGGACCCCCAAATGCTTGTAAGAGTGTACCACCTCTACATCCACTCCTTGAACAGTAACTGACCTTAGAGGTTACTTTTTCTAGCAAAAGTCAATGTCCAGTTCCTTGGTTTTGCCAATGTTAAGATACTGACAATTCTCTTGCACCAAGAAACAGACTTTTCCACCTGACTCCTATACTCTGTTTCATCCCCCTTACCGATACACCTCTTAAGTGCAGAATCATCTGAGAATTTCTAAAAGTGCCATAACCTGCTGTTGCATTTATATTCTGAGGTGTACAGAGTGAAGATAAAAGCAGACAGGACTGTTCCTTGTGGTGCTCCAGTGTTGCTCACATTCGTATCAGAAACACAGTCCTTGAGTCTCACAAAGTGTGATCTGTCCAACAAATAGTCCATTATACAGAACACCATAGACTCATCCACTTGCATATCCCTGAGTTTATCCCTTGACGGGGATGGCTGGATGGTATTGAAGGGTATGGAGAAATCATAAAACATAATCCTCACAGTGCTGCCAGCTTTGTCTAGGTGAGAATAAACCTTGTGGAGCAGATAGATAATTCACTCCAATCTTTGTCTGTTTGGCAAACTGCAGTGGGTCCCAGTGGTCTAACATAAGAGGACTCATATTGTCCAAAACCAGTCTGTCAAATGTCTTCATGTGAGACTTAAGTACCACTGGTCTGTAGTCATTAGGTGAAGAGGTGCCTGCTTCCTTTGGAACAAGAACAGTGTAGAATGTTTTTCACTGTTTGAAGCCTTAGGGACAGACTGAACAGATGACAGGTTACACCACAAAGGTGGTCAGCATTGGCCTTAAGAATTTGAGTACTGACTCCATCTGGTCCTGCAGTTCTTCCTATGTGTAGTTTCCTCAGTTGTCTCCTTTCTTGGTCTTCAGTTATGGACAATCTGCACTGGTGGATTTGCCATTGGCCATTCCAGTTGACATGGCAGAAATTGTAGATGTAGTAGGGATGGTGTAAGGAGTCTGGTCATTGGAAGAAGGTGCCAGTGGGAGGGAAAATCTATGAAAAAAATACAGGAAGCATTTTCAGAAAAGGATTTAGGGGTTTATGTTGACACACCATTGTCATTGTCTGAACAATTACAGAGGCAATTAAAAAGGCAAATAAAATGTTAGGCTATAGTGTACAAAATGCTGTGACCCGACATTTGCGCGATAGACATATGAGCGCCGACAAAATAGCGCCGATTAAAATGCGGCATCAAAATCGCGCCGACAAAATCGCGCAAAATCGCGCCGACAAAATCGCGAAAGTTTCATTAAATATGAATTACTAGTTTAAAGCATATATAATAATGTTTATTTTAGAAGTCAATATTATGAGACGCAGCATGCCATCAGCACGGCACGCAGATAGTCCTTAAGATCACGCCCTGCATATGCAGGAAGAATTGCAGCAAGACGTCTTGATAGTTGAGCGTATTTAGACTTGCTGGCTACCTGACTGCTGGTAATTCCGCTTTGCAAACGACGCGTTATGCCAACCCTCGACTGAGTTATTTGTTTGCGGCATGGAATCAGCAGTTATAACAGTTATAACCTAGCACATAATGTGCACATAATGCGCACGTACGCGTCCCACTCTCTTGGCCTCTCTCACGATTTTGTCGTGGCGATTTTGTCAGCGAGCATTTGTCGAAAACCAGTTAGCGGGTTTGTCGGCGCTCATTTGTCCGTCACGGTTTTGTCGGGGCGCATATGTCTATCACGCTTTTGTCGGTGAACCCAAAATGCTGAATTTAAATTGGCGCATGTTATGATTAGACTATATAATGCACTAGTTAGACTGCATCTGGAGTATTGTGTGCAGTTCTAGTCACTGTGCTACAAGGAAGATGCAGCAGCACTTGAGGCTGTGCAGAGGAGAGCAACAAGGTGCATCCCAGAACTTAAGGACATGTGCTACTCTGACAGACTCGGCCTGTCGCTCTGATGTCGCATGTGATGAAGACCATTAAGCGGCTGCTGCTTCACCACCTGAGGCCACAGGTCCGCCACGCCCTTGACCCTCTGCAGTTCGCATACCAGGAGAAGGTGCAATCATCTATATGCTACACCGATCCCTCTCCCACTTGGACAGAGTTCTGTAAGAATTGTGTTTCTGGACTTCTCTAGCGCCTTCAGCACCAGAGATGGGAGTAGATTCATACCTGGTGGCATGGATCGTGGACTATCTTACAGATAGACCTCAGTATGTGCGTCTTGGGAACTGCAGATCTGGCATTGTGGTCAGCAACACAGGATTGCCACAAGGAACTGTACTTTCTCCCTGGTCCTGTTCAGCCTATATACATCGGACTTCCAATACAACTCGGAGTCCTGCCATGTGCAAAAGTTCGCTGACGACACTGCTATCGTGGGCTGCATCAGGAGTGAGCAGGAGGAGGAGTATAGGAACCTAATCAAGGACTTTGTTAAATGGTGCGACTCAAACCACTTACAAATGAACACCAGCAAGACCAATGAACTGGTGGTGGATTTTAGGAGACCCAGGCCCCTCCTGGACCCCGTGATTATCAGAGGAGACTGTGTGCAGAGGGTGCAGACCTATAAATACCTGGGAGTGCAGTTGGATGATAAATTGGACTGGACTGCCAATACTGATGCTCTATGCAAGAGAGGACAGAGCCGACTATACTTCCTTAGAAGGCTGGCGTCCTTCAACATCTGCAATAAGATGCTGCAGATGTTCTATCAGACGGTTGTGGTGAGCGCCCTCTTCTACGCGGTGGTGTGCTGGGGAGGCAGCATAAAGAAGAAGGACACCTCACGCCTGGACAAACTGGTGACGAAGGCAGGCTCTATTGTAGGCATGGAGCTGGACAGTTTGACATCTGTGACATGTGCTGAGCAGGCTCCTGTCAATCATGGAGAATCCACTGCATCCACTGAACAGTATCATCTGCTGCTCCACTGACAGACTGAGGAGATCATTCCTCCCCAACACTATGCGACTCTTCAGTTTCACCCGGGGTAAGTAAACGTTAACATTATTCAAAGTTAATGTCTGTTTTTACCTGCATTTTTATTACTCTTTAATTTAATATTGTTTTTTATCAGTGTGCTGCTGCTGGAGTATGTGAATTTCCCCTTGGGATTAATAAAGTATCTATCTATCTATCTATCTATCTATCTATCTATCTATTTATCTATCTAAGACAAAACCTGTTTAGTCTTGAGCAGAGAAGACTGTGTGGTGACCTAATCCAGGTATTTAACATCCTCAAATGCATTGATAATGATAGATAGATAGATAGATAGATAGATAGATAGATAGATAGATAGATAGATAGATAGATAGATAGATAGATAGATAGATACTTTATTAATCCCAAGGGGACATTCACATACTCCAGCAGCAGCATACTGATAAAAAACAATATTAAATTAAAGAGTGATAAAAATGCAGGTAAAACAGACAATAACTTTGAATTCTTTCAACTTAATGGTGAATCACGTACTCAAAGATACCAGTGGAAATTAAAGAGAAGTTAATTTAAGGCTGAAGCCAGTGAGAACTCAAGCAAAAAGACACCTATTATTGGCTAACTGAAAAGATTACAATATGCAAGCTTTCAAGGCAACTCAGGCCCCTTCTGAAGCAGAAAGTTGTGGAAATTTGGAACAAACTACCAAGACATATAGCTGAAGCAGAAACCTCGTCTTAAGATTACCATTATGTAACGGGAAATGTGAATTACAAAATGAATAAATGGATGGATAATGTTTTGGGTGATGCCTGCACCCAAATTGGCCACTGCTTGGCACATTAGCTGGAGGCATCTGAGCAATTAATACGAGTGTTAAGAGTGATCCATTCAAGGCAAAGCCGACTGTGTTTGCAATAACTGGCAGCAGTGAGTATAAGAGGTGCTGAGAGAATGGTTATATAATTTCATGGCATGACCATAACGTCCTAGCGCCCACACATGCTGCGTTCACCCAGTTTGCGTCTGTGAGCGTCTCCTCCCCCCGGCGCTGTCAGCCAAGAGCTGCCAATGCTACATGGCAGAGGAAAAAGAAATTAAACATCTAATGCATGCCAGTTACATTTATTCATATAGTAACCAGCTCACGGAGAGAATTTAAAATAAAAGAGTAATATACTGTAAGAGGTAAGTGGATTCCCTTAAAAGACACAATGCAACTTTGAAAGGCACCCTTCAGAATATAAATCGGAGGCAAACTATATGTGAAAAACGCTGGCGTCTAAAATGATTCATGACGGCATCTCAAACACAGCGTGCGCCCTCCTAAAATGTGTTTCTTAAGTTTGTTGGAGCTTCTCAGTCTGGATCTGTCTTAATTATGGTATGCGCCAGCACCTCGCGCTACCTGTTACCCGAGGACAAATTGTTTCGGCTCCGTTCATTTCTGATTTACGATTAGCCCTTACAAAGTTAACCAAACATCCAGAACAAGAAGATTTTGTGAGTGTATGTGAGGTTCAAGCCCACAGTGGTCCATTTTCTGAAAAGTTAAACTGAGCTCCTCGGGAAGGCCCGGCCAGCACAGGAGCAGGAGGCGCCGCGGTGGTTTATACTTCACCATGACAACCCATTGACAAGTCGAAGAGCGCGAGGCGAAGAAAGGGAGAAGGAAAGCGGAGACGCATCTCTGAAAGTGATGAGGATATCCGATGAAAACATGCGCTCTCGAGATTAGAGAAAACTCAGAAAAGAGAGTGTCCACCGCGTAAATGCGGGTGCAGAAGAGTCTCAAAGAAAAGAAAAAAAAAAATGTGCCCTCAAACTCCAACCGCCGCTTCTTAAGTCTTGAGGCCTCACGGTCGCCCCTTTTACCCCCCCTAAAAAAAGCCAAACAGGACAGTGTTAATAAAGAGAGATTTTGCAGAGAGTGCTTCTGGGGATAAAGTGGCATACAAAAGGTCACATCTGATCAGTTGGAGCAGATTACTAGGGCTTTAAGAGGTAGGGGCAGAGAAATGAAGGCAAGACTAGAAAGCAATATAGTGCGGGATTGATTCTGTGGGCGGAGGTAAGCTATGACAAGTGCTTATCAGCCAGAGAAGTAGGACGAGTTACACTGGGCTGTTGTCATTTGCAGAGAGAGTACAGCACTCGCTGCTTTTGTTCAGGCTTTCCCCCCTGCGCTGCTACTTAACAATGGTTTCTATAATTTCTGATCTGGATCCTCTGAAAGGCTGGAAAGTATTAAGGTAGGCTTTGTTAGTTTTCTGCTTGCTAAAACATTCTTTTCTTCGAGGGGGGAAGGGAGGAAGTGCGAATAGGGCTGGAAGTTGTAATTAAAATGTGGAGTGTTTAATAGCAGGCTTTGCTTGAGGTCTCTCTTGAAAGGGGCTCTGTTTGCGACTTTAAAAGCGGGGAGCCTTGACAGATAGTGCGCTAATGCAGGAGATGCGCGGCTGCTTTAAGGTATCATTACGAAGACTGTTATTTCTATTAACCCAAATGTATATTTAACAAGAGAAAGAAAGCTGCAAGACAGAAAGCATTGTGCACTTTCAAGTTTCGTTGTCATGTGCTTGACTCATGCAAGCGGCTGCAAAGCCCTCCAGTTCTGGTTAACCCTTCCGAGCCCTCCCCGCCCCAGTTTGGACACAACTTTTTTTTGGAAGGATATGATGGGGATGAACATCAGCAAGCTCGTGCATGGGCTGAATCTTCTTTTCTTTTTTTTTCAGTTGTGTTTAGGGTGGTAACATTAGGGTGTTAAATGAACGGGCCTGTCTGTCACCAGCTCCTTATGGCTGGCCCTTTAATTAAATCACTAAACTGTATTAATTTATTACTGTTATTATTAATATCATCTGATAACTAAAATGTTTCCAACTCCTTATATTCTGTGTACTCACAACAGTTTTAACAGCCATCCAACCACATAGTTGTATTTTTGGTGCATTGAATAGGAAATGTGTCAACAGTTCCCCACATTCATAGTGAAAGAAAACATCTTTTGTGGTAGGTTTGTACTTCCTGTTACTTGTCATCTTACTTTTTAACTGTCTTTCAACTATCTCTTTCCACATAAGGCTAATTTCAGTTTGAACAATTATCTGTGTTTTTAGCACGGGGAGAGTTTTTGAAATTTGGGAGTTTAAAAGAACTGACAGACTTTTGGGAGACAATACTTTTGTTTTGTTTTTTTTTTCATATTAAATTGTGTCATCATTAACTGAACTGCCTCCAAGCTGGACATGTGTTATTTATTGAGCCTGTTGTATTTTATCATCTCATTTAAAACCTCCCAAAATGAACATTAAAAGCGAAAGACGAAGGAAAAAAAGGCAGGCACTTAAGTCATTTGGGTGTATGGTGGTTGACATAAATAACATTCTCTAGGGTTTACTAAACCAGACTGAAACAATTAACTTTTTGTAATGGACTGCAAGTTTTAAAGATGTTAATGAAACGCAAGGGTCAGATAAGAAGTGAATTGTATTTTATTTAAAAGAAATACCTTCTGCTTCTTCTTTCTGTATGGAACTAAATTGCATTAAAGAATAAAAGAGGAGACCCCTTGTTTTATTACATTTACACTGGTGAATAATCTACTGGTGATAAATATGTTGGGTTTTTTTTTCTAGTATGTTTTGTCACAGCATGGGCTCATTTTCCATGAGGACGCATTGATAGTGACTACAAAAGAAAGTCAGAGTGTCACTTGATCTAGCACGGGTGTCAGGAAAATAGTGTGTCATTTATGTTCGGACCACTATAAGACACAGTGAAGAAAGGCAAGGGGTGTTTTAAGCAGTGCTCTTCTCTCTCCTTTATTAAATCTCGATAAGCTGTCACTGCTACAGCCAGCAGCTGCCCAGCCATAAAGGGAGCACTTGGAGCAGAGAAGCAGCTTTAGTTTATAGGATGATCATCATGATGGTTGTTATTATTTTTATTGCTTACTATTCTTGTTGTTGTTATATGTCTGCCAAACTGAGCCTAGTGTGTGATAATAATAACAATCAGAAGTATCATTTGCAAGTAATAAAGCGGATTAAAAGGTGATAGACCATGCTGAAGACCAAATTGATTTATGCTATTTAATATCCTAGATTTAATTGTTCCAGCGTAGTCGTCTAGTGTCGAGACTGATTTCAGGCCTAAGCTGCAGAAGCTTTCATTATCTTTTTAGTTTCTTTTCTAATAAACATCGGCTTTAACAACTAATCTGCCAGCTGAAATTGATATGAATTTGTTGGTCAAAAATGCTCCGTATTATTTCAATCATTCAGAATTTTGTTATGAATTTGTAAACTCCATTATTTTTAACAGAGATGCATAATTCTTTTTCAAAAGAGGGTAATTTTGCAGGTAATTTAGAAAGAATTAAGTTTGTTTTGTTTTCTGTTAGTTAATTTAAAGTATAACATTTTGGTAACCAAGGTTAATTAAAAAGTTAACATAAATCAATAAAAAGTAATTATTTCAAATTTTTGCATTCTGTTGAAAATTCTGGGAATGATGTAATAGGATCACGTATGATAGCAGCTGAACCAAAGTATTCTGACCAATATGTGTAATTTGCTTTACAGATTGTTAATAAGCTGGCCTTATTTTCAGTAGTATGATGCCAGTTGAAATAATAATAATAAAAAAAAAACTAAAACATAAAAAAAAACAACATCCATTAGTTATCAAACGCACTTAAGGCAGTTATTCTCCGCTTTTACACTTATTGGGCAAACCACATGCACATATGCACACACATACTATATGAATATATGTATGTGTGTGTGTATGTGTTTATATATATATATATATATATATATATATATATATATATATATATATACACACACAGAGATAGAAAGAGATTAGATTGGGAGAGACGGATATATATACAGTATATATCACAGATAAAGTGTTATTGATATAGACAGTTGCGCATATCTTTTTTTATTAACTATGTACAATAGATGTTATGATATTATCTACATGGGTGCTCACATTACAGTACAAAAAAGGGCCTATACAGCATGTTTGTCAATCAGACTATTTACTAAGCCTACCCATCCATTATTGAACCTACTTGATCCAGTGAAGGGTTGTGCGAGCCACAGCTTGCTTCAGCAGCATCAGGTACAAGGCAGAGATCCACCGTGGGCAGAGGTCCAGCACATTGTAGAGCAATTTGCCGTGTTTAGTTAATTAATTAATGTTCTATTTGACAGCAATGCATTGATATCTCATCAAAGGTTATTTCATGTTTTTTTTTTTTTTTTTTTTTGTGCGGATGCCACTGGGATAGTCTTGTGCTTCCTTTAACCTTTTAATGGAAAAAGATGGTTCCAAAAATGAATTGATGGATTTGAAATGCCATATGTCGTATCGCAATAAGCAGTTCCAGTTTTAAAAGAAAAGTCATGTTAAATTCATCCAGTATAAGTAGTTTTTCATTTGTTTGCCTGTGGAGAATACATAATTTAATACTAGCATAACAAAAGTATGAATAATATTTTGCCAAAAACAGAAGCTTGTTCACTGGCAAGACTGAATTAAAAACATTACTGCTTCTTTGCTACCCAACAGGTTGTGCAGGTATTTTTTTCCAGCCTCACTTAGTATGCATTTTACTCCCAGAGGCAATCATTTGCATTCCAATTGATACTTTAATATATTAAAACTAAACCCCACAAATACAGGACATTGTATGAACGTCTTAGCGCTAGTGGATAAATAGAAGGTGTTATTGTAGTGAAGTCTATCTGAAAATGTTCACCACAGTAAGGATGCATTTGATCAACAGATGTTGAACCGGTTTATGGCCTCCAACTATATAAAACCAAGTAAATGAAAACCAAATGTAATACAATGTTGCCAGACTTTTAACCCTTGGTAATAAGAAAACGTGCATCGGCTTATATTACAGTACCTCAGTTCATGCCAACACACTTGTTAAATATTTAATTAAATGCAAAATAAAAATCTGCAAAAATATTCATTTCTTTTCATTTAGTACCATTGGCACAAAAGAGATTACCACATTAAGAGCATTAGGTTCTGAAACTGATGACGACAATCAGCATTTTTGAGGAACAATAAATATACAGCATTTCATCTCATCTCCCTTTACTGTCATCTGCAAACTGGCGCAGGAGATAATTTTTATGAATCTGACATTTCAAAGATATCAAATTACCAAAGATAGATTTCACGCATTACCTTTGGAGTTAGTTAATTTTGATATGAAATGGACCCATAGTGTTTAATTTTTAAAATGATCATTAAAGATAATGTCAATGTGAGTGAAATTTAAGATGTATTCCTGACTTGTTGTGTGCATTAGCTTACCAGTGTGAACAATAACGCTGAGCGCATCCCCTGAGCTATTAGTGGTGCACAGTGACAGTAAGTGTGGCATTTAGCACTTCAGAAAGAGACAAAAGCATCATGTTTGTATCACACAGGAGGAGCGCAGCCCATTGCTACAGAACCTCCTGCTTCTGACGTGAGACCCAGGGGTGACTCAGCATAAATTATGGGGGTCAAAAATAGTACCAGATAATAGTGATGATAAAGGTCAACAACAGCTATTAGGCATCTGTGATAAGTAAAAGCCAGCAAATAAACAAGCCGGGGAATAAATTGGAAGATGGATTTTAAGGCAAAAGTGGTATAAATAAATTGGTGTGTAGTACATTCACCCCGGCACCCTGAAAGATGAGCCAGGAACAGGAAGCGGCACAGAAAAGACAGATTATTAAACATTACTAAAATAAGGTTAAAAAAAGAAGTGAAAAGCCAAGGAAATTATAGGCTAGAGCTATCCATGACCAATGTACAGAATCTGTTGAAATCCTTTCCTTCAACTATGTAACCCCAATTATTGTTGCCGTCACCCTAAAATAGAAGAGAGGGCGTTGCGTTGTATTCTGGTTAACTGTTTAAGAACAATACAGTTGAATCTTTAAGCAGTGCAATGATTTTAAATTAGCCTGTTTCAAAAGTATTGTTACTGTACCACCAATCATCACAGAGTAGCCCTTCAAAACTTTCCTTATGCATAGTCAAGGTGCGGACTCAAACCTGGTTTGGAGTTAGAGACCTCCTTTCTTCCTTTCTGAGAACAGTAAATAATGTGCTAACAAGGGAATCAAATATGCAATCTTGGTGGCCCACAGTTAATCTGCAGTTCCCCTCAATGCGCCAGATGGGAGTTTATAGCCAAACTTAATATTTTCGTGGGCCGTTACAGTTAGTTTAGAGTTAAAGATGAGTGAGGGACAACTATGGCAACATCCACACATACAGAAGTAAATCATCCTGAACAGGATACCAGTCTTTTATATCCGGACTGAGCAATGGTGGTCCTAGAGGGGCACAGTGGCTACAGGTTTTTATTTCAGCCCTGTTGCTTAATTAGAAAATAATCCTTGCCAATAAAAGATAGTATTCAATTTCATGGCTTGTTAGTGGTTTAACTCAGCCATACCAGGTCATTCTTATATGTAGATTTTGTTTTCCTTTCTAAGGATATTATCTAAATGATTTGAAGCCTAAAACTGATCATTGATTTTCAGTCCCTCACTTTTCTCTCTTCATTCTCCTTCTAGGTATTTTATTAAATCAAATTGTGAAATTTGAATGAATACACACAGGTGTAAAAGGAAACAAGCTAGATGGAGAAATGCCAAGAACAAAAGGAGAACTCCACCAAAAGTATCCACACTCCTGTCTAAACCCCAGACCCTTTGAGCATTTACATAAGAAGTGAGAAAAGCTATGTATGACATTTAATGAAAAGACATTTTGCAGACAATTCTACAATTTACTCTTGCTTCTCCAATGTGTTGCTGTAGAATCCATCCATCCATTTTGTAACTTACTAAATGAGTTTGAGGTCCTGAGGCCAGCAGAGTTGGGCACAAGATGGAATCTAGTCCTGGACCGGGTGCTCATGTACACACAAACACAAGGACAACTTAGTGTCACCATTTACCTTAACTTGGAATGTGGGAGGAAAAGTAGGGTACTTTACAATTGTGATATTTTACTAGCAGGATACATTCTTTAATTGAATTAAAACTTCCAGTGACCAAACAAATAGTAGGGGTAGCAAATTCATATTTATGTATTTAAACATATTCTTTATGAGTTCATACCTCCAATATTGTGGTAGATTTAGAAGTAGGAAAAAAAACCCCAATTATTTCTAAAGATTATGCAAATGAAAATTTAATTATGATTTTAAAAGAATTAAAACTTTCTCCAAATCTTCACATTTATAACTTGTAGACATCTTTTTCTTTTTTCTGCCATAAACAGTTTGTGTTTTATTAACTCGTCACAATGAAGAAGGATGTCAAAACTGATTCGGCCAATATGTTTCTTATGCTCGAGTGAGACTTAGATATGATTCATAAATATATTCATGGCTCAGTGTGTCCCTGCGTGTATTTGGTAGCTATTTTTTGCTTTGCAGACAAAAATAAATATTAGCAAGTCGCAAATACATGTGGAGTCAACAGACCCTATGCTGGTGTTTATATTTCCAAATTGCCTGTGTCTGAATGCACTTTGAGAAAATCGAACAGTAATATACCCACAGATATGATGCACTGATATCACAGATTATACAAATAGTGGTTCATTATCGTTCTGCTTAATATTTTTATATCTTTCACATGGGCCAGATGAACACATATGTCGTGCTTACAGTAACTCAAGCATGCTTAAAGCTCAGAAGGAGAGCAATTGGGGAAAAATGACTTGCCAAATGCAATTGTATAATAATAGGGCCAGATAAAATAATTCAAGACACTTAAACAATTGTATGAAATAGTAAAAAAGGTAAAATGATTTCATTAACAAAAGATTAAACAAGCATTGGTTTGCCTCCTAGCTGTAAGACTGGAGGGGAGTACTTTGCTCATCAAATTCAATTAAACTCTTCAAAATGCTGGTTACAGAGATGTGAGCAAAGATGTACACCGCCTATCTCTGCTAGAACAGGAAATAACAGCGTTCATGCAAAGTCAAAGCCACACTTAAAAACATTTATTGAGTATTATGCTTTGAAGAAAAAAAAAAAAAACAGTCTCTCTTTAAAAGAACCACAGAATGTGAAGCCACCTGCTCGAGCACAGAGCAAGTTTATTTTCTCCAAGTCTGCTGTTCAATTTCACATCACTTCAGCGTCTACCTAATTCTGTAATACATTTTTGTACCTGTCGTTATCTAGTGAAGCAAAGGCACTCCGATATTAATTTTACTGTATACTGTACGGTGGAGTGTAGCTTCATTGCAACAGTAGAAGCTTATCTTTGAGATTATTTTTATGTAGTGTGTCGAGCAGATCTGAATCTTCCAACTGAGGAAAGTCAAATCACGCCAGTCCCTGTAGCAGAGCCCACCCTCTTGTTTGCGACTATGGGGAATTGATCCTTCACTGTCCCCTTGTAACCTGATGTAACAGTCCACAGGAAAATATCTGGAAATTAAATAGGATGAGAGTGAGGGGCATTGTCCCATTCATCTCTGTGGCCTCCTACCTTGCAACATTTTATTTGCAAACTAGCCAAGGAAGCATTTCTCTATATCTTTAGGTTGTTATTATTGTTATTAATATTAAAAAGTTGAAGTCTTAGTCAAGGAGAGACTTAACAGTATGTTTTGTGCATTCTTTAAAAAGTTTCAGTCATAATATATTTCTCTTTTAACCAGAATTACTAAACTGCAGCTTTTTTTCCTTTTAATGCTGTACACAGAACCATTGGAGATATAAATATTTGGATATCTGTCTGGCTCCATTCAGAGTGTGCAACAGTTCAGTCCCCCGGTAAACTGTGATAAGTCACATATGGATTTATATTCCGAAATGAGCAGAAATGCATCTGAGTGAAGTAGAACTCCTTCATTTTTCATAATGCACTTTACATTATTTTGGTGCAGCTGTGCCTAGTGCTGTCGTGGTTTTAAGGTACAGTTTAGTAATGGAGGGATTATAAATACTCTGTATGCATTTGGGTTGTATAGGGAAGAAATGCAACGCTTCAGTCCAAGAATAATGCCTAGGTGGCTAGACCTAAACCCAAAGATGAATGTATTGAATGAACACACACACATATATATATATATATATATATATATATATAATATATATATATATATATATACACAAAGGAGAACACAAAGTATAAAGCAAAACAAGAACTGAAAAAAAAAATCCTGCTGTCACTCTGGGTGTACAGGTCTTGTACCCATGTTCTTTTGATATGGTGGTCTGCCCATCTGCTAAGCTTTCAAATAGCACTAAAGCTAGCCCTTCCTCACCTCATTTCCCTTTAGTCCAGGCCTATTCTTCCTCAGCCTTCAACGAGTTTTTTTGGTACTGCACCCATACTTAATGCTATTGACCTTGGCAGCTATGAAGTGCCACTCTTACAGAGGTCTACTGCAAATACAATCCTGGGGGCAAACTCTTTCTAGCTAGGCATGACTTTACATTCACAGGCCAAAAAAGCAGCTTCCTCATTATCTGTTATGAGGACAAGTGGGCTACCACAGAGTACCATTGCTCTTGGTCTCTGGCCAGCTGTCTTCTGATCTGATAGGTAAAGATGTTTCATGCATGTGGGACCATACACAAGTTGGCTTATAGGGGTTCTTTAAAGTAGAGGAAGGGATTGAAAGATTGGCTCTGCATTTAGAGGAACAGCGTGGTGTACTTTTAACTATCTCCCACCAGCTGGTACAGATGCTTGGCCTTTTTAATGCCACTTGTTCTCTTTAGGTGTAGCCTTGACCACTGTCTCTCTACATAGATTAACTCTTGAGTTGGATCGTTGAATGGATGGATACACCTAGGTGTAGGAAAGAAAGAGAGGAAAGCAAAAGATCTGAGGGGTGAATAGAAAGACTGAGATATCTTGGGAAACAAACTAAAGTCAGGCCAGCTGCCCACACAGACACTATGCAATCCCAGCCATAGAGAATAGGCAGTGCAAAGCATTTGTTTTGTATATTGCGTTTGCTGTCTCCCTCATATTAACTTTCCCTCATGAGTAATGAAATAAATAACTTTTTTGAGAACAGTCATCTGGTATAGATTATTGTATGTTCTTGAATTGGGCTGGAGGTCATTTCAATATATACTCTACACTATGATGCCATAGTGTAATTAGCTGTAAATAATACAGGAAACAGGAAGAAACTGTTAAAAAAAGGACAAAGCTACCACTCAATCACTTTCATTACCAGAAAGAACTCTGGAGGATGATGGCCTCCAGTCCACCCCACGAGCAGAGCACCATATAATTACCTACCTGAAAATAATACAGAACGCAAGAAATCATTAGGACCACGTAGAGAAAAGTAGCTGATATGAAGGCCACATTTTATAAAACCAGCTTTGATTAGATTATTGCAGTGAATACCAGCGAGACCAAGTGCTGATGGAGTTGACCCCATTATGATGCTCATCCAGTATTTTTATATTTGTATCTTTCTGTGTAACTGTGGGTATGTGTGGATGACTATACTTAGTGACAGACTGGCAACCTAAAACAAGTCCACCCACCTGTCGATTCAGGGTCATGGTGGCTGGAACCAATCACAACAACAGCAAGTGCAAAGTAGGTACAGCCATGAATGGAGCAACGGTCCAATGCTGAGCACACTTACAAACATGACTAGTTTATAGTCGCACATTAATCAAAGTTACAAGTGTTTGAATATGGGCATAAAGCCCATCTAGACAAGAAGAGAATATGCAGGCTCTACAGGGGATGCCAGGGGATGTGTGGCAGAAGCACTAAGCATATCAAATATCTATTATTTGCATGCTTTAAAAAAAGGCAAAGTTGAAATAGATCCTAAATACAGTAACAAATGGTGTGCTTTGGTATTGCGTGCTAAATCCATGGTGAGTGCTGCTGTCACAGCGATAGAGACCTGGGTTTAGTTTCCAAGTTCTTGGTCCTGAGTCCACGTGGTCCTTTTCAAAGTTCTTGGGTTTCTGTCTACATTCTAGAATTGGCGCATGCTGCTAAAATGAATGGACATCTCATCCACAGTTGGTTCCTGCCTTGCATTCATATCTACTAGGAAGGGCCTTGACTGCTTGTGAAGGAAAGGATGAGTCAGGCAGTTGATCTTTACTTTATGTAGAGACTGTAATAATTATTCCGGCATGTAATTTCATGCATGCTTTTGAGTCTCTCGTGTGCCACAGCAGGCCAAATGGTCACAGTTACAGTATAGTTGAATAGTCATAAGTATCTCACAACTGTTGTGGGGGTTCATAGTACTAAGGTGTTGTACCATGTTAGCCATTATGGATGTAGTGAGAAGTCAAACGAAATGACACCTTTTATTGGCTAACTAAAATGAGTTTCGAAGGAACTCGGGCTTGTATCTTTCCTGAAGAAGGGGCCTGAGTTGCCTCGAAAGCTTGCATATTGTAATCTTTTTAGTTAGCCAATTAAAGGGGGTTCATAAGGAAAAGCTGGAGACCATTGTAAGAGAAATGAAAATGTCGGTTAACCTGCTTGCCTTGTGGCCACCAGACTCCTCACCTGGAGTAGCAGTATACAGAAAGTTGATAGATTGGAAGAGCAGTCATAAACTATTGGCTCTCACATCTCTGGCAACCCACTGGAGTGAGAAATACCGCATACATATTTATAAAATAGTCTGCTTTGTGTTGCCTGACCTGTGTTGGTTAAGTATACGATAAAATATACATCAGAACATTCTACATTCACCTCTTACAATATCTGTGCTTTCAAGGCAAATGAAAAATAGTATGATGTTTAAAAACAGCAGAGCGCCAACATTTCTTTCTGTACCTAAAGAAATAGTTTTAGTTATTTAAAAAGCTTGCAGCACGATAAATAAAATGACCTGACCGGGACTACTTAAAGCTCTGTAAATGAAGTGTTTTGCTTTGTTCCTTTTAAAGAAAAGTGAAGAGAGTCAGGGTAATCAAGAGATGGCAGCAGGGCAGCATCTTGTGCTTTCTTAAATTGTGCCGCAGTGTTCCTTCTGGACTGGCGGAATTTGAATAAACTAAGCATTTTGCATATTTTCAGCAGCCTTTTTTTGTTCTGCCATTAATGGGCTCTGCTCTTCCCCTTCCTTTTGCAAAGCCTAAATATATTTGTTAAAGCTATGCATTTATTTCACTCAACAGACACTCCTGTTTTTACCTTCATTTACTGAAACGAGTGCTAATTGAGCACATTGACAGAAATAGCCGCAGCCGACATGGCGTGATTTGCACAAAGCCACGTGGGACATGCATCTGTGAGCTCATGAATGGTTCACATTGGTTTTATAAATCAAACTGGATAAATATGTTCTAGTCCTCATCGGTGTGGTTTTGTTTTCTTGAACTTTGGCTTCTGATGACTTCACTACTGCAGATAATAAAACCAATATTTCTCAAAACAAAGAGAAACGTTATCAAAGCGCCTTGTGGCAGGATGAATGTTCCTAGAATATTCTGCGTTTTCTTTTTTATTGTGGGGCTGAGCACAAACGAGGTCTTTGTAATCCTCTCAGTTATTAGTTACTGAAGGTTGCAGCACTGAAATAAGTTGTTTAAATTATTCTCATGTATGAAACGAATAGAAAATTTGCAGTCAACTAGTGAGAAGAACAGAGTGTGACCTCCATGTGTACAGCAGTCCTGACTGCTTATCTAAATATGTTCGACCACAAAGGAGAGCCCAGTCAGGTTAAACAAAATGTGCTCTGATAAATGGATCAGCGTTTTTTGGGTGTTTAGCTCAGTTGTCTGTGGCAGTACAGGGCAGATTCAGAGCTCTACCATGTGAAACAATAAAACAATATAAAAACAAATAAATAGAAATAAGACATAATAAAAAAATCATATCTATATTTTTTTTTCATATGAACATGGAAAAATGTTGATATTCCCTGCATGTTCAGTCAGTTACTTCCCAGCCTTTGAAAGTGATTTGACTAGGCTGATAAAATGAAGTGCAAAATTTTCTAAAACATAACATAGCTCTGGATGGGACACTAATTAATCACAGAGCCAGGTATTCACAATTTGGGGAAAGGAAAGCTCATGCAGATGCATCAAAAATGTACATACTCTGCAAAGACAGAGAGTCGCTCTCAGGATATTCGATCCATAAGGATTTTACATCATCTTTATAGAAAGTAGAAAGACAAAAGTAACATACCTCTGGGGACTTTATGATTTCTCACAGTTTGGTTAATCTGAATGATGATTTCAAATAGTGACTCATCATGCGTTAGAGTACCAGGACAGACATTTTGGACAGCATGATCCTGACCAGAAAAAAAAGAAAGAATACTATACACCATATATTTTGTATTTTTAGACTTGAGGACAATTTTTTTGCAAGCTACATTTCTCATTTAGCACCCTGTAATGGACAGGAACCCCATCCATGTTGGTTCTTGCTTTGCCCTCAAAGATGCCAGGATAGGCTCTGCACCATCTACAATCCAGAATTGAGAATATTATATTATGTTATGCCCTTGATAACTTTATTCATCATAGCACTACTGCTTCATACCCCCAGAGGCCTATGTTCATATCCTAATGTAGTTGCACTCTGTTCAGTTTGCCTATTGTCCCAGTGTGCCTGCCTGTGTTTAGGAATGAATTGGCCAAGCGTAGATCTGCTGGTTATGAGGACCAGTAACTCTAAACTGGCTCTCGGCTGAGTTAAGGTATGGCAGTGTATATACTGCGCCTTCTAATGGAATGGTGCCCTTCACAGATTTGATACTGCTCAATACTGACTTGTGTGGATGCCCAGTATTAGTAAAAGAAAAGCGTTCAGAAAATGACCAAACGAATTTTTTCACTGTAATAATAATATGATCCACAAGCAATTGTATTCTAATTGTAATGCTCTAAAACAATAGCAAATCACATTTTAGGCCAAGTAAGCTTACCTTCCAGCGCAAACAAACTGTGTCTAAAAGGTCACAAGACCATCTAAGCCTTGCACCCTTGATATCCAAGCCCACAGAAATGCACAGCACAGTTTAGACAATGAGCACCCAAGGCTAGATTTTTTTTTTTTCCACTTCATTCCCGACCGCCCACCTTAGGCACAGTGGCAGTAACTGAAATTGTATGCTTTGTTGCGTTCACATTTCCACATCCTTAAAGCAGCTTCATTAAAGCAAATTTTAAAAATCACTACAGCTCTTTATAAATAGACCTTGAAAATAGAATGTCCATCTTCACAGTGTGTGTAGCTGATATGAGCAATTATCACTATTTAATGTTCTCTCTCCCTCATGCTATTTACCACTGATTGATTAGAACAGATTTATTAGAAGTAAAAGTGTAATGTCTACATTTAAACAGAGGTTAATGGTTTCTTACATCCAGTGTGCATATTTCATCTTAATGTACAGCAGCATCTACTGAGAGCTGTTGAGTTTCTGTATGGGTGAAATATCAGCAGTCAAAATCACACAAGTGCCAGTGTGCATATTTTTATAGATCTGTATATACTTCCTGCGGTGCGCTGGCGCCCTGCCCGGGGTTTGTTCCCTGCCTTGCGCCCTGTGTTGGCTGGGATTGACTCCAGCAGACCACTGTGACCCTGTGTTAGGATATAGCGGGTTGGATAATGGATGGATGGATGTAAATACTTCTGTGTCTTCTCCAGCTTCATTTTGACCTCAAGAGGAAGGGCGTGTAAGGTGTGCACTTTCACCTGTGGTTTCTCTGATAGAACTACAAATTGCTCTGATGACAGAAACAATGCATTCCTGTTGTCACTCATAATATAACTGACATGTGTAATGCAAGAATCCTGTTAGGACCTGTACATGTAGGGCATGCCCGCATTATCAGTTTTGGCAGTCCTAATGTTAAGAAGGCAATCAAGGGAACCCACGCTCAGCAAAAGTTACAGAATACACTTCTTTGGAAATAGTGGATATCAAAACTAAAGCATTGGTAGTATTTTTTTAAAATATTTGCCATTAAATGGTATGTGTTTGTTTTTTTTTTTATTTAAGTACAGTTAGTTACAAGACCTTATTAAAGGTGGAAAAAGTCAGACAAAATGGGTTCCTTACATTAACAAAGGCAGAAATTTCAAAACGGATGGGTTGTATATTCTGTGTACTTTCCTGCATTTTTTATTACATTTATTTTATCATTACCATGAGTAGATTAGAACCTTTAAGAACACATGCATTGTTGTTATAGCAACAAAAACCTATAATATTGGGTATTAAGTACATTTTACCTCAGTAAAACATAGAGAAACATTTATCCATTTCAGAAGAAATGTGAATAGTAATTATTTTGAAATATTTACAGTAAGCATATCTATCTACAGTATATGTGTATGTGCATGTGTATATGTATATATGCACATGCATACTGCACATATACTAGGTACATTATATGTCAAAGACAGATAATAGAATAAATGTAAAAATATGTGATTATCTCTTTCTTTATGTGTACGCTCACTGTTCATCCTACACATTTCTTCGGCATCCTTGTGTCTGTCAACCTCTGTTGCCCAGCACTTTGTCTCTCAATTGTGTTCCTTTAAAGCCTGCTTTTTGACTATCACAAAAGGTTACCCAATGTGAAAACATTTTTTGTATTCTTGGGAATACTTTCCGTGTCTGAAGGCGACTCTCAGCATTCCTCCAATGCCTTTCCTTTATACCCTTGGGTGTATGTGTGTGTGTTAACTTCCTTTATCCCCGACTTTCTGTCTTGATCACTTTTAACTCAGCAACCTCAGCAAAACTGACCAGTCAGACCAAAACCAAACTGACCAATCAGATGGCTTAGAGGGACCAGACACACACACAGACATTACTGCTTTAGGTAGCTGATTCCACAATGAACAGTTACTTCATGTCAGCGAGTACATTAAACAGTGGTAGGGTAGAAGATGCGGAGCTAATGTTGTCCCCTCAGTCCTTCCTGTGGGTTCCCTTTCACTGTACGGTTAGAAATACTATTGTGATTAGTACTGGTGTCGCCTTGTCCTCCTTCCCTTTTTGTTCCTCACACCCTAGCAAAAGCTGTGAGATGCTTCCAATGCTCACCTGTACGACAATATATATGTATATAAATATATATGTAATAAAGAGGGAACGAGAGAGAGCTATTCATTCATTTTCTAAACTTTTCTGGGTTAAGAACATTGAAAAATGGAAATTCAAGTCCCAACCCTACAATTACAGAATTGCATGACCCATATAAATCCACACACAGTCGCACTAAACCAATGTTCAGTCTTCATTGAAGGTTAAGCTGAACTTTATTATACATGAACCAAAAATTAAGTAGGTCATTATATAACATCATTTCTGCTAAATTCAGTTCAGATTCATGGGGAGGGTCAAAGTCTGCAGCATTAGTAGTCCACTGTAGGGCTCACTTACACAGAACTAATTGAGGTACTTCAGTTGATTTAACCTCTTTGTTTTTGGGATGTGGAGTGAAAACCAGAGTAGACAAGAGGAGGCCACTTTTCACAAATGGTTCAATTTGGTCTTCAACCAGATTGGTGCACATCCCCTGTTCTACATTCTCTAATGAGATCTTATCAACATAGAAACATGTAAATATGATATAAGGGTAGTAAAATGGCAATAAACAGTAGAGGAAAAAGAACCATGTATTTCTTGACACCCAAGAACTCTGTACAAAGACAGCTGTAGTAGTCATCCACTTTCTATACTATGGTCTTTGCTCTCAAACATTCACTCTTTTAGATTAAAAACTCATTATGTTGGTACGTCAGGCAGAATTTTGAAAGTCCTTGGAAAGAACTGCTTTAGGCTGTAGTAATGTTTACAAAAGATTGCACAAGCTGCATTTTACTGACTTCTCAATGTCAAAATCTTTTAAGCAAGTACACTACCTCCAGAACGATAGTTTTCATGAATGTAAAATTTTTAAACTACTGTTAATGTCTACAGGTTATGCCATTAATGCTCATTTTTTGCCATTGTATTGACTTTTGAATGTGTGACAAATGTACTTCCTGTGTCACTTTCTCACATGTAACTGTGCTTAAAAATTGAATCTTACTGTATTTATTTAGGAACTTTTGCCAATGATTGAGGTGCTTGATTTTAAAAACCCTTATAAACTTATGGACAAAAATGTTTTTACGAGTATTCACTGCTGACCCTTTTGGAGTGGGTAGTCCGTGTTTCTGAGAATAAACTAAACTAAACCTGAGTCCATATTTAGAAGATATAAGGAGTCTTTTATGATAAAGGACATCTGGACCCTGCAGTTTTAGCTTCTTCTTCCTTGTGAAATTGCTGAAGCTTGCTCAAGTGAATGGTGGCTGTTGACAAACAGCAAATTTTAATTCCCGACACTGAATGCATATGTGAGAGGCACATCTCACAAGTCCAGCTCTGAATTTCCTTATTGTTTGCTATGACCATTTTGGATAATGTCTTCCCAAGTCTTTCAGACCCTGACATAGCATGAGGGCACCACCACCTTGCTTGGCAATAAAGACGGTCCTCAATGCCAGTGATGCTCTCTCTTCAAACATTAGAGTTAGAGTGGAGCCTATAAAGGGCAACTTTGATTGTGAAATTCTGAATAGAGGCTATAAAGAACAATTTTGATCACTTTGTCTCATAGTGAAACTGTCTTGTGTTTTGAGTTTTTTCAGCAATGAATTTTGCTCTCCAGTACTCCCATGAAGCCACATTTCTGACTAGCCCAGCTTTACACTTATCTCCTTTTTTTCCAGATTTCACTATGTAATTTTCAAACTAGTCTTGGCAGATGGCAATTCTTACACTTTCTCAGTTTTACAGGCATTTATTTCTAGTATAAAAAGTATCAAAACATATGGTGCAGGAAACAGGTAGTAGATAATTCAGAGATGAGGAGTGAAAATTCAGTGACATTTGACTTTTTTTTTTTTTTAAGTCACCGAGATACTCGACAAAATATGGATTTTTAGGATAATAGGTATATGATGCATGATATTCAAACTGACCTTTATCTGGATGAAATACATACAGATAGATATTATGGGACTAACGGCATAAAGAACAGTAGAGTTCTCTAATCTGCAAAACCCTTCTTCAGAAAATAGATATGCTTTCTACAATAATTGATTTTGCCCAGGTGCTTACAACAGTGAAGTTATGAGCCAGTCATTTTTTTTTCAGCCACATAAAAAGATATAAATCTATTGGCACTATGTCTTGTGTACTTGAGCATAGTACATTTTTCATTACAGCGATTAATCAAAAATAGTTTTATTCTGAGAGCTGCCACACCACTACATGCTGAAACCATTTGTTCTCATTTAATAGCCTCGCATTCAAGCCTGCCAAGAGTTGCCAGGCTGTTTTGCCAATGGGCCAAATGAAACAAAGCAAAACAACAACAAAAAAAGACAAAATCAAAAATGTAAAAAAATGGGAAGATTGTCATAAGGTTAAATCAAAAAGCATTTAATGTGTTTAGAAACACAAAGCAAATGTTGGTGTTTTTGTAATGTTACTTTAATGTTTTCTAACTGCATTGCACCCAGTCATCTGGCTTTAATAAGAGGAAGGGACAAAAACTTCCTTAATATATTTTTTTTTCATCAGCAGCAAACAAACCCAGTGCTTTTCAGTGCAAGTGCGTCTTTCTTATGCAAATATAAAAATCCACTTGTACATGTATACAATTCCCACATGTAAATATTTTGTAACGACACAATCTGAAGGCAGTTGGGCATTTTGCTTGCAGATGGCCATACATATTCAGTTTGAGGCTGTATCTGGGTGAGGAAATGTTTTTAAGCACACTTAGATATATGAACAGAAGATATGATTTTGGAATTTTATTTTGTTAGTAGAAAAATTCTGGGCGCAAAATTAAGGAAAACTTTAAAGCTTCCTCATATTTATGAGGAACTCTTTTTGTATACAGGCAACTGCTACTTCCCAAATGCAATTCATTTGACGGTGTTTGAAAGGCACTCACACTGTTTGGTTTTCTTGTTTTGTAAAGATATACAATGGATCTAGTTAGAAATTAATGATGTTTTACTTTTATTGTATAATAGTAGAAACAGCATCTAATATCATGCATCTCCCTCTCTTGATAAAATCTGAAAGGCAACACATAACAGATAGAAAGATGATAAAGGCATTATAAGGTAAATAGATGTCAAAGGCACTATATAATGGACATGTAAATGTGAGTGGCTGATAGATGTCTCTTTCCAACCCTTTAGTAATGTTTGAAAGACACTTGATATGTAAAGACGTATTACTGTGCACATTTTTAACCAGCCCAAGGAAATCAAGCTTTACGAGTATATTTAAAGCAGTTATTTTTACGATTGTGAAGGCATTAAAAACAAGTAATTGCAAAGCCTCACCGTGTGGACATTTCCCTTCAGTTATTTTTTTTTTAAACAGTGTGTATGTACTGTATCTGTTTTGTTACCGTGATAGAGACTTACAGCATCAAAAAAGAAATGTCACCCCTTTTAAATTAGTTCATTAAAGAAATACTGCTGCGTGCACAACAAAAAAGGCCCTTCTGCTATTGTTCTTCCCAATCAGAAAATAAGGCTTTGTTGGGAACTCCCTCCTCGGTGATGCTTGGCTGAGTTCTGACACCATTCTTTGGGGAGTGCTAGGCACCCTCCTTGGACTTTGGATCTGGACTGAGGCAAAAGGAAAAAGACACTGTTAGAGACAGCACCTCCTCTTGTGGTAAGATGGGAGTCTGAGGATCACCTTCCAGCCTCAGACAAGGTATGCAGTACCCCACCGGGGTAAGGGGGGCACCAATGCTAACAATGCCGTTTCTTTTCTCCTCCATAACTCTGAGACGTCACCCAGTGAGAACACCTACACCTCTT
This sequence comes from Polypterus bichir lapradei, assembly GCA_026402145.1. Taxonomy (NCBI): domain Eukaryota; kingdom Metazoa; phylum Chordata; class Cladistia; order Polypteriformes; family Polypteridae; genus Polypterus; species Polypterus bichir. The sequence goes on from JANRMT010062792.1 coordinate 56,307,082, forward strand.
CTGGTTGGGGCAACATAAAATCGAGGGCTGCTGGAAGTCTGAGAAATGCCGTCCTGCCTGATGGAGCTCCCTTGCCCAGACCTTCACGAAGAAGTCGAAAGCTTAAAATAGCCAGAAAGGCTAAGAAGGCAGCTGTTGTGCCTTATTTCTGTTGCACTACTGTGTGCTCACTTTTATTCAGTTTTTTGGACTTTGACAGTAAACAGGGTGGTCAGATTGGCACCCCAACTTTTCTTTGGTTCTGCACCCCTCATTTGCTCCTCCAAATATATATATTTACAGTATTGTAGCTTTTTTTACAAAACACACATGGCACACTAAATAAAGGCTATTTGATGCAGAATGTAGCCAGGCCTCTTTTAACTGAAACTTTAGAAATAGTGTGCCAGTGGAGCTCATTAAAAGGATAAATCCCAATAGGTCAAACAATATGGTTTTTGCTATTCAAATTAACTCTTAAATGATGTGAAGAAAACCTCTAAAAAGCATACACTCAAAGCCATCTGTTAATGTACAATCCTCTGTGCATGCACCTGATGTCATGTGGTCTAGTTTTTCTTTATTCAAATAAAATATCAAAATCACATGTGCCAAAGCTCAAATGGAACAATTTTAGGAAGAGAGGAGTTTCAGTGTTCAGTATACGAGACTATGTATTGTAGACAATAGGGGGTATCTCTGACCACAAATCGAGACCATACCTAGTACAACTCAAGTCCAGGGTTCAAAAAGACTCTTATTCTACCTAAATATCACCAAACAGACTTCTTCTGAAACAACAACACAACACTCTTCTTTATCTTCTCCACTCTTCCACAGGAGACCTTTGCCTCTGCTTGGCTGAGCCAGAACTTGGACCTGTTGTGTTTCAGCCAGGGCTCCCACTGGGGTTCAAATGCTGTGTTTATATACATTTTGCTAACTTTTATGTTAACTTTATTGATTAGTGAGTTTCTCTTTGTCCAAGTATGTTCTGCTAAGTTCCTTGCGCTTTGTGGGTGGGCCTCCAAGAGGCACAGCCACCTGTCCATCACTGCATAGGACTGCCCTCAGTTCTGTAAAGGCCAAGGAAAACCCACAGTTCCTTGTAGTTCATTAAATGTGCTAACTGGGTGCTACATTTTCTTGTGTTTTTTTGCCTTTTTTCATTATTTTTGTGATTTCTAGATTTTTTTAACCCTTTGCTCCATTTTAATCCGTTTTTGGCTTGTGTACTGGAACTTTGTTTTCTTTTGGCATTGGTTATTTTTGAAGGTCTTGCCTTCTGTACTTTTGTGCTTCTCAGAGTTTATTTTTTATTAAACAGAGCCTTTTGGAAAATACATCTTTTTACTTTACGAAAGATTCAGTGTTTGCCCTTGTTTTGACTAGGATTTTTGGGATTTTTTCAACACTTTGTACTTAGGATCACTCTAGTTCATAACTAGACCTGTATGAACAATGCAGTCAGAATAAAATCGGCCCAAAGGCACAAGACCACAAAACATGATCCTAAAAATCAGTATGGTTTACCAACTTAATTTAAAGGTAAATGCATAAAGAATTATTTATCTGTTCATTAATGAACTGAAAAAGTGAAGTAGACAATTTTTTACTCAATTAAACAGTGTTTGGAAATTTACTTGATCCAACATGGCTAAATAAATCTCTGTGACAGCCTAATTTTGCCAGTCCTCTTGGATGTCTAAAAATGTGGTCTGTTTTTAATTGTAAACATAAAAATAACATCAAAGCTCAATGAAACAATCTGATTAAAGCTCAGACTCCCCTACATCAGGTGGACATTGAGTCCCATTTCGACATGGTAGCCTTTTTGTCTGCTTACTTCATATTATAAATTATTTTTTATTTATTGCTTCATAGTCTTAATCTTGGTAGCATGAGTGCATTGTCCTTTAAATAAATCTGGTTTTGAGTTTGAAAATATACAGTATGTATAGAATGTATTGTGAAAAGTTACAAGGAAAACAGGAAAAAATTTTGGGCTGCAGGGGACACCGTATTTAATGTCCATTAGATTGAAGGGGAAGAAAAGGAAAGCAAATAGCTGATGTCTTTATATCAGAGATCTCTTGAGCTGTGGAAAGCCTTCTGTTAGGGTGGAGGTCTATCTCCTTCAGCACCTAATTCCAAATGAATGAAGACTTCCATGGAGGTGGTGCTTTAAACAGTCAAGGGACTGGAAGAGGCGGGGCTACCGAGGTCAGGTCAGGTGTCTTCCTTGTGTTCTAAAGAAATCAGAAACTGGGTTAGTGGTTGTGTCGCACCCTCAATATTTCCCTCCATGTTTCCATGCACCAGTACCAATGAGACACTACTAAAGCCATCTCTTTAGAACATATTTTTTTTAAATATAAAATACCCTGCATTTATTTAAACAGAAATCTTTATTACATTACATAACAGCAAAACCAAAAAAGATATACTGAAACAAAAGTCTGAAACATGCAATCAGAAAGTAATGTTCTTCTTCCACATTACTCACAGAAAATGGCACTGTCTACATAACACCTTCAGCCACACAGTTTCAATCAGTTTCTGATTAAAATGGATAAACAGATTTCTGTAGCAGCCTCTAACCAGCCTTTAAGAAATGAAGGATACAAGGCACCATAGAACAGATAAATCAATAAAAGGCACTATATGATAGATGGATTTCAGTAATAGTCTCTGACAAGAGCATGAAAAAGATAAATATTCTCTCTGGACTATTAGAAGACTACCACACCATACCATCTCTACTAATAAAAATTTGAAAATTTGTGTTTGTATGTTTTGCTTTTTTTTTTAATGTAACACGTTAACATTGCATCTCATTTTCAGTGCCCCAGGGTATAATTGTCTGTGAAACATCTCAGTGTGACAATTTCTTAGTTATAAACACATTGCAAATCTATGATTGCTGCTGCATACCTTCAAAGCCAGTATAGGCTGTTTTAAAAGGGTTGTCAGCTGCACAGTGAGGAAGAAAATAAAATAAAATAAAAAAAAGCCCCTCAAATCAAGCTGACTTTCCAGAACCGTCTTATAACTGTCCTCAACTCGGTATGGGCTTATGATGTTTCTTTACAGTGTCCTCTGCTGTCCAGGGCTGCTTCCATCTTGTTCAGGTCACTCAATCCTTCATAGTGATTTTTTTCTTCACACTGGTTTTTGGAGCAGGTTTTACAAGGCAAGTTAAAACTTGTAGCTAAATTGGATTTGGATCACTTCAACCTGGGGTCTTTCTCAGAACCGTCTTGGGCTTAGACAAGTATGTTCTTGTATTTATAATGCCTTCAGGATCAAATGAAAAATTAAGAAATGCAAGCCCATGCAGCCTTTCTTGTCAGGCAGATTTTTCTTATTAGTATTCCTGAGAATAGATTTTGGATAACTTCTTTTTTCTCTCAGAAAATCTTGCTAAATTATGAGTTTAAACTGTGAAATTCATCAATGAGACCCCTTACACAAAAAGTCTCGCCCACCTTTGAAATGTATTACATATCGGTAGATTGCAAAGGAGCATGAATCAGATTTTATTGTGTTGCATGTAAAGGAATGATTACACCCATTTAATGCTTCAAATGTTATAAAGACTGTGATACAAAGAGATAAGCTCTGGCCCCTGAAAATATGGGCGAAGAAAAAGGACAGTCTTTAATAATAGATTGCATCTTTCCTGTGTTGGCTCTGAATGCGTTCACTCGCATTATGGTAATTTCTGAAATGACAATAGAAGATATAAATGGTAATTGTATTGCTTTCTTTTGTGTATGATATCGAGGCAAATCAACCTCTGAAACGTGGTCAGTTACCAAATATGTCTCATTTTGTGCGAGTGCCTCTGTTACAGGTGTTAGGAAAAATACAGCGTTGAAGTATTTTTGGATTATGAAATACAAATAATGTGTTCTGCCAATTAGACTAATGAGAAAAAAATTACTTTTGCCATTTCCTCTGCTCAATCACTTTTTCTGACTAAATCCCTTGAAATCTGATGCTCATAAAGATATTCTCTCTACCCAACTGTACGTGTCAAACTGTCTTTATATCAAAATCTTGTTCTGCAAGATGTGCTACCCCCTCCCCATCTGTTATCCTTCTGAATTGTATATGCATCCATCCGCTGTCTGTACTTGCTTTTTTGAAAGGAGCCACAGATGAAGCTAGCAGCAACGATCAGGTGCAAGTCGGGAAAGAGTCATGGGTCAGTAGACACACTCTCATGCACCCTCTTGAAAAAACAACAGTTGGCTCAGGCAGAAAATCGTGAGGAAACTGGAGTATCTGGAGAAAATTGAAACAGGCACAGGAGAGAGAAATGTGCAAAATCAGCGCAGCGCAGAAATCGTACCACCATGTAGCTGCTCCCGAAGTGGACCATAGAAAATTCTTTTGTATAAGATGTTCTGAGGTGATACCAACCTCAATACAAAGAGAGTTACTACATACAGTGACAACAGTGTGATACTACCTGTAACTCTTGAAAGCAACCATAGATGAAGCACTGGTCTGTCTTGCTCTAGCTGCCAAATTAGACTCACAGATCAAGATGTACAGTACCTCTTTAGGATATGGGAGAAATCCAAATAACTGGTGTGATTAAAACTGTCTGCTCCTCTGGGCCAACCTTCCTACACTGGTCTGGATCTGGTGTTTGTCTGGATGGGTGGCTTACCTACTCCAGTCACTTCATTTGTCACTCCCCGTGTCTCGCCTTTTTTACACTTTCTGACCACTGGCCTCTCTTCTATCTACCAGTGGGCCATTTCCTTTCATGTCATGGTGCCAGAGAGTGGCCCCTTGCTGTATATTGGTGGAATTTGTAAGGGAGAATTTCACTGTGCTTTGTATACTTGTCATTCCTACTACTACAAAAACTTTTGGGAACCATTGACCGAGGACTCCTGTCGCCACCTGTGCTCAATTAGAGATAATAAACAACTGTTTCTAACTAAGATGAGGTGGAGATGGAGCGGGTCCAGAAGTTCTGAGGCCCCAAAAAGGGAAAAACCAGACTTCTCATATGTATGTGTTTATGCTACACCTAAAGCCCTAAGGAAAGTGAGAAGAGAGACTGTGAAAGCCAGAAGAAGTAGGAGGTCAGCAGAGAGAGAACAAACAAGTCATGGCCCAGGTAGGCTGAAGGGGCTCCTTTTTGGATAAACTTCAGTTGGAATAGTCAAGTCTACAAAAAGCTACAGCATTGCAAATCTTGGCACATACCCTCATTTTCTTTCTAATTTTCCTTTTGATAGTTACTGTAGCAACACATTGAGCCAGGCTGACCAAACCTCCCTGCTCTCCGCAACACACTTTCTGGAGAATAACCACACACTCCTAGGACACTGGAGATATAACCCCTTCAATGCATCCTGGGTCTGCCCCTTAGTCTTCTCCCAATACTACTATATTCTCAAACCTCTTCAACTGGCTCCTTTCAATCTGGAAAAACAACGATTTTACCCTTAGGTCTTACAACCTGCCTGAAGAAGGGGCCTGGGCTGCCTTGAAAGCTTGCTTATTTTAATCTGTTCAGTTAGCCAATACAAGGTGTAATTTTGCTTGACTTCTCATTGCATCCATAATGGCTAACAGGGTACAATGCACTACTCCTACCCATAAGTCTTTTTTGCAACAAAGGAACCAAATCCAAGATGAATGAAAGTGCACTTTAAGTGTTCCAGAAAACTGCACTAAGCTCAGTTACCACAAGACTGTAACCAGGCGACCCACTCATCATGGTTTGCTGCAGCTTTGCAGCCATTGAAGCACAGCACTCCTCTTGCTGAAAATAATTGTCCTGTGGAGGGTGAAGGAGTCGACACTTGCCTTTGGCTGGCTTGACTTAGAAGGAGGTGATCTCCCATACTTCAAAAAGCTTTTTTAAACAGTTCCTCAATGAAAAGTCCATGGAAATGATCAAATGAGTCTGTTATGACAGGTTCACTTGCATGTACGTCAGCATAATTATGGGAAGGCGCCATGGTGCTCTGTGTGCTTTATTCAGTAGTTTTCTGGTTTTGCTCACTCATACGCCAACCCAGAAAATTGCTGTGAATCATACTACTGTAGGTCTCAACCTGGGAAAAAATGTTCTGGAATTCTTTACTGGTAAATTCCTGGGAAATCCTTCAAGTGTCAAAGAGGTACTGTAAGCAATTTGATTTGACAAATAAATAGTCTAAGAACAGCACTTAAAAATCAACAATGAGTCAACACGTTCTCTTATCCACTGAAATCGCACAAGTGCCATTCACCAACTTACCACTACAACTAATGTCAAAAAAAGATGACTTGGAAGTCTGAGAGCATCTGCCATCAATGATCTCCGGAGCAGAGCAGCCATTTTGAAATTCCTGCAAAACCTACAAATGTAGTTTGCCTAAAGTCAGAAGTATGGATGCACAAAGCTTGAGCTTTTTTCAAAATGTGTTACTGGAATTAGTCCATTGGTTCCAAAGACATGGCGTGCGCAGACAGATGAACAGAGGGGAGTGATGGAAGCTAGTTTTGTGAAGAAAATGTACTAAGAATAGTTTTTAGTTAACAGACATTTTGTGGGCAAGACCTGGTTTTTCACCCATCTCATTTTTCCTATAGGTATAAGGTGGCTTATTGGTGCAGTTTTAAACAGTGTTACCTCAATTCTTCTGACACCTAGGAGGCCACCAAGCAGGCCACCATCTGTATTTCATTTTATTCACATATTCTCGTTTCTTCCAATATTTCAGTGACTTAGAAGTTAGCTGGATTGTTTACTCTATATTACCTCTGAGTAAGTGCATGCTTATGTGTGCACGATTAAAACCATTATAATATGGAATAAACAGGGTTTTGTGAGGAACAGACTATGGATGGCCTTCCAGGCAGACAGGAACCACCATGATATTGCAGTGTGTGAACATCAATGGAGGATAAGAACAGCATTTAAACTGAGGCCATGGGTCCGTGAGTTGCCAACGCTAACCTTTAATATCTCCATCTCATCTATAAGCAAAATCAATTCATTCATTTTCTACACCCAGTTTTTTGGCTTTGGGGTTGTAGAGAGCTGGAATTTTTTCAACCAGAATTAGATACAAAGCATGAAATAACAACCATCAGTCTATTGCAAGCCAACCTGCACACAAGTTGGGCCATTTTAGAGTCCCCAGTCAGCCTAACCTGAGAGGGAAGAGGAGGTGAAGGGAGGACACTCGGCCCCCTCACAGACCATGACTAGACCAGAATCTTAATCACAGCACCCCCAGTGCTTCCTTTACTTTTTTTCCTGTGAACGAACATGATCTCTCCTTTGGCTTTAGGTGGAAATAGCACGGATTCACTGAATATAAACAGAAAATATTACATTTCTTTTGAGTAACATCTGCTTGGCCTATGTGAAAGGTGCTTGCTACCGTAATCCTAGCATTTTGCAGGCACCGGTTAAGTGTGCTCCCTAAGCATTACCAGCATTTCACATTTCACTGCTCAAAGCATTTTGATTATCTTGCGAAGGAAGGAAACCAAATTTCTATTTAATTGAGATGAACATCAGACGGCCACATTAAACCATCCTTTATTGGACTGCAACGTGATTTGCTAAGATATTGTTTTTGTTCCCTAGGCGGGACAGTGCTTCAGTACGAAGCGTTGCCATTTAGGGGTGGCGATTAATGTAACCTCGTCTTAATGAACTCCAAAAGCAGCAAAACAAAGACGGGAGGAAATGGCAAAGGAAGAAGCTAAAATATTCAGCAACTCTTGCAATTTCACAATGAAGTGCTTCTTGTGCCCCTTAGTGCTGGTATCTCATCATGAGGAGCAGCCTGAATTCTTTATCATGGTCACAGGAGAGGAAAACCTATAGTGGTTAAGTGTCCCCTGTGGAAGGACACTGTAGCAGTTAAAATTTAGAGCTTGCGCTGTGGGGAATAGGAGAGGCAGTGGTAGTCCAATCCACCAGACCCCAAAACAATATGCAAACCGGTCTGGAAAATCACAATGTGACGGCCCCACAGGGGCCTCACATTAGGTTGCTTAGTGTGCAAAACAATAGATAATGTCCACCCATCTGTGCATTTTCTTATTTCATTTCTCTGTTATAGACTGGTGGAGAGATTGAGCTGCTTAAGTGGCAGTCCTCAGTTAGCTAAACTTAATTGTCTTTGGGGTGTGGGTGGAACCCTGTGATGCTTGCTTTTATCATCCCCATTAGTGAAATGGTAAGTACAACCTGATTTGCTGGCATTTGGGTGTGTGGTGTCTTTGACACTTTTGTGGGAGAGACCCCTCAACACATGGGGGCATGCGAGTGGCACAAGCTTTGTTTTTGGAAAGTTATGTGCTCTTCATCTTGCGGTGATAGGTGGCACATTGCTCACATGAAGAAGGGCATGCGGCTGATGGGAGGGCATGAACACACAAACGTAACATTCATAGAGGGCCTGACTAATACGGCAAGGTGACCTCATTTCCACTGTCGCATGAAAAGACAGCAGTTTAAAAGGAGATCAGAGGAGACGGGCTAGGGGAGAGTCGTACGGTTTACAAGCCTAAACTTTATCATGATGTTTGTAGGAGCGGCACATAAATGTTTTGTTTTTCTTAGCTTATTTGAAGGGGAAGGGCATAATGTAGTAAATTCACCAAAACTGTTTTGAAGTAGATAACATTGGATGGCTACATAGGAGCATTTCGTTTTACTTCACACCAGAGACCAGTGGAGAAATAATGAACTTTACGCTTCACATTTTTACACACTTACCATTTTCACACTTGATTGAATGTGCATTTTAAAGTTACTGTTTTTAAAGACTTGCACACTAAGGCATTATGTTCAGCTGGGTTTCTCACTGTTTCACTTGTCCTCACTCTGGATACCCGATGTCGGACTCATATTAAAGTAACATCACAAACCATCAGAAATCACACTTGGGCTTGGAGGGAACGTGCAGATTCCAGACAGACTGCAAATGGGCTATTAGTTAAATGCAACTCCCTGGAGATGTTGTAGTCACTGCACCAACATGCAACTTTAATTTATTAAATGCTTTATTACAGAAAAAAAAACTCCACAAATTTCACTTGATAGAGTTAAACATTTTGGATTGATTTTTTTTTTTTTTTTTTTAGCACGGCCCAGTTTGATATTGCACTCCATAGAATATCAAGCGTACCAGCTCTCAGCGCATTACTTCACTATTCCCTTTACATTACAATTTCTAGGGCAATGAGACAAGCTGTTGAACTTTTCCAAGCAAGCACCTGCAAGAGTGTAATCCCCAAATGATGCAATCTCCAAAGTATGCACCACTGGCCTGATTTATTTTTTCCCATCATTCCCTGTTCTTAATTCAGCATTAACACACATGGAGTTTAAAGCAGATCAACAACAAGTCAACAACAAGAAGCCCACATGCAGGCTGGTAGGAGTGTGTTACATCTGGGTGTGTGGGAATGTGTGCGTGTGTGTCTATTTACACAAATGCATATTGCACACAGGGGAAAATGCTTTAGCCTTGAAAGGAAGGCAGTTGTTAATATTTCATGTAGTCAAATGGAAGCACTCAATTTAAGTCCATCAGAAAAGACACACAATTCAGACAGCCAAAATTAGGAAAAAAGAAAGAAAGAATGAATGAAAGAGAAAGAAAGAAAGAAAAAGAAGGAAAGAAAGAAAGAAAAGGAAACGTAATCTTCCTTAGAAACCCCTGCCATTGTGCTAAAGCCCACACACAGCAGCCGTACTTCAACTGAACATACCTTAACAGTTTTGTGCAGCTGCTTCCAGCTTTTTCAGCGCTGAGTTTTTCTTTCTTCCTTTTTTTTTTTTTTTTTTTGCAATGCCATTTTTGACATAATCTCTTTGTTACCTTGGATACCAAGAGTGCTGCCTTATTAATGTCATCATGAGGTGACTGCGTCTATAAAATGCAGTTGCATACATCAGCTTTCTTGATCAAATTACAATTTCGCTTTGTTTCATTTTGACTTCTTTGCCCAATTCCTTTCCTCCACTTGAGTTTCTTAAAGATGCCCCAGGGCCATACACCTCTATTTGTCATCCACATTCTTTACAATTTAATCGTATTATTAGTTATCATTGACTTAACCCCATGAGAACCAGGCAAATCTGCTGCAGATCAGAATGTGCTGCATGTCTAAGCATACACCCAGCCTCAAACAATAGTAGATAAATGGTGCAGTGCAACGAAAAAGTCTTTATTAAGTATCAGTGTAATGTCATCTCACCAAATAAGAAATGGGCAATGCCTCAAGGTAACACTTTAGAAATTACATCTTAATAGATTTGAGATTTTGGAAGATTAATGAATAATTTGAGATTTCTGTACCACATGTAACTAACTATGCGGTGCTCACAATGACTGTTTGATGTATTTTATTCGTTAACCATAACAATCAAAATGTTCCCAGACCCACCTAATCCAATTCAGGGGCACAGAGCTTATCCTGGCTGCACTGGGCACAAGGCTGGAAAGGGCAGCAGTCCATTGCAGGGCCCACTCTCGCACAGGTCAAATCTGGAATCTCCAGTGAACACACCAATGTGTGTCTCTGAGATGTAGGAGGAAACTGGCGTAACCAGTAGAAAACCCACTCTGACACAAGAAGAACATGAAAGCTCCACACAGTCAACAACTGGATGAGTGAGGCAGCCATAATTGTCATTGCTGGCACCACCATGCCACTACTGAGTATATATACAGTGGTGTGAAAAACTATTTGCCCCCTTCCTGATTTCTTATTCTTTTGCATGTTTGTCACACAAAATGTTTCTGATCATCAAACACATGTAACCATTAGTCAAATATAACACAAGTAAACACAAAATGCAGTTTTT
>JANRMT010062792.1:56318309-56354856 GCA_026402145.1 Polypterus bichir lapradei
AAAAACTGCATTTTGTGTTTACTTGTGTTATATTTGACTAATGGTTAAATTTGTTTGATGATCAGAAACATTTTGTGTGACAAACATGCAAAAGAATAAGAAATCAGGAAGGGGGCAAATAGTTTTTCACACCACTCTATTATATACAATTATTGATTAGGAAGATATACTGTATTTAATGAATATATTTAATTCAGCGATAGCTTTGTGCCTGGCACTGCTTACTGCTGGGTTAGGCTCTGCTAACCAACCAACCTTGAATTGGATACAGCAGTTACAGATATGTACTTTGAATATAGTGACCACAATATATTTAATACGGCCATCTCTGTATGGATTTAATTGTTTGATCCTTTTAAATTTAATACAATCTAAATTCATTCTGATTGAAATAAATATACATATTTTTTCCATTTTTTAGTCTTCTCCATTTTCCTTTTTAAATTCAGTTGTCTCTTAATCTAATTCTGGGTTGTGGTGAGCACAGCTAAGAGACACACTGGGCATCCTGTAAGCCTAATCACAGAGAGCCAGTTTAGCGTTGTCTTTGGGATTGAGGAGGAAACCTCCAAAAACATTGGGTGAACCACGCAGACTCCATGAAGACTGTGACCAGACATGGCATTTTGACACAGGATGCTGGAATACTGGAAAATATGTGGACCTCTGGTCCTTAAATAAAGGTTGTTCACATAGAGTAAGCTGAACCCTTCCATTTTAGCAAGACAATTTTCATTTACACTAATGAAGAAATGCAATTTCACTCTGATTACCTTGGTGATGTCACTTTCCACAGTAGTGTTAGTTTGTTGGCATGCATTTCTCGCTTCTTCTGGTTCTTGCATTCTGTATCCTGTATTAAGCGCCTTATGTGATGCACTTGACGCTTAGCATATGTCTTTGCTGTCTCTTCATTTTTCTTCTTCCTGTTACAGAGTTTTTTGTCACGGTCCGTGATGAAAAAGCCTTAAAACTTACACTAAACTATCAATTCACGAGATATATGTACCATGTTCTGGGGGTTAATTAATAGATAGCTTTAGAAGGATTAAGCTTTTATTACAATAAACATTTCCATCCACTAGTAAGATGCACAACAGATGGTGCCACTTTTCTTTCTGTCACGTCACTTTACTTTTCTGAGGTTCCCACAACATCAATTTTTTTTAAATTTTCGTAATGTTTCAGGTCATAAGCATTCAACTAAGACCAAGATCAAGGTTTTAGATCCAGCAGTTCACAGCTACCAGCAGGCTGCTCTGTAGCATGTGTTTGATACTAAGCACATGGTAAACCTGTTTTTCTTCCTCTTCTTCCTCCTTATCACTTAATCGGCTTCTGCAATTCACCTGATGCTCAGTAGATATCACTGCTCTATTTTTTTCTGCTATGTCACCTTCTCAATTTGCCGTAAGAAACACATGAACTCGAATCACTTTGTCAAGGTAGGTGTTATCTCAAATTTGTTGGTTAACCAGCATGCATCAGGTCATTAAGTTTTGATTGAGATGAAGATCAAGGTTCTAGCCATAGTAGTTTGTGATAGTCGCTTGGCAAGCGGTGTGATCTTAGCATTGTATATACAGAGATAATAAAGTAACAGATTCATGTATTTATTAATTTAATACAGTGATGGCTTTATATCTACAGCAAGAGTTCCCAAACTTTTTTCAGCCGCAGACCCCTTTACCAAAAACTTTTAAAACCGTCGACCCCCTAGTCACATGCAACAGTTTTTCATGTCCACACCTGCTTTGATGCGTTCGATACGACAATGCACAGACATGTTTGTGCTACATGTATTTTCATGCATTCTTACGTGTGACTCTTTTAATGACACATTTTACCTTTTCGTTTTTAAGTTTAGTATGTAATGTGTTTTTATCAAAAAAGTGTTTTTTTTAATTATTTTACTTCTTAATTAGGTACCTATTGGAATCATAGATATTTTGAAGTAACAAACAAATAGCAGCAGTAAGGAGGTCTATTTTTGCTGTTGTCAACCCCCAAATTATTTTATTTAAACTATCGACCCCTAGAAAGCTCAAATTGACCCCAGGGGTCCATATTGACCACTTTGGGAACTCTTGATCTACAGTATGTGGATTTTACACAATATGAAAAAGTTTTGACAACAAGGAGTACAACATTGATTGCACCAATTTCTCAAGTCTCATGAGACTTACTGCCATCATGAGACATAAGATATAAACCTGGGTGGAACGGCACGGTGCATTGTAGAGGTGAGGTCAGCACAGAGTAGCCAGATAACTTAACATGGATGTCTTTATAATGTGATAGAAAACAATGACCAGCCTAGGAAGAGCTCAAATGATTATAGCTATTTCAAAATGCAGTTGACTTGTCTTTTAAGGGATAGAAAATCTCCCTGCTTCGAAGTGGTGTTATTTCAGTGTTGACTCACAATGTTTTACATCTTTCGTGTGGCTGACATGAGGGGATATCAAAACACTTATTATCCTTTCATATGTGTAGTCCTTGATCATGTCCCCCCCATTTGTACTTGCCCTGTTGCTGCAGTTATTAGCCAGACAGGCCATTGTAAACTCATGTATTCAAACCAACATGTCATTTTGAGTTAGTATTTGAATCTTTTGACATTCATGGATGCACTTATTTTTTTTCACTTTTGTTTTTGCACCTATACTCCTGAAAATGTTTGTTTTCTACACCTCATTACATGTTCTGACCATGGTTTACACATCCTAAGAATGCCAGAGTCTTGACTCCAGATCCTGCCATCAACATTTTCATCACTAACACTTGTCCCTTTCTCCAGCTCTGTGCTCATCCATGATCACAAACAGCTCTGCTGTCTTTAAGGGGTACCTGCGATCAACTAAAAGAATGTAGTCATGGGTGAGGCTGACTCACCATCAGCATGACACAGTTTGGGAAGTTCTCCTTTCTTTAATGGCTTGCAATTTAAATGGGTGGTGCTGGCAATTACATGAAGTTGTTCTTGGCACCACAATGAACTTGTCCTCTATCTGAACAAATGGGGGCGAGATGAATAGTACTAAGTCAGCTAATGGTATTTCATGAATTTGGTGGATAAAGACTTTTTTTTTTTTAAATTCCAATACAAAACATTTGCAAAAGCCCCACTGTTGTCCTTCTCTGTAGGCCATCTGTTACTGCACTTAAACCTTGTCTGCTTCTTTCATTAATGGACCACAGGACCATCACTGACTAGATATGTGGGCCATTTCGTTTACACTTGTATCACTGCAGTGTGCATTTGCTGTCCCTAATAAACACATGCTGGCATGTCTATATCTTTCACCTTGCGCGTTCTCACTCTGAATTGCACATCCACAAACTCACACACAATATCTACCTTCCTGCCAACTTTTAAGGGCTTTCTTTTCCTATATGATATGGTCACAGGCTGGGGAGTGAGATTCATGGCAGGGCAGATGGATCTAATAAATTGCCCATCTATTATATGTAAATTAAGCACACATATTGGAAGGTTTTCCAAGGAGTTCACCAGGCCTTTGTGAGATGTTTTACAGCAGTATCAATCAACCAACCCACTTTAGATCCACAGAGGGGCTGGCAAGGATATATGGCTTTGAACTGCTCTGGGAATTAAAAGGGACAGATTTTGTTCCATTTTTCTTTTTTATTTCCTTTACATGTTTGAAACACTCATTCATTTCTTGATTTAGTACCTTTACTACAAACACAGGCATCTTTTGGCTGGTATTCATACTTAAACCTTTTTTCCCTTTTTTTCTCTCCTCCTTAATTTTATATTACATGTGAATGCCTAGCAAACTGATCTTTGCAGGTAATCACCCAGAAACTTTCTTTAATGTTTTATTAGTTTTATTTATTTACAGCTTTTATACATTTGTCAGATCTTGGTGGCTGAGTTTTTTCAGTTTCTGTCACCACTGCTAGACAAGGAAACCTTCTATACCATATAGAACTTAACGGATTGCCTAGTACAGAAAAGAGATGGTGGCTGTGTCTGATGTCCTTCTGACAGAGGGTCTGTCAAGGTGGCAGTCCTACTTTGAAACTTGATTTAAATAAAATTAAATGTAGTGAGAAGTTAAGCAAAATGACACCTTTTATTAGCTAACTAAAAAGATTACAATATGCAAGCTTTCGAGGCAACTCGGGCCACGTGGTTTGCATATTGTAATCTTTTTAGTTATCCAATAAAAGGTGTCATTTTGCTTGAATTCTCATTACATCGATAATGGCTAATATGCTACAACACTATAGTACTAATAAAATTAAATTAAATCCATTCTTCCTGAGGTAGTTCAATGTGTGGCGGAGCTGCATGCACCCAATCTCTCTCTCTCTCTCTCTCTTTATTGACAATCTGTATGGAGTTTAGTGGATCTTTCTCTAGAGATACCAATTAATGCCCCCACATGTCCACATTGCATGTTATGTCCATTTCTGATTCTGACCTGCCATGTGTGAGTGCCTCCTGATGGACTGGCTCCCCATCCAGGCTTGATTCTTGCCTTATGCTCCATGTTTCTGAGGAGGATTTCAACCCCACGTGACTATGAAATAGGTTCTGCACATTTCAGAATGTTGCATTAAGCTGTTACATAAAATCCTCATTATATTAAATTAATAAAATTCTTAATTAACAAAATGAAGTTTTGAACATATAGTGATCACTCAATAATAAATGTATCAGATGGTTACTGTATTAAATGCACAAAGAGGTCCTGGTCACCATTTTATAGCAACGCTGAAACGTTCTATTCACTTTTAGATACCACAGCAAAGCAGTTTATGCTGCTGAATTGGATTGAGCAGGCTGGAATATGGAGAGATGGATGGATGAGTGAATCATTCACAAACCAGATCATCATGAGATTTTTAAAAATGAAATGAGCAAAAAAAGGTCAACTGGAAAAAAAGGGCACCATGAAAATAAATGGCTAGGTCTGGACCGGAGGAGGTCCTTGTAGCGGGACCTTGTGTGAACTGTTTCATAATCTTCATACAGTATATTATACAGTTTATTGATATCAGAAAGCTGAGTAACACCTTTAGATGATTTGATCTATTAGCAGGACTGAGCCGTGTGGTTGACAAATTTACTCCAGCATTAAAACGTAGGCAAATTTTAGAATACGGTGAAAATGCTCATGTGACTCAAAAGGCTTTCAGAAGATGATTATTATGAAAGGAGATATTTGAAAACTAATTTGTTTAGTACATACAATTTCTTGTAAAATGGACGGCTACATCGAGTGAAGCCCGTACCTTGGTGTCCATCACATTCTGATGCCATTCATCCACTCTTCTTTCCATTTTCATATCCACTTCTGTTTCATCACAGGATTTGCTCATCATTCAGTCAATTAATATTTTACATTATAGTGCCTTTCACTGTGAACAACATTTCAAAGCCCTTGACCTCATAATAAAACATACTCATGGACTGCAGCCCAGATAATTGAAATGGCTTGTGCGGAGTCACATATTCATATAGAAGTGTGCTTTACATCTGGTCCATATTTCTGACCACTAGGCGACACTCTGTAGATCCTGTGTATAATTTTGCCACTCTGCTTCCTGTAGCAAAAACTTAGGTAATAAAATAAGCTGGACTAATGGCTTGTGAAAATGCGATTTTTCCCGTTTTCCCGAATGTTCTCATATGGGCCGTAGCAAGCTAAGGTGTCTGCATTCCTCATGAGGTTCTAATATATTCTGTTTCTCTTTTTATTCTTTCATCTGGCAGACCAAAGGCAGCAACCCTTGCTGCAGATTCTGTCTTCCTTGACGCCATTCTGTTTATCATTCAGACCTTTGACTTCCTCGACATCTGACATATTTCAGCAATTTTTTTGCTGCAGCTGGGCCTTTTTATAATGAGGCCCCGTTCAAAGCCACTTGTTCCACTTTGACTCCATGATGTGGACAGCTCAGCAGGGTCAATATGTATATTGCTGTAGGCCAATCACATAATGCTCATGCCACCTGGAGACAAACACAGGGAAGAAAATTTGCTACAATTGCTGACAGCTACAGTTGGAGCACAACTAATAAGCTAAAAAGGGTTGTACATTCTAAGAACATTTTACCCATATTTTACATTTTGATCAGATGAACTGAGTGAAATAGCAGAAGCCCACTGAAATGTGCAGATTTGATCGAAACAGCCACTTCTGATGGGCCCTGTGGTCTGCCAAAATCATTTTAGTATTTCTATTGGAGAAGTGAAAAGCTTTGGCTTTATTATTTAGCATTTTCATGTGCAAAGACTGCTTTCCCTAGGATGTCCGCAATGCTTCTAATGATTATTTTTTTCATAGAGGCTGCTTTCTTATCAAAGCACAAGAAATGGCAATTAATAAAAGCAGCATAAAGTAAGCACATTATTTGCGCTAGCCTGCCCTTTTTACATACGGCGGTGTGCAAGGCAACACTGCTCGCAAACGGCAAATCCTTTCTCCAGCATTTTCTCATTCAGTTCCACGATCCCATTAAGCCAATAATACAATAAGAGAGCTGGCGTATTTAATCACCTACAAGCAAAACTAATGCACACACTGACAAGTTATTCAATGTCTTTTTCCAAGGCTGATCGCAAAAACATCGGTTGCTGCATTATCAATTGAAGAGCACAATTAAGACAACACAAATCTTTGCAGACTTGATGTAATTAAGGAATGCTAATTTCAGTAAAATGATTACTTGGAGTCCGCGCCTGTGTGCTGGTGGAGGGATGAAAGCAGATTTTTGTTTAGGCTCAAAAAAATCGAAAAAGACACTCGGGCAGCAAAGTCTATATTTATCTTTGTGACTGATTGTTGTCCTCTGGCCCATACTTACTGTATATACTGTAGCACCTCTTTATATTGCAAATGAAGAACATTACTCAGCGTTTGGGTATACAGTATGTGATGTGGTAATGGCTGTCTCATTGAAATATATTTATATGGTATGAAACCGGACTAAAAACCTAAAACCTTGTAAAACCGACTGAACAAAAATTAAATTAACATTTTTAGGCCCACTGAACGTTTGGTTTTCAGTGAATAGTCAGCTATACAGGTAACAATGTCTTTCTGTTGATTCCAAAATCTTCTTCAAGGCTCAACCTGTAGTTTTTCCTCCCATATCCCAAAGTGTTCCACTTGTGGGTGGTTGGAGCTTGTGATGAGCTAGGTTCATTCTTTCCTTTGGTGCTCCCAGAAACATTTTTTTAGATTTGCACCAGGGAACAGAAAACACTTTTAGGGAAAGACAGGTACTTGTTTAGAGAGCAGGCAAAAGGTTCATATATCTGACAAGACTGAAGAAAACTGAAATGCCAAAACTAGAGTCAAAGGTCTAAAGCAAAGATGACTGAAGATGAAAAATGTAAACTAACTTGGAATTTTCCCCAAACTATGCTGCTGTAAAGTTTATTTGTTTTAATTAAATCAAACATCTCTAATACAGAAGCATGTCCCACCATCTTTTATAGGTGAGACGAGATGACTCACTCCATGAAATGGCCTCAGCATTGAATGACTAGCAATGAGCATAGCAACTGTAAACAGTTTGGCTGCGGCCACTGGTGAACATTTAAAATCAAAATACAAAATTGTTATGATTGAGCAGAGTTTTAATATTATTTCATATTTAATTCTGCAGTTAACAACATTTTTGTATAATTAGTGATTTGGTGCCATGCAGAATTTTATTCTGTTATTGTTTTTGATTCCATTCTGACTTAGCTAGAAATAATTTGCATTATTTCTATATGTTATTCTAAGCATGCTAGCAAGAAGTATTTAGTGAAAAGGTGTAACCAGAAGCCAGAATAAAAGCCTAAACCGGGAGGTCAATCAACACTGTAACTGAAGCCAAAATGAGTGACAGAATCACAGAAAAAAACTAAGCACAAGTCAAAGCCACAAACCAATGATGAAAAGGAGTTTTGAAATTAACATAGGTAAGTTTAGAAAAGGGTCTTGTTAGTCACAAATTCAGATGAGGAAGTGCTTTGAAAGACAACCTTTAAGCCTGTTGCATCGTTACAGGAGGTCATGACAGGATACACAAATCATTGGTACCTATAAATTACCAAAATGGCAGAGGAAACAGCCTAAAAGATTTTACAACTACTAAAGTATGCATAAATTCAAAAAAATAAGATTTCATAATTAGATACTTGGTCGATAAATCTGGTGTTTTCACACTTGTTATGGGGGTTTGTGCTAATATAATACGCGTGAATTACTGAAAAACAGATTTCTAACACCATTGTTACACGTCACCTTTTTCTTCTAACCTAGACTTCACCATTTTGTGAACCTGGTTTATAGTTGCTATTACAGTATTTGACAATAGGAAGTGTGCACTATGTGAAGTCATCAAGATCAGTCTTGTTTGGTGCTTAGGTTTGGCAGTTCATGTTTTTCTGAAAGAGGAGTTTATTAATGTCTCTTTACCATGTGTTTTGTTTAGTGTTTAGGATTTTGATGCACAATCTTCTTGATTTATCAACAGCATATTCATCTCCCAGTCTCTGAACCTCTTAAAATAATCCATATTGAAGCTTTGTGTCAGTACAAAAATACAGTCAAGGTGATGTCACCACCAAAACCTTTAAAACAAACAAATTATAAAGAATAATTGAATTATAATTTCACACATACCACTAAACCACTTCAGGAAAGTCATAACTGAAATTCATAAAAGTTTGAGAATGTTATGTTATGGTGATGCAGCTCCAGAAGACTCAGCTTGAATTCCACTTTAGTCATTGCATGTGTGTTTGAATGTTCTCCTTGTGTCCATATGTTTGTTTCAGGTACTCCTTTTTGAACCCATAATCACAATGTTAGGTTAATCGGCTACGCTAGCCCCACATGAGTTTGTGCCTGAAGGCCTACCAATGGAGAGGTAACCTGTCTTGGATTGGTTCCTGCATTGCACTCAGTGATTTTCTCTGTGGGTCTAAAATTGGATCACATAGAGTCAGTGAAAGAATGGATGGCTTGTCCTTTCAGACTACCGTTGTATTAAGCTGAAATACAATAATTCCACTACTTCCCGGTAGTTGTACAGACAGCGCTGCTACTTCACAGCTTCTGAGACCTGGGTTCAATTTCTTGGCCCATTGATGTCTGACTGGAAATTGAACATTCTCTCAGTGTCCAGAGAGTTTTTCAGTCTCTTCCAACATCATCAAAATGAGCACTTCAGGTTAAATTGCATCTCTAACCTGGCCTGATGGAAACGTTTACTGTGTCAAACTGGTCTTCCATCGAACAGTAAGCAATTGCTTTAAGGATAGTCTTCTTGATTTAGATCATTCAGAGATAACAAAGGAAGATGGACATTTAATCTCTTAAATTTAACATTCATCCTGCAGTCATTTAACCATACTGCTTCAATGAGCAAGCAAAAAAGGAAGAAAAGCAACAAAAGTCACAAAAGGCATCCCAAGGAAATGTTTAGCAATGGCTCCTCATGCATAAAATCAGCATATTCGTTGCTGTGATCTGTGAAAAAACAGCAGTGCAAACATCGCAGGAAACACACCATAGTCAGCACTGTCACATCAGCCAGGCAATGTTACTGCGTGAGGCATTTATGCAAAACCAGTGGGCAGAAGAAAGGTGCCGACATGTTCTCCATGGGCAAAGAGTTTCAAGCAGAGGTCAGCCTCAATTTCTAGATAAATATGAGATAAAAGGAGAACATTGATGGGTGAGGTGCGATTGTGGAAAGGTGAAGGTGTAAAAACAAAAAATAGATGGCGCTTTAATGTCAAGTTCTCAAAGTCATTGGTGCAACAGCTTGTAAAGAATGTGTGCGTTACACGAGAAAGTCTAAAGAGGACAGACATTTTTACTCCCGATTTGACTTACCTGCTGTGGGGTCATGTGCTAAGCAGGACCTGAGAAGGGGCTGTTGAGCCTTTGTGACAAATCAAAAAGTGATTTGAGCTGTTGAATCTTCATGCTGCGTGTATATTAGAGCCTCGTCTTGCTGACCCGCCAACATCACTCGCAAGCAAGCATGAAACTGATGCTCAATGAGTACCCCTCTGACATGCAAGATGGATTACTCTTCAGCCAAAGAGAAGGATATAATTGTAACAGGCCCCTTTATGCCATGCAGCTCCTGATTTAGGACATGCATGTTTTTGTTTGAGGACGTATCAGCTCAAGTCGCAGATAAGGTGGCTTGATCCTGGACAGCTTCTGATTAATCACCTCCCAGGAAAAACAACAGAAGCTTCTAACAAAACTGACATGCTCAGCCTGAGGCCGAGGATGATCAAGTATGGCAGGCAGGCCTTTCAGAATGCAATCCAAGGACATCGGCCAAGCTAAAGTTTAAAGAGCAGGCACAAGCAGTTTCATGGAAGAGGCTTCATGTCAGAGCTTTTCTCAGCTTAGCTGCCATTGTTAAAGATAGTAAATATTTAATGTTTTGTTACTGAAAGCTTTTATCCAACCTGAATTTCACATTCCAGCAGAGCAACGGTGGTGTGGTGGTTAGCTGATTTGAATCCAAGTTTAGTTTCTTGTTAATTGACTTTGCATGTTCCTTATGTGCACTTTGTCAAGATGCTCACACAAAGCCATGTAGGCCTGGTATGTGTAATTCTGTGTGTGTGTGTGTGTGTGTGTGTGTGTGTAATTCATTTGTGTCCAGCAGGGAGCGCTAGCTCCTGGGAATGTGTTCTTTTTTTGATTGCGGCATGTTACGTAACCAGAATCTGTATAGATATAAAATAAAAGGCGATATCCCTCCCTAGTGATATGGCAGTAAGAAATCATGCAAGAGAAATAACTTCGCTTTGTTTAATGTCGGCTTACGCTGCAAAACCGATGAAGGAAGCCAATGACAAAACCCAGTTTGCGAGTGGGGGCCCGAGGTGTTGAGTCGATGTTCGTCAGTACAGTGGAAGGGATTTTCATGATCTGCTGACGATATCTCCCATCTGTCTCTCTTTATATACAGTATATATATATATATATATATATATATAGAGAGAGAGAGAGATATACATTGGACAACACCTAATTACAATGGTCAGTGCTAATACATGATAAATCTAGTGTTTGGGGTACAAAATGGCATCTGGTGGTTGTCTGCAGATGCTTTAGTTTCCTGTTTCCACTTTAAACCACAATTATTTTATGACTCTATATACTGCATATAAAATAAAATGTCTGTCTGTCTCTATGTTGCCTTCACAATCCTACATGATTTGACAGATCTAGACCAGATTTTGCATTGTTGCTCTCTAGGGCCACAAGTACAAGATAGATTACTGTGAAACCCCCAATTTTGACCACAGGGGTCCCAGCTTTGCATTAGTTACCCAGGCAACATTGCATGCTACTTCTATATACTGTAATATTAAAAGGAGTATTGTGTGCCTTTGAAGGGGGCTGTTGCATGAGGCTTGATCAAGACTGGAAGTGCAACGCAACATAAAGGAGAATCAAAGGGTCGTTTTTTAACTCTGCTTTGTCGTCTTTTCTTCATAATTTAAGCACAACTTATTGTCCACCTTGAACTAAGAGGACACGTCAGACATGACGACATTCATGGTTACACCCCAGGAAGGAGTTACCACAGTTCTGGAATCGAATAGGACCCAAAAAGAATAAATTCATGACTCGCAAGAGCAGAGACATTAATAGTGAGGCAGTGTGGATGATGGATGGGACAGCTAGCAATTTTCAATAAGGTCACCATTTAAAAAAACTTTGCTTTCTTTCCTTCACCCATTCTTCAGATATACCCAGGCAACGCCAGGTACTTCGGCTCGTATGCTAAGTCAACTGTTGTTGATGTTGTTCCTCCCACATCCCCAGAGATGTGACGGTTACATGAATTGTCAACTTCAAATTGGCCTTTGCTTATGAGTGTGGGTGTGTAAAAGTGGGCCCAGTGCTGCCCAGTCATATGGTACGCATGGTTTTTACTGTAGGGGCCTTCGTTTTCTCAGTTAGTTAGTCCAAAGAAATTCACTTTGTCTAAGCAGCATCGACTTTGGCAAATGTGTAGCTGGGTCTGAGTCTGCCTTGACATGTGTCTGATTTTTTTTTTTTTGCACTTTTTACCAGTACAGAATATTTTGGCTAAGGTGTTAAAAATGTATGTATGCATAACATGACGCTGAATGAAAAGCTGAAACAAATCACTGATGGGCAAGTTTCTTACTGTTAATGACCAATAATTGAAGCTCAGTTTGTGTCCAGTAAGCTAAAATTAAGATGCATTATCTACATATTTTTCTCACTATTTCAGGAATATTAAATGTAAATATTTTAGATTTTGAAAAAAATGTTTATATTGAGAATTCTGTCCACTTATAAGCATTCAAAGTATTTTTTAAACAATCTCACTCTGCAGCTTGTGTGTTTTCACACTGTGTGCAATTCATGGCACCTACCCGGTTTCATAATTGTAAACTCTTCTGTCACATCACCTCTTAATCTCCTTTTGCTTAAGCTGAAACAAAAAGAAAACACAACCCCTTCAGTGTTCCTCCATGACTCATAACCCACAGCCCCAGAATGAATCTTGTTGCACTTTAAGAAAAGGAAGCTCAAGAGAGCACGAACCAAATGACTTCAAACTACATTCAAATGAACACCCGAGCATTTTGATTTAATTTGAATTCCAAGGACCTTTGCATGTCACCACACAATTGCAGGGAAACTCAAGTGGTCTGTTCATCGTACCCTATGGCTAGGTCGTGCTGCACTTTCGCACTGGTTCAAGCACCAAGATTGGTACAAATTATTGACTATCACATTAGAAAGGAAGAATTACACCTTTCTGGTTATGAGACAAAATAAAATAGCATGACTTATTCTCCCTCCCTCTCTCTCTCTATCTCAATGCTGTCTGTCTGTTTAACAGCCATTTTACAGGTTCACCTGGCTTGGCCGGTTGTCCCCCTCAAAGCATGGGCAGGTTAAGAGCTGGATGTCCTTGCTGACGTCAACCTCTCTTAGCTGCCTTTGAGAACATAAAAAAAAATGTTCAGAATGGGCCATTCAGCTCAACAAAGCTTGCCAATCCTATCCACATCATTCCTCCAAAATAACATCAAGTTGAGATTTGAAGGTCTCTAAAGTCCTACTGTCTATCACACTAATTGGTAATGCATTTCATGTGTCCATAATGTGAACACACAAGAGGGATGCTGACCATATTCTAGCCCCAGCTTGCAGAGGTATAACATAACTTGCTTAAACCCTCTTAATCCAATTCGTGGATGCAGGGGGCCTAGCTTGGCAGCCATAGGCATAAGACAGGAAACAAGGCACCACTGTGGCACAGAGCCCAATCAGAACACCCTGCCCTCCAACTGAGCCAATTTGGAATCAGCGGCTAACCTATCCTGCACTGGGACAATGACTGGGTGGGATAATTAAATCCTACTGCCAACCACCGGGCCACCCTGAGATAAAATCCAGTCAAACAAAAAAAAAGGTTATTTTGGTTTGATTAACGTATCATAATTATTTTGTCTGATTAAATTTCAATTCAATTAAATTGGCAAGAGTATTTATGTTTTCAGATTTCAGGCAACCTGAATAATGTGAACAATGGAGAATACTACTTTATTTAAGAAATGCAATGTTTTGTTATTTTCATGTATTTTGTGTCTTGGAGCTTAGTTTTTAAGAATAAATAGTAGTCATTCAATTTCTAATTTTATACTTTTTATTTTGCTGGCAGTACTTGAAAATATTCTTGTCCGGCACTTTACATGGACACCGTGTTCACACTATAAAGAATGCTGCTATTAAGTAAGGAGAACAGTCAGAAATAATATGCCGGCCCTTCAGCTTCTTCTGCATATTCAGCTCTGAAAGAGTGCCTGACAGAGGACATGGTAGAATGCTTTAAAAGCTCTTTGGAATGTCACCCCAGATCAGTAAGTGAAGCGGATACTATACTCTGCTAATTTGTAAGGCCCAGGCACTAAGCTAGCATTTGAAAGAAATCAAATGTAAAAACTTGGAGTAATTCATAGTATTGTTCGGCATTAATTCCATTAGCTGATTTTAGAAGCCAAGTACAGACATCTTAAAGGAACTGATTTAATGTTTTACTTCTTGCCCGTTAATGTAGTTTTAATACCCACATCTTCTTATTTTGAGTGGTATAATCTTAGCATGCCCCACAGTGGCTTGAAAAGAAGCCAGCATGACCTGTTGCAGCCCAGTCTGTGGCTGAGAGTGTAAGAGGGTCACCTGTTAAACGCTGCTTTAAATTTACCATCTTTCTAATGATTAAATTCAGGCAAGAATGGTGCTGTAGAGAGTAGGTTGACATTCCCGATATCCTCGATGTAATCGACATTTGACTGCTCTATGTTCATTCTTTAGATTCACCCACACTATTCTTTTATATACCTTCTGTTACCAAACATGGAGTGGACAAGAGACAGGATAAATGTGAGTCCACCAAGGGGTGAGCCTATGAGAAGTGTTCAGGTCCTCAAAACATTCTTCTACAATGCTCCCTGAAACAATCCAAAACATCTTAGGGACATCAGTTAGGGACTTTCAAAACTCGAGAAATAGAAGAAATAAGTGGATAGGACTAGCGATCTTTGTTGGGCTGAATGGCCTGTTCTCGTCTAGAGTGTTCTAATCTTTGCATTTGATGCAGTACAGACCAGCTTGTGCATCTGTGAAGATTCCAATATTCTTTGTAAGATGAGTAGTAAACTTAAACTCTATCCTCGGGACAAATTCCAGCCATCCATCATCAGATCTTCTTAATCCAGCTCAGGGTTGGAGCCTTTTTGGCAGCAGTAAACCGGAATCGGACCTAGATAGGACTCCAGCGATATATCACACACAGACACACTCATTTTATACCAATTCAGAGTCAGCCGTGATTCTAACGTACATTTTTGAGATGTAGAAGAAGGCCAGAGTACACTGAGAAAACCCCACAGAGACGTGAAAAGAATGTGCAACCTCCTCCCAGCCAGCGATCAGGCCATGAGTCACACTGAAGACTCTGTGAGGCAGCAGTGCCGCCCACTGCACTACCTCACCGACCAAAAAGTAAATTCATCACACTTCATATGTTGTATTTTCTGATTGAAGACAAAGCCATTGAGAAAAATTGCATCTGTCTCTAATGAGGAAAGGGCTAAAACACCAGAAGATAAAAAATAGGACAATGCAGGTTAATGAAGCCCACATGTGGATTTCTTGCTGAGGAGCAAATGAAGAAATAAATCCATGACAGCCTTTACCAAGCTGCTGTCACTGCACAATTTCAAAACTTGTTTTACGTTCATTTAAATTCCCAAATTGCAAAGAATTAACAAACTATCTTGACAAACAACTACATCTAAATACAGAGAAATAACCTTGGTGGGGAGCTCTGATAACCATCAGGGCTAAAAAAATGTGTAACTAATAAGTAAATCTTAAAATCTGAGAGGTCAGAATGGCTGCTCTCTGGTGCAATGCCTCCTAAAACCCTTAGGCCAGGCTAGCAAAACAGGATCTGAGTCTCTAAGACGGCTAGATAAAGTAGGTTAAAAATCGAAGGGTGAATTGTTTTAAAAATGCAGCACATAAGTAAACTAATGATACAAAAATTAAGCTCGCAACTGTGCTGATTTTAATTGCATTTTACTTAACAACCTTGACACTTTCCTATATAGAGAACTGTGATAACAAACTTCCTGTGTTACAGCCTCGCAAGCAAACTGTAGAGGCGTATTTTTTTGTGTGTGATTATTTCTTGATATGTTTATGTGGTGGAGCATTAGACAGTAAACAGTTTTTGCATATCTAACATATCTAATATTTTTGCTGATACCTACACATAGGTGTTTTGAGGATGAGAATAGCTGTTGTCTGTTCTGTTTCTATAGA
Organism: Polypterus bichir lapradei; assembly: GCA_026402145.1. Classification (NCBI taxonomy): domain Eukaryota; kingdom Metazoa; phylum Chordata; class Cladistia; order Polypteriformes; family Polypteridae; genus Polypterus; species Polypterus bichir. The sequence goes on from JANRMT010062792.1 coordinate 56,334,197, forward strand.
TTTTCATGTTTGGGAGGTGAGTGACTGAGAAACCAAATTATTGTTAGGAAAAAAACACAAACTTAGTTTTTTGTTTTCTTTTGCCTCAGTATTAAAGAGCCTGTCACTTTCCCAGAATATGCTTGCAGATGGATTTAGTAGATGTCTACCTGTCCATTTTGAAATTTCTTTTCCCATGAGGAAGGGCAGTTGACAATGTTGCAAACAATGTTGAATACTGAACAGATTATCATGGAAGGTTCAAACTAACCTGAATATCACAAATAATTTACAAAATGCAAAATGACCCAGAAGTGTATCCACAATTAAAATGACGACTTTTGTATATTCTACATCTGGGTATGTTTCTTCCCACATCTCAATAATATGCATGCTGTAATATTGAGCTTATTTTGAGTAACTGCTAAATGAGGAAAATCCAAGGGAAACATTTGAAGATGGAATACCCAATGAAGGTGTAACAACAGGGGTAAGTAGGGAAGAACTCAAACAGGCAATGGAAAAAATGGAAAGGCAACAGTAATGGATGGGATACTGTCGGAAAAATAGAAGACTCTCGGGGAGGAAAGAATAGATGTGTTATGCAAGCTAATGTCAAAGTATTGTGTAGAGAAAATGTCTAATGAATGGAGAAATATTGTGATTGGTCACATCCAGGATTGTATAAATTAAGGGGTGTGATGGAAAACTGGGGCATCAGTGAGCCTCAAACCCCAACAAGAACACATAATCACAGTCTCGGGATCAAATAAAGGTTGGTTTATTCACCTTAACTTTTGCAACCAGTAACAAACGCACAAAAACAGGTTTTCTTTCTCCACAATTCACACCACTACAATTTCTCTCACCATTGCACTGCCCTCCTCCTCCTCTCTACCTCCCAGCTCTGACTTGCCTGGATAAGGGAGTGCGGTCCCTTTTATTACAGACCTGGTAGTACTTCTGGTGCCAGGGTGATTGCCCGATGGAAGACCATTATAACAGGGAGCTTGTCTCCCTGCAGCGCCCTCTTGTGGCACCCAGTGAGCCCAGCAGGGCTGCCGTGCCGTACTACCACTGGGCACGGATATCCAGGGATGCTGCCATCTAGTGTGCTGGGAGAGAAAAAAGCCCCCAGCAGCATCTTTCCTTTTCAGTGGGCTGTCCGTCCATCTCTTCTGGTCCTTCCTTCTGGGTCTGATCCCTTTCTCCTCCCCGTCCGGGATGCCTGTCTGCCAGTTAGGAGCCTTCCTTCCGGGTAAGGAACCATCCCCTCTTCTAGCTGGGACACCCTTCCAGCACCTGTGGCATCTACAGTGGGTAAAAAGTTGATGTCACATACCATGAAAAGATGGGAAAGGACTATTGATAAAATGCTAAGAAACAACAATTGGGGAAGAACAGTTTGGATTTATGCCAGGAAAAAGGCACAACAGATGTGATTTTCGCCATGAGACTGAATATAGAAAAATATAGAGAGAAACAGAAAGGATTGCATTTGGCATTTATAGGCTTAGAGAAGGCATATGATAGAGTCCCCAGGCAAGAAATGTGCAGGGAGTACTGGGGAGGTATGTAAGGGTAATTGAGGGTATGCAGGAGGGTGCCTACACAAAAGTGAGAAGGAGTGTAAGAATAATAGGTTTGCAGTTAAGGCTGAGCTATATCAAATATCATCATTAAACCTTTTTGACTCTAGTTATGGATATTATTGATAGGGGAATAACAGATCAGACCACATGGTTGATACTATTTACAGATGACATTGTGCAATGTGGTACCTCAAAGAATATTGTGGAAAATAAAGTGAAGGAGTGAAGAAGAGCTATGAAGAATAGAGGCCTTAAGATTATTACTAAGAAAACAGAATACCTCAGATTTCAAGGACAAGAACAAGATGGAGAAGTTAACCTCCAGGGTAAAAGGCTTAGAAGGGTGGAAAAGTTCAGATATCTCTGATCAGCCATAACAGAGAATGATCTAGATCTAGAAATAAGCAACAGAATGCAATCAGGTTTAAACTACTGGAACATAACAGGAGTGTTATGTGACCAAATAATTAGTGCAAGACTAAAGGGTAAAGTGTACCAAACAATGGCCAGACCAATATTGTTACTGTATATGGATCAGAAGCCTGAGCAGCTAAAAAGATACGTGAAAGGAAAATGGATGCTGCAGTAATGATGTTGTGATGAATGTGAGGTGAAACAAAGCTTGCTACAATGGGGAATAAGAGAATGAGTGGTACAGTTAAATTTGGGGAAATCTCTATGTAAATATAGGAAAGAGAGTTAAAGTAATATGGGCATGTCATGAGAGGAGAGGTAAGCAATTTGGGGAGAAGAGTCATGGATATGAAGGTGAAGAGGGTGACCAAAGAGAAAGTAGATGGACTGTGTGAAGGGAGATCTAAAACCCTGTCCACACTTACCCCGGTATTTTTTAAAACGTAGCTTTTTATATGTGTTATGGCCTTTCGTCCACACGCATACTGTGTTTTAGGTCCTTGAAGAACTCCTTCTGGGGTGAAAATGTTTACAAACTCCATCTTCCCTGTTTACATGTAGACAGGGAAAACTGAGTTTTTAGCTTGTAGCGTCCGAGTGTGTGCTGGTATTTTCTTTGCTTGACGTAAGTGCGTGCGTCAGGTATTGCTGGCGTTACCCTTGTTAACGGGTCTTTTTACATGTTTACATTTAAACATGCAATTACTTTATCACTATATTGAGCAACAGAGGCGTCAGAATGTGCTACGGAGGTCACTGCTACGTTAAACACTCTGACAACACAAACCCAAGTGCCAATATTGCCAGTTTTGGGTGAGACCTGGTTGGACCACTAGTTAGTGGGACAACTTTGAAAACAAAGTGGTTGTTGCTGAAGAATGGCGAGAGAATTTTCATTTGTCAAGGACATCGCTGTTGTCTTTGAATGAGCTGCTTCGCCTGTACATTGAAGGAAACACAACTGTAGCAAGATTGCCTGTCAGTGTTGTCAAAAAAATGGCCTGCGCACTCTACTATTTAGTAGATGAGGGAAGATTATGCAAGACAGCAAATGCCGTTAGGTTGACCAGACAGGTGGTTTCTAAAATAGAAAGAGGAGTGTGTGAAGGAAGCAATTATAGTCCACTTGGGCCCTTTGTATATACAGTTATCTCTCAGTGAGTCAAAAAGGGTGGAACTTGTAGCAGGGTTTCACTGAGCCTGTGGTATCTCTTAGTTCATCATAGATGCATTTTTTACATTTTCATGTGGATGGAGATTTTGTAAAAAAAACAGTGCGCGTGTGGACAGGATTTTTTTAAGAACAAAGGCGAAAAACTTTAAATACCCAGGTACGTGTCGTGATAAATAATTGAGCCTTGACGTAAAAAGAGGTTTGGGGCACCCTCCTGTATACTTGGAAATTGGCTGCTAAAGCGAAAACGTTAAAAAATAAAATGGTCTTCACACACAAAAGTCCAAAACAGAACTGAGGTTTGCTACAAACATGGTGGGTTTTAAAGGTTGAAGGAAGAAGTGACATCTTCAAGGGTGGAGCTGGAAGTGCCGTTCAAGGGCCTAGGCAGAATTTCCAACAATTGGTCTGCGTGGAAAGAAGAGAAAGTGTTGGTGCACTCTGCCACCCCCTGGTCTGACCGGGAATTACCTTCCCTTCTTTCGAGCCTTTCAGCTGCCTCCCATGCGCACGTGTGTGACAGTGTAGACTAGGCGAGAAAGTATACAACAGACGAGAATAGAGAAGGTTAGTCCAATATAGCAACCCCAAATGGTAAAGCTTTAGATCAAGAAGGGTGTGAATGTGACCTCTATTGGGTTGATGGCACATCCTAGAATGGCCTGTTCCTTGCACCTACTGCAACCTCCTATTGCCCTGTGAAGGAATGATTAGGTTAAAAAATTAACCATGAATGAGTAGCATAGCATGTGAAAGTTGGGTGGTGCAATGTTCACTTCTGTTTCCTCAATGTTTCATTGAATTGGGTTAGGTTCTCAACCTGTTTATTGTGTACAGTATTTGGAGATTGTGTATTCTCCCTCTGTGGGCATGAGATTCCATTTTCTTCAATAGCTTAAAATTATCAGCTTAGTTTAGTGAAAGACACTGAACTAGTATAGTTATAATGAATGTATTTTACTAAATTAAGCTTTGCCTCCTTGCTACCTTGTAGTTGAATAAGCAGGTTCAGAAAATGCATGGAACAATGGTATTGTAGCAGACAGCATTGCTGCCTAGTGGTTCTTCATACCCAGGTTTTCTTCAGTGAGCAAATTACGTATTCTCCCCTTTCCACTTTGGGGCAGGTTGATTTGCTACTGTAAATAGCACAATGAGTGTGTGCATGTGCCAGTATTTGTGTGCAGTAAGGATTGGGGTCCTACTCTAAGCCTTGTGCCTTTTGCTGTTGGGTTCAGGATTGGCGATTCACAGCTCAAGCCTGGATAAATAAATGGATGAATGCAAAACTGCTGCTACTAAAGCCCAGACCTTCAAGCAGCTTCATTACATGGCATGCTCAGTGCCTGCCAAGTGTTACAAAGAATATTTGTCAGTTGTAAATTAGGAAAGCAGTAGACTTGAATGATAACAAGACAAGAGCATAGAGTAACTGAAACACTCAAAAAGAAGGCAAAAGCAGTCATTGACAATGTACTATGGGAAGAAATGAACTACAATAGGTACTTTATGATTACACCCTGAATAAATGATGAATACTCCCAGGATGAATTAAGAATCTTGTTTAATTTTTTTTTTATCATTAACTTTCCTGATGAAAGATTTAATCATGTCCTGGGTCCTCATTTATAAAAGTTTGCATGGATTTGAGCGTGAAACATATAAACACACCAAAAAACAGTAGAATTTGTACACCAAAAAAATAATCCCATTTATAAGACCAGCCGTTTACACATTTTTATGCAATTTACCATTTATAAATCACAATCACCTTGTAAATATGTGTATGTGAATGTGCCTTGAAAGGCGCCCTGAAAACTCCATATGTGGAGCATGCTAATCAACCTCATATTGCAGAACTTCATTGGCTGGTTGGGTTAGTAGGCTCCCGCCTGACACAGTGAGACACCAGCTGTATTCTGCAACTGAGAGTGCAAGATCATACGGTATAGCGCCTCTTCTCTGTGTTCTGGGGTTCAAGGAAGGGTGTAAGGTGCCAGCATCTGGGTGGGTAGCCACTATCACCTGTTACCATGAATAGCACAGATCATATAAAAAACTGAGGGTTCAGCCTGTTACGTTACCAACAGGGTAGCCACTACGTACTGAACTATCACATAGTCAAAGCTACTTTACCTCCAAATGAATGAATTACGGTTTGACATGTTGGCACCACAGATGACTTGTGTGTAACGGTTAACAAAAGCAGCTTCATTCTCGCTAGGTGTCCTCATTGCAATATGAGTGCTGTAATTAGCTCCGATTTACATTAGGAGAACTGGACACTGCTGCAAATTGCCATCTTATGTTGGCAGAGACATGTTATGTTTTTATGTATACGCACACAGCCTATATAAAAACTGGATGTAGTGCCTCATGGGTTGGTTAATAGCTTCCAGTAGGCATGACAGAATGAAGCTTGGCTGAAATATCCCCAACCTATTGGCCAGTTCCCTTAGGAGTTACAAAAAATATCCAATATAAACTGATGAATAACCAAAATACCTGTTCAGTGCAAATACACAGCATTGACTCTCTTGATAGGCAACTGAAATACAAATTATACATCATATTTGTCACTTTTGCGGTTTCATATGTTTGTCATGTTAACACAAATTATAATAATGGTTTGTGATATTAATTATTATAGGTATGAGTTGTCATTTAGCTGGTTTGGCTGCATTTCCCTGCTTGAGCAAAGGTGTCTTCATTTCCCAGGTCCTCCAAAAAGTTGCGTGCACATGGGTCAGTTTTTCCATAATTATATGAAGTTTTCCTCATCTAAGTCCTGATGTTCGAGTGGAAACTTGCGTATGCACATTTTGAGTCTCTTTTTGTGCATACACAAGCTTTATAAATATGGCCCCTGGTCTGTTCATGACTCTTCCCTTCACTAGGTGCCCAGCTCCCTCAAAACACTCATGTCAATCAAGATATCTTGTCAGATTGTCAAATTCCTCACTCGGTCTGAGAGTGTAAGGTTAACAAACTTGTGAATTAACCTGATTTTAACTGTTTGTGCCCAAAATGAAATTCTTTCATCCACTATGCAGGGCTGATTCCTATTGGTGAAGGTATGAACATAGAGTGACTAGTGTAAAGGAAAGCATGAATGGATTGGCATTCCAGCTAGGAGGCCTTTTATAATGGATGGACAGCGGGAGAAAGCCACGAAGGGCCATGTGTTCCCTGAGTATGCTGGGTGGCAGCATCCCTTTAATTTGTTGGAGCCGGGACTGCATTTCGCTTCCTGATTGTAATATCGTAGTGGAAGTACTCCAGGTACTGTATGAAAAGAAGCCAGCTTAGTCAGAATTGGGAGTGGAGTTGGATAAAGTGCATCTGGGGAAGAAAAGAGAAGGGCATCTAAGATAAATAAGAACATCTAAAGTGGAGTTCACTTGCTGTTTGGTGCAGTTGTATCAGGAGCTTGGGGTGCAGGATGCCCCCTGCAATTCACACTGATAATTCAAAGCTTTGTCCACAGTCCTAGCTCCCATTTCACCATGAGTGGCACCTTGAAAATAAAACCTGGAAACTTTATTTAATGAGTGAATAACAAAATTGAGAAATTGTTCAAAATTAATTTTACAAGTAAATATTTTTTAACAAAAACAAGAGTGCAGTATGTGGACAGCCTTTTCTCAGAAATCTCAGAGCATAATGGTGTTAACGTGAAGAGTCTGGCTAGTCTACAATATCAGCCGGTTACTGGCACTAAGTGACACACAATGGGAATTTTGCAGGGTTTCTTGCATCTCAAAGCACCGTGTAATTATTTAAATTATACATTCATTAATTGTGCTGTATACCTCATTGTACAGGATTAGTTAATATTTTTCTTAGGATTTCTTTTCCCTGAAATGTTTATTGAAAGTAGCTTACTGGCTTACAGAGCACCAGTATTTGTTAAATGAAATGTACTTTTGCAACATGTACAGTGCATCTGGAAAGTATTCACAGCACATCACTTTTTCCACTTTTTGTTATGTTACAGCCTTATTCCAAAATGGATTAAATTATTTTTTTTCCTCAGAATTCTACACACAACACCCCATAATGACAACGTGAAAAAAAGTTTACTTAAGGTTTTAGCAAATTTATTAAAAATAAAAAAAACTGAGAAATCACATGTACATAAGTATTCACAGCTTTTGCTCAATACTTTGTCGATGTACCTTTGGCAGCAATTACAGCCTCAAGTCTTTTTGAATATGATGCCACAAGCTTGGCACACCTATCCTTGGCCAGTTTCGCCCATTTCTCTTTGCAGCACCTCTCAAGCTCCATCAGGTTGGATGGGAAGCGTCGATGCACAGCCATTTTAAGATCTCTCCAGAGATGTTCAATCGGATTCAAGTCTGGCCTCTGGTTGGGCCACTCAAGGACATTCACAGAGTTGTCCTGAAGCCACTCCTTTGATATCTTGGCTGTGTGCTTAGGGTCGTTGTCCTGCTGAAAGATGAACCGTCGCCCCAGTCTGAGGTCAAGAGCGCTCTGGAGCAGGTTTTCATCCAGGATGTCTCTGTACATTGCTGCAGTAATCTTTCCCTTTATCCTGACTAATCGCCCAGTTCCTGCTGCTGAAAAACATCCCCACAGCATGATGCTGCCACCACCATGCTTCACTGTAGGGATGGTATTGGCCTGGTGATGAGTGGTGCCTGGTTTCCTCCAAACGTGATGCCTGGCATTCACACCAAAGAGTTCAATCTTTGTCTCATCAGACCGGAGAATTTTGTTTCTTATGGTCTGAGAGTCCTTCAGGTGCCTTTTGGCAAACTCCAGGCGGGCTGCCATGTGCCTTTTACTAAGGATTGGCTTCCGTCTGGCCACTCTACCATACAGGCCTGATTGGTGGATTGCTGCAGAGATGGTTGTCCTTCTGGAAGGTTCTCCTCTCTCCACAGAGGACCTCTGGAGCTCTGACAGAGTGACTATCGGGTTCTTGGTCACCTCCCTGACTAAGGCCCTTCTCCCCCAATCGCTCAGTTTAGATGGCTGGCCAGATCTAGGAAGAGTCCTGGTGGTTTCGAACTTCTTTCACTTACGGATGATGGAGGCCACTGTGCTCATTAGGACCTTCAAAGCAGCAGAACTTTTTCTGTAACCTTCCCCAGATTTGTGCCTCAAGACAATCCTGTCTCGGAGGTCTACAGACAATTCCTTTGACTTCATGCTTGGTTTGTGCTCTGACATGAACTGTCAACTGTGGGACCTTATATAGACAGGTGTGTGTTTTTCCAAATCATGTCCAATCAACTGAATTTACCACAGGTGGACTCCAATTTAGCTGCAGAAACATCTCAAGGATGATCAGGGGAAACAGGATGCACCTGAGCTCAATTTGGAGCTTCATAGCAAAGGCTGTGAATACTTATGTACATGTGCTTTCTCAATTTTTTTATTTTTAATAAATTTGCAAAAATCTCAAGTAAACTTTTTTCAAGTTGTCATTATTGGGTGTTGTGTGTAGAATTCTGAGGAAAAAAATGAATTTTATCCATTTTGGAATAAGGCTTTAACATAACAAAGTGTGGAAAAAGTGATACGCTGTGAATACTTTCCTGATGCACTGTATGTATGTTCTTAACTTGATATCTTTAAGTCTTGGATATTTTTGGGGTTTTTATGTTGTGTTCTGGTGTCTTGTAACAAATTCTTCCATAGCATTTCTGTTTTATTTATATTGAAGTCATACTTTAAGGTAGCACCTAACCTACAAGTGTATCTTGAAACCAGCTTGTATACTTATCATTTTTGTTGATATCTTTTTATTGTTAAATTTCCATTCTTTGTTTCTCGATGCTTATATACTTTTTATTGTCATGCTTGTTTCCCTTATAGTAAGAACTGACCTAACAGCCTATTGACTTTTTCCTGTAGCCAACTAGACCTTTGACTTCCTTGACTGAGTGGATGGACGTCTCTCTCTATAAATGCACACTGAGGTTCACATTGCAGTGTTTTCCCATATCCACTTAAGCATTTGATTCATAAGAGACGTGTCACAGATATGCCAATGAACAGAATGTCTGCCTTACTTGTTTAAAAAGTTATAAAAACGTATCTTCTATAACAAAAAAACATTCTGGTTGTTCATTTTGGGTTGCATAAACTTTTCTCAGTTGGAGAGTCTCATCTTTTGTAAGGCCACATGGATAACAATGTCACATTATTCCTTATGATTTATACACTTTCAGTATGTAACACACCACCTTGGCTACAAAGTATCAGGACAGCAAAATGCTTTCCCCCAGAAAATTTCCAATTTATGCTGCATTTATAAATAACTTAATATTAATATCCTTTTGACGACATTGTACCAGGTTTTCAAAATCTGACTGTTTATTTATCCTCATAAAGATAACAAGTGACAAAGGTTTGTGTCTGAAAGAATCTGAAATGACTTTAGTGTACTGAAACATTCAACAGGAACCAAATCAACCACATGCATTTACACTTCTGCATTAGCAGCTGAAGTTTAAAATTGTGCCATGAATGTTGCTATCGGCTCTTACCAAAGCCATTTTAGAGTTCTTCTAAAATGCTACTTCTTCTTTATTAATCTTCTCTATTGCAATATTCTACACAGATTACTGCCTTTTGATGATGCATTCTGTGTAGCATTTCTAAATTATTAATTTCTTTAGAATTAGGAAGGCACCTATCAAATGAATATACTGTACGGACTCCAAGAGATTATTGATATTTAACATCATTATGATATATCTGACATTTTCCTACTAATATTATTTTGTTTGAGGCTTGGCATCAAACATTGTGCTGTAATGTATTTGCCAAAGTGACACAACACCAATCCCTGAATGGCATAATTATAAGTCACTGCGGTTACAAAGACCGGCAGCAGAAAAATAAAATGACGACAACAGGCAGCCAACACTCCTTCCATACTGGCTCCAAACTAACACAGCACAAATCACACACACAGGAAATAGCAGAAAAAGCAGAAGACCAGTATCAGAATATGGAATGGGAAAAACATCTATGATATAGAGTCTCAGAAATAATCTGCTTTGCGGCACCACCCTCTTTACACCAATGCATACATAAAACACTCGTACCAAAAAGGGCGCATAAGCACAATGTGATTGTCTTCTCTGCGATGAATGATAAAAACATTCAGACTATGAATCATTTAATGGAAACTAATTGAGGAATTTTAACAAACAAAAAGGTACTCCTCCAAATAAAAAAGAATGAAAACTCTTCAGTCTATCAGTAGGGATTGATCAAGCTGAAAGATTGTTATACATTGGCTTCCAAAAGAAATAAACCATATAGTCAGATTTTCTAAATTATTGCTTCATCCAGACTCCAGTTACTTCCCTGCTTCACAAACTGAATTTAAAAATGTCCTTTTCCCCTTTTTTTTGGCAAACTACTAATTCTGCTTGGCCTATGAAAATTAAATGTGTGACTCATCTGGGATTCATCTCCACAGCCCTGGAGCTCCGAGTGCCATTATGCAGTATTTCCCATTTATATGTCAGTCTTTACAATTCCTACATGTGGAAAAACTCGATAGATATGCTCTTCTCAGGGTCCAGGTGGAACAATTCCTGATCAGATCACCTTTGAAGAAGCCCTTATTGAAAGCTTGTGCCACAGCAAGGCAAAAACCATACTTGGTCCATTTTCTGTTCATTCCATAATGCCTTGAATTTCACTGGGAAAAAAAAGGGAGAGCTGACATGTAGCAGCATTTCCAGACACTATGGATTAAATCACTGCACTGGCAAGGTTTCAACAGACCAACAGGGCAGATGACCATCTGAGATCTGGACTACACATATCAGGACTATACACTTTTCTCTGGGAAGTCATTTTAGATCTCCCCTCTGTGCTGTTGGAGCTGTCAGCAGAATAATTCCCTCAGTGCTGCTGACCCTGGAACAAGGGGACCTGTCAGACACCCTTAGCTCACCTAGACCAGGGATGTACAACTCCGGTCCTAGTGGGTCGCAGTGGCTGCAGGTTTTCATTCTAACCCCTTTTCTGATCAGTAAACAGTTTTCACTGCTAATTAACTTCTTTTACCCTTTATTTTAATAGCCCCCCTTTTTAAGGATTCAGTCCTCTGAATTCATTTGTTTCTTCATTAAATGGCAGCCAAACAGAAATGCGATGTGAAACGAGCGAACAGATGACCAACTAAACTGGAACGTCAAACTCCAGCCAGTTTCACTCCAACCACTTTCTTAATGAGAAGCCAATTCTTGCTGTTAATTAAAGCCGTTATTGAATATCATGACTTGTCGCTGCTCTCATTCTGCCACAGCAGACTGTTGATTTTCTGTTTTTTCTAAGACCACCGTCAAGATGTTTTGGTAACCTAAGCAGACCAACATAACTTTCAACATTCTTTATTTTCAGGTTAACTGGACATGTGGCAGCTTGTTTTGTGTCTCATTATTGTTTGGCTGCTCATTAAGGAAAAAGAAACAACTAAGGGATCTGAGTCATGTAAATTAAAACTAAGGCAAAACAAGTTAATCAGCAGCAAAAATGGCTCACTAATTAAGAAGATGGTTAGAATAAAAACCTGCAGCCACTGCACCTCACCAGGACCAGAGTTGGACACCACTGATCTAGACATACAATATTATAACTGGACAATCTGAGGCCACACACGTGCAAATGTACACACACACACACACACACACACACACAAAGTCCATGCACATGACCCGCTGCCTGCCAATGGCTAGAAGTCTCATCAGACTCTCCTGCAACTCACAATGGCAGGTTCAGAGGTGTTGAGCAGTGGTGACTGCATGAGATGGTTGCAAAAATTACGCCTGTTGTTAGTGTTTATAGTAGTTAATGGTTTCCTGTGGCTGCTATTTCTGTACTGTTTGCTTTTTCTGTTATTCTTATTGTTATTTCACCGATGATGGTTGAAATTTCAGTAGAACGAGTACTACATTTTGCTTTTTCTATCAGTGTATACAGGTATATATATATATATTCAAGAAAAGTATCATAACAGGGTATACATTTTGCCTTCAGATTTTAAATAATTTTAGATGTTTTATGCATCCCTGGACACGGTTTGAACACTTTTGGAGTAATGGGTGTGTAGGTGTATCTAAAAACTCAATCTAAATGAAACTTGGGGCAATTATTGGTAAAATGCTAGAATTCTATTTATTATGAGCAAAATTGTTCCAGTAGATTCTGCTCTACACAGATAGACTGCACAACAGGTGAACACACTGCAAAAAAATGAAATCTAAGAAAGTGAAAAGTTTTTATATCAAGCTACTAAATTGTGCTTTCCTCACTGTATGATTTATTGACTTAACAAGAAATTTGTATTTAAGCTTTCTTTCATTTTATTTAGCTTATTTTACAAAATCTTGTCAAGAAAATTTTGCTTACCCGACTGACAGAATAAAAGCAAAACAGATTCTGTTTCAAGCTTTTTTTTCTTTTTCTAGTTTTTAAATATGATTTTTTTGCAGTGTACAGTACATGGAAAGCATTGTGATAGCATCAAATTATTTTAAACATTGAATGCTCCCTTTATACTGGAAAGAGCAAAAGAGCATGCTAGTATAGTGTTCAGTTTTTTTGTTTATTTACTTAGGAAATGCTTACAGCTTTCTGCCCTAAAGTACAGCCTTCATTCTTATGTCAGTGTGCATGAAAAAGTGGGGGAAAAAAACATGGATCAGAATAATGAAGTGGTGTGCTAGAAGGAAGCATCGGATGCTCATTGCATCTAAGTTGGTATTCAGTGATGCATACAAAATGGAGAAAAGGAAGGAAAGTTCTGCACTATAGTTACACTTCGAAGATCATGCCTGGTTATAATATCAGAATATAATTGCCTGCTATTAACTGTGCAGCTACATTTCCAAGTCTAGAAGCATGATTTCAGTCCTTTGTGCCGTACCTCAGATAGCAGCGATTTCCCCATTGTGTGAGCCAAACGCACACCTACAGTCGAATCATCTAACCCAACAGTAATAAAACCGCTTTAATTGGATATTATAGTTTCCTAGGAGAGTTTGCCACAGTGCTACTAGGTATTCAGCGAACTTCCTTTTATAGAGGCAACAAGTGCAACTAAATTAAATATGCAGATGTATGTAAATTAATTTTTCAATGGATTCATCCTCTCAGCACTGAGAGTCCCTGAATGAGGATTAGAAATTTTCTCCTTCGTGCAAGGCAACAGGGGCTCATGAGAGCGTCTCTCAGACTTCCTCCTTTCAGAAGCTATATCTCTTTTTTTACTTAAAAAAACAAGTCTGCTTCATTTTCAGCCATTTTCAAGTGATAAAATGTGAGCACTTTGTTTTTTATTCAATTCGTAATCCCTTTCTTTGTTAATGTGTTATGTGCATTTGTTCCATTATATTGCCTATCTGAAGCATTAAACTTGCAGACTTATTTGTTAATTCACTACAGATACATATCGTTTAAGCAGCAGCAGCTGCAGGACAGCGTCATTACTTATTTATTTAAAAGCTGCCCAATTTTAAAACCCTAGTGTAGAAGTGCTTGCATAAAATAAGGGACAGCCATAAAATAAAATAGCCGTCTGAAGAGAACATCTTATTAATCCATAATCACTAGGTCAGGCACAGCACAGTTAAGACAATGAGGGAATAAAAAAACTGCCTGCACTTTATGATAGTTACAGATGGTCCTTAGAAAAGTGTGGCCAAATGACATTTTCAGGCTATAATGATTAAAACATACTTCACTTTAAAGTGCCTTTGCATTAAAACTGTAACTCTAGTGTCATATTGGTTGACGATTAATGTGTCATTTTGTTGATAACCTTTGCAGAAGAAACGTAATTGCCTCTTTAAGCTTCAGACAGTGAATATGTAATTATGAGAAGTAAGCAATATGATGTGAAGTGACAGATAAACTCCATGTTTCTGTCTTATATTTAGCACTTTCATTCAAAACAAGTCCAAGCCAGCGAAATGGATGAAAGTGTGAGTGAGTACATGAAGGCCAGCCCTTGTTTACAGCTCAGCAGGTACTATAAAAGAGCCTTACACTAGCCATGCATCCACCTAGTTAGGAACAAATTGCATACTCAATGGGTTCATCTTTTAATAGTTATTTCTTTCAGTGTTTTCAGTAGGTTCACCTATCTACCAGGTGGCACATGAGAAAGTAGCCGGCAAATAAGAACATCAGGAATTCGACAAACAAGAGGAGACCATTTAGACCATGAGGTCCGTTTGTTTAGCTAATAACTAAGCTGTTCCAGTATCTCATCCAGATTGTCAAGGGTTCTGCTTCAACTCCATGTCTCAGTAGTCTATTCCAGAGTCCCACAACTCTTTGCGTAAAGAAATGCTTCCTGGCTTCAATCTTAAATGCACTTCCCCCTATTTTTCACTGTTGTCCTCAAGTATGAGATTCACCATTAGGTTGAAAGAATTCTACTGAATCTACTTTATCAATGCCTTTGAGGAGTTTGAAAACCTGGATTAGGTCCCCACACCAGATTATCTTAAAATTTTAAAAAATGGCATTTGTTGTCTCCAGATTCAGAGGATTTTGCAGTTGTGTTTATAAAGAGGAAGGGTCCTTTTTTATTTAAAAAACATCTACTTGTGAGTCTCTTCAAGAAGTCCTTGCTTTATTATGTAACTTTAAATCTGGTTTCCTGAAAGGGAATGACTGTCCTAGAATGACAACGGTGGTTTTAGGAACAACAGTAATGTGATCCAACAAGAAGTTATAGTTGATACTGGGCAGCATGTCTGTGTTCTGCTTTTAGCACCTTTTTAGATCCGTGCCGTGATGAATTTAGGCTGTTCTGAGGGCAAATGGAGTTGTTACATGATAAATTAAGTGTGGAAAATGGCCACCCAATGTACATTGCCTCACTTGTGGTTTCAAGACATCTGTAGCAATAGTTAAATCTCTTTATAAGCCAGAAAAGCAGCAATTTTATATATATAATAATAATTATTTTTTTGCATTTATATAGCGCTTTTCTCACTACTCAAAGCGCTCAGCAATTGCAGGTTAAGGGCCTTGCTCAAGGGGCCAACAGAGCAGAGTCCTTATTGGCATTTACAGGATTCAAACCGGCAACCTTCCGATTGCCAGAGCAGATCCCTAGCCTCAGAGCCACCACTCCGCCTATATCTTAAATGAAAGTACTGTAAAAGTAATTTTCTCATGTACAACGTTATAAGTGAAAATATAGGTAACTCTCTGTCAAATAGAGAGTTCTCTTCATATTTCATTAATATCAGGATTTTACTGTCATTTTAAATTTTGTTAATGGATCCTGGTGCTCTAAATATATTTTATATATTTTTTCAATGCATCTTTATATGTTAGTTATTTTTTGCGTTACACCATTTTGCTTTTTCTGTGGGCACCGCCATTTTGGGACTTTAGTGATGACAGTTGCTCTGTGGTAGTTAGCGGTGACCTCAGAGTAACAGATGGCATGACGTCACAGGTCAAGGGGTATAAAGGGCAGGCCCTTGATCTTTCTGGTTGTTCAAGAATGTATTAACTAAAAAGATTACCTTCTGTTTCTTCAATTGAAAAGCTCTTTGGTTTTGTAATCTCTTCTGTCCCCTACTATGATTTCTATCCCTCATTTTGGCCCAGTTGCATGCATTATGCTGGTTTTCAATCTTCTTGCCCTCATCTTTAACTTCAATTTTTTTTTCTTACAGTCTGGGCCTAGTTTACATTCTTGCTCACCTTGTTCAATACCATATCAACTATTGTTTCAAATTGGCTGGTGGTGGCTGTGGAGCTTGTTTCATCTACAGATGCTCATTTCAAATGAGACCTTGTGTCTGGGCAGACTTGCACAATAAGCTGAATTTTAGATCATATATCTGGAACAATTCCAGGGCTTTTCTACCCTTATGGCGTAAATCATTATCCTCATGAGAAAGCCTGTTTGTGGTTGGGTATGCTGCTGCCAAGAAGATGCAGCTGATCTGCAATGATATTCAGATGTTCAATGTCATTCAAACATTGCACTGCACATATTAGGAAACCCAATGTGTTCCACGATAATATACTCCATACCATTAGAGCAACATACAGTACCTGCACTGTTTATACCTAGCAGGGTGGATTCATTCACTCAAAGAGTTATCTGGCATGCAGTGTGAATCAGTAGGAGCTAAGAGGCATCATACCAGACAATGGTTTTCCCACCTTCCAGTGTGTAATGTTTGGGCTAGTTAACCCACTGCAAGTGGCTCTTTATTTTTCACAGACAGGAACTGCCCATTTTGGCACTGTTATTGTACTGTATTGACTGTCTGAAACCCTGAGTATGTACCACCAATCAATCAAGAAATCTGACAGGAGATAGTCTAAAATCGGCAGAATAACTGGAAATTCACATTTATTAGTTGAACACTTATGATTCTAATGTCCTATACAAATGTTGGTTCACCTATTCTCAAGGAGTTGAAATCTTTATAGAACTTGTATTGCAAAGTTTTTCTGTCCTGTGAATCTGTCATAGCTTGCACACTGACTTGTACAAACATCAGTCCTACTCTTTGACCCTTAGCTACTGTGTTGAACTTCATGAATGTTTGTAGTGGTGAAGGCACTCAGCTTTAAATCTCAAGGTTGTTGGTTCAATTCCTTCCTCCAGCTTACTATATGACCTCAAGAGAGTAACTTAATGTGCCCCTCTGCCAAATATCCAAGTCACCTTGGATGAAGGTATTAGCCAAATATTTAATTTAATTTGTCATGTCTGCATAGCAAATTGAAATACTGTACTTGTTTACATGTATCAATCATGCAGTTGAAGACTGGATTTTATATATATACAGGTGTGTATATATATATATATATATATATATATATATATATATATATGCTGTATATACTGTATATCTCAGTAGCATAGCCAGGAATTTGATGATGGGTGGACATACATGAAACTAGGTGTGCAAATATAATTTAACCCAGATAAGACTGTTTATGGAACTTGACCATCATGAGGGGGATCCTCTAATAAAACCCTGCTTGGTAATGTATACAGCTTCACACACACACACACACATTTTCAAAGACCCAGGCATTAAAAGTAAAAGACTATCCTTCTTGGCTATTATATGACCTTATGATGATACAAAAAACAAAACAACACAAATAGTCAAACAAAACAAAACATTTAACTGGCATGATTGCACCCAAACTATAGACACCAATAATAGCCTACAGTTAATAACATTGTCAGTTATAGTTTCATCGACGGTTGCTTACTTGTCAACTTCTGATGTGTCATCTTATAAAGTACTTCAAGGTCTTTTAAAGAAACTGAACAGAGAGTTCTGTTTAGCCATTTTAACATATATTATTCTAGTCTACTTTAACTTAGGTTTTTTACCCTATGCTAATTCGCTTAAGAAGCTGTGAGCAAATGATCATCTACACACATGCAGCACTTGATGGAATGGTTGGATGGGGGTGTGGTCATAAAATACCAAATTATATATTGATATATTCATATGTTGTATGGGATGATGAATAATACTAACATAAATATCAAAAAATGTGTTCCATAATGTGTGTGTATATATATATATATATATATATATATATATCAATTTGAAAATTGATTGGGTGGACAGGGTCTCCGGGTGAGTGGGTGATTTGGCTACAATACTGATATATATAAATAAATAAAAATAATATACAATGTGTGTGTGTTGTGATGGACAGCTAGGATCCTTACCCAGCTAGGACACCCATAGAATGGAAGGAATTGAAGGACAGAGGGAGATAGTGTGCCCAGGGAAATGTCTCCCCTGGATCGATAGATGGCAGTCCCTCTTGGTTGAAGTGGTGCCCCAGATTCCCACGGGGTATCATGGGAAATGGAGTGCTCTGGCTCAACCCTGTTAGGTTCCATGGGTGTCGCCAGGGGGTGCTGCGGTGATCGGTAAGCCCTATTTTGTCAGGCTCCCAACTCACCTGGAAGTGCCTACACACCATGATTATGGGCATCTTATCGATTATAGCCACAACTCTGAAAGGAAGCAGACAGTGCTTGCTGGAAGGAGCAAAGGAGGCTGAGAGAGAGTGAGAGAGAGAAGAAGACAAAGAAGGAGTTTCTTTGTGGTTATCATTGTGCTTTGTGACTGTAGATGGGTTGGTGCTGTGGGAAACGCTTTCCAAAAAAATCCTCATATTTACTGCACTTGTGTCCAGAGCCAGTTTGTGTCGGGTATTTAGGGAGCTGGAGCACCCCCTGGGGGGCGCAATACATATATACAGTATATATGTATACATACACACTAAGTAGAACCCTCATTATCTGAGGCATTGTGGACAGGTGCTTATTTGGATACCTGAAAAGCCTTACAATTTGGATGGCCATTGAAGTGGTGACACTTCACAGAGACGTTGGGGGCTGACATGTAGAGAGATCAGCACACTTCATCAGAGAAGCACGCCACTCACAGTGGACAGAGACAGTCTCTGCTAGGCTGACAGTTGATAGATGGAACTCTGCATATACTGTAACTCATGCTGTAAAGTGTTCACACTGAGCCAGAACATAGATTTACAGCTCACCACAGTGCAAATCTTCAAACTGAGATGCTTCATGATGTGAGTCCACAGCAATTCACTTGACGATGTGGGTAGGATTTGCACTTGGCCTGGTGGTATGTAGTAGCAATGCTATACAGAGAATGTGGGGGCTGACCCAGAGATAGATCAACTGATGTCATAAAGGGAAGTGCACAGCTCACAATGATCAGAGATGAGCTCTGCGCGAATATTGAGCACATGCTGCAAAGCGCTTGCCTCTGAGTCAGGGAATTTGGGTTCGCAGTTCCCAACAGCAGCTTGCCACAGTCTAAACAGAAAAATCCTGAGTGATCGAAACAGTACAGTATGTGTACACAGTCAACACTCGAAACACTGACATTACCTGAGGGGTGCAGCTGGGGAAGGGTGAGTGAGTTATGCTCACATTCCCACAGTCACCAGCTCTTTGACTGCTCACGCGGTGCAGTTAAAAGTATAGTAATTATGCACTCAGTACAGTATTCACAATGAAGCTTTTACAAATTATATGAAAAGTAGTGTATTATACTTACAGATTCACCTCGAATGAAACAACACCTCTGTAAATTGGGCCAGGGATAATCAGGATTCTGCTGTATTATAAAATTACTAGCCGAAGCCCACCGTAGCATACGGCGGTGTAAGAATAGGAATGGAAAACGTTGAGAAAGGAATTCAGTATAACAAAGGCTTAGGAAAACACCATCACAGTATGATGAAAATAGCAAGGAGCAAAACCAATGCCAATGGTCGAGGGAGTACCTTCCTGTAGCAGGCTACAGAAAACATAGACATATATAGATAGATGCTGCATTCACTGTGTTGCCCAGTCGACACGATAAGTCAGTGCGTCCGCCCTTTTGCGAGTGGTAAAAGTGCCATTTAAACTCGTACAGGTAGACGTGGAAACCGGGTTTTCTGATGAAAAAACAATAACGTTTTAAACAGTATCGTTTACATACAACAGATTTTGGCGAATCGTTTACATGCAATTATTTATATCCATTTATACACTAATAATGGCAATTATTAAATAGTTCCTCCCGTATAAGTAACATTTCTCGGATTGCTTTCTTCCATCTCCGAAACATTTCTAGATTTCGTCCTGTTCTTACGCAACACAGTACTAAAGTATTGGTTAATGCCCGAGTCAACTCACGTATAGATTACTGTAATGGTATTCTATCTGTCATCCCACAAAAACGTATCCATCGCTTACAATTTATTCAAAATTCTGCTGCCAGGATAATGACCTGCTATTCTAAATCCACTGAACATACTACACCTATTCTTTCTCAACTTCACTGGCTCCCTGTTAACTACAGAATACAATACTAAATACTGCTCTTAACATTTAAAGCTCTCCACAACTTTACTGATCTCCTACAAACTGACACACCTATCGCTCACTCAGATTCTCATCTGCAGCTGTACTTTCTGTACCACACATCAAACTCTGTGCTGTGGGAGCTCAAGCATCTCTCATAGTGCTCCTCAACTCGGGAATTCTCTTCTCTCTCATATACATCAGCTCAATTCAATAACACATTTTAAAACTTACCTCAAAACTTATCTTTTCAAACTGGCATACCAATTGTGAATTTTGCACTGTTACTGCCAGTTATCTTTGTTTGTTTGCTAATTATTGCTGTTTGATCGAGAGCGACAGTGGACACGGATGTAGGATTAGAGATGGCGGGCGGGGCTTGGTCGTGCATCCCATGGTCTTAGAGTTGGTGGGCAGGGCTCTGAGTTGGCAGGCATGGCTCTCTGTCTTGCGTGCGCTCTCTGTCTTGCTTGCCCTTAATTAGAGTTGGCGGGCGGGCTTTGGCAGGCGTGGCTCTCTGTCTTGCGTGCGCTCTCTGTCTTGCTTGCCCTTAGTTAGAGTTGGCGGGCGGGGCTCTGTCGAGCGTATCTCATGTTCTTAG